>CM067351.1:54869725-54977225 GCA_034190875.2 Urechis unicinctus | reverse complement strand
ATATCCAGTACACACCACCTGTCATAGCACACAAACACCAACAAATCCCCCAAAAAATCATGAAAAAATGCAAAAATGCATGGGACGAACACGCACATTTACTCTACCACTATATACAACCCAAAGTTGACACTACACGGAAACTCAATTGAGTCTGCTGCCAAGTACGTGAAACAATACACCGTTTTGTATTTCAATGCCAATACTACAACACACAAAGGCAGCAACTACCTACACAACTAAATAAACAAAATCTACAACATACTACTCATCACATCTTAAAAGAACACCCCATCCGCACACACCTCATCAAATATATCAATAATACGACACGTTTTCATCCGCTATTGCTTACATTACAGTATCATCACCATTATCATCACATCATAGAGTAATTTCACTTCATAACAGTTAAACCATCACCAAACCCTTTTAAACGCATACCCAAACCCCAACCCATACCCACATCCCATGGGCGTCCTTATGGGGGGGGGGGGGGGTGGGGTTGGGTGCGAACGCCTAAGTTTCAAATTTTGCGCAATTCTTTATTCGGGAGTTTCCGCTTTCACTCGTATTTTTCCGGGTATCTTCAGGCGCCATTATTAAAGGAAAAGTTAAAGTTTAAACAACGCTCAAATTATCAATGTTTGACTCGTGTAAGCGAGATAGGACCAAGAAAAGGAGGTAAGCATATAGAAAACATATCAAAGCACACGATGTAGTAATTGTAGCATCACACATATTCAGATTTCTTTCAAATTTTGAGTTTTAATCTCAGAATTTCTCTTCACGCTTTTTGCAAACTTTTCCACAGATTTTGAAATTTATAAAACGAAGATTACTATCAAACAAACTGGGTCAAATTTCATTGTATTAAATACAAGGCGTGGTGTTGGACATCTTTGAGTCGTACGATGGCAAGTAATTTTCTCAGTTTGGTCAATTCGAAACTCCGTCGTTTCCATAATTGGGAGGGGGGAGGTCATTCATGAATGTAGGTCAATGTGTTTCTTTTTGTTTGATTTTAGAGATGAGTTTCCTGCATGCATCTGTGCTGAGTGCGCAGGCAGAGGAAGTATACAGAAAAGAAAGGATCGCAGCGTTTGTAAAAGCAGCAAGAGGATACGGTTATAATATGCTGGTCAATGATTATGCCCATGTGTGTACGATTTGTTGACCATAATTTTGATATCAGGGAAGAATTCATTGGATATCAGTATCTGGAACGAATTCGTGGAATTGATATTGGTAAAGCAGTGGTTCAAACTCTGGAGAAATATCAGATCCCTCTAGACAAGATGCGCAGCCAATGTTACGACTGGGCTTCAAATATGTCCAGTGGGAGGTGTGGTGCACAAACATATGTGCACGATCACGGAGTACCCCTTGCTCCCTATACCCACTGCAATAGCCATACACTCAACTTAGTTATTGCCCATTCGACAAAAGAAACAGACACAAAGTACACTCTGGACCAAATGAAGGCAATCAGCCTATACTTCAAAGGAAGTCCAAAACGTCAGTCTTGTACGACTCCTATGTGTTCATAGTTGATGCATTAGAACACATCGGATATGGGCTGCACACAAATGAATATCATCTTGATGACTTTGAAGGGTCCTGGGACCTTCAGAATCGGAGTGAGGCAACCTCCTTTGCCATAGTATCACATCATGCCAGTTTGTGATGGTATTCATAATTGTGTACCAAGCACTTGGGCCATTGGCAGGCATCAGCAAATCCCTCCCGAAGAAGGCTCTGGATATATATGACGCATACAACCAGGTAAGTAAGGAGATCTTGAAAGTGGATTTACACTCACTTTTTGGCAGGGTTTTGAAAAAAAATATTTTCAACCAACATCTTCAACCCATTTTCATATAGACAAATGATGAAATATCCTGGGAAAATGAATTATTGTTTATGTAGGGAATCTCATGATTCATAAATGAAAGAAACAAAAGTGTATACATAATATAAAAGTGAGCATAACAAAACATTTACAATGCAATGAAAACTTGTTAACATATCAATTCATGTAATTTTTCGTCACCACTTGCTAACAGTGATGACATATTGTTATAGTTTTTTTCTGGGCGGTGTTCGGCGGTTGGCGTTCGGTGTCTGTAACAATTTAAAGTGGTGACATGGTAAATGCATGGTGGCATGTTAATGCCTTGTTTATTAAGTTTTCACTGTATATGTTTAAGGTTGACGATGTCGTATCAACATACAAAGTGATACGTGACAACATGCAAGATCGATTTAAGATATTGTTCGACCAGGCTTGCAGAATGGCTGAGAGGGTGAGTTGTACATACACACATTATAGAAATGCTGTACATAGTTTGAGCTAATATGATTTGGAACTGACATGATTTTACTTCGATATTTCTCAAAAGCTAAAATCTGATGAGTGATTAAGGTATTCTAACCAAGAGTGCTAACATATTGATATAGCCTTTATTTTTGTAGATGGCCTTTGGAGTTCTATAGCTGCCAGGTGGTGACAGTTTGTCATGTTAATGCCTAGAATTGTATCATCGTTCATTCAGTGTTAGGTGCAATGTACTTAAAATGTTGTAACTGATAGTTAAATTTATCTTTGACCTTACAGGCTGGTGTCACTGTGCAGATGCCAAGATTAGCCGCAAGACAAACTCTCAGGCCAAATGCAGTACCCGAGGATGAAGCATGTAATTGTGCAACGCAAAGTCTAGTGCCATGTGTGCATAAGGTGGAACATCACTTTAGAGTACACTATGCCGTCCCATTTGTTGATCATGTCCTGTCACAACTTGAGAAACAGTTCACAGATACATTCTTAAAGAAATCTCTTGAGAAACTGAACATTCAATTCAATTTTCAATTTATTTCACATATAGCATATTTTACAATAACCATATTAAATAATTTAACGGGTGACATCATTACTGATGTTTATATCCGAACATGCTATAGCATATTATTATAGATATGACGAACATGATAATGATATGGTCAAGGAATCATAATATTCATCAAAATGAAGCTTGAATTTTATTTTATTATTTTTCTATTCCTGAGAAAGTTGGTAGAAATATCGTGGTTCTGCCTATTTGACATCTCTTCCTTGGCTTATTAGACAAGATAAAACATTCAGATTTCACAATTCATTTATATTGATAACACTTAATGTTCATTGTGCAGATGAATTTTAGACAAGCTTTCATGTCATACCATCTCATTTTACTTGTAATTTTACTTTGTAATTTTAGATCTAGCAAAGACTGCTGGCAACTGATGGGATTTGTTCCAAAAGTTACAAGGGAGAGAACTTGTAATATAGATCAACTGTTGGAGCAGTATCATGATGATCTTCCATCTTCGGGTCTTGCCCAGGATGAGTTTATGCGATGGAAAGAAAATTTTAGAGAAGTGGATGAAGATGACTTGCCAGAAAATCCTGCCAGTGCTATAAAAGTATGTAACAATACTCGATTTCCTAACAATAACACTCTACTCAAACTTGCATGCACTTTGAATGTGACTAGTGCTGAATGTGAAAGTTCAGCTAGTGTTCTCCGGAGATTACATCACTATACTCGTACACAAGCATGACATTCACAAAATAGTGAACAGATTTGCCACCCTCCACCCCAGGAGAGTTCTACTTGCCAACCTTGTATATCGATAGGCTGGAGAATAGTATACTAATAAACTAACATATATGTAGTCTAGAGTAGATGAAGAGCCCTCCCTAGTTTATCAAAACTATCAAGAATGACACGAGGACACGATCTCAAGGACACGATCTCAGGGACGTGATGCTATACGTTATATAGAGTGATGCAATAGCATATAGTCAACGATATTTATACTTCTCAACTTACCAAAATACATTCCTTTACAAACTTACCTTATGCAAAAATATTATAAACTAGAGTAATATTTGGTGTGCAATAGTTTATAAAACGGCTACTTCCTTGCCTAGTAAACAATGGTAAAGTATTGATTTCGACAAACTGTAACAAAGTGCAATATATCTTATATTTTCAACGCTAAAATGTTGTAACATTGGTGTGATAAAGTATGTGCATTATTTTTATTTTTCAGTAGAATATACCTCATCCTAGTACTTCAAAAAGATAAATGTATGACCACTTTCACACTGTAATACCTAAAAACCCTAATTGATTAAGTGTATATATGATTCGTCAGAAGGTGAGTTCTCCTTGGCCTACTCAAAATACTGATCTAAAAAATCTCAATGCTGTAATAATGTTTATATATAATGTAGTAGATATACCTCAACAATCACATTGTATGCTATATTCTAAAGCTGGGAATTTATTCTCAATTCAGTATACATGTAAAAGACAGATCTGAAAAAGACATATTTGTTTTTTTAGTCAATGACTGAATCATACCATACTGATAATATTATTATTTCAGTAGATTACTTTCCTGGTGCTAATTTCTGAATTTCGTTGGTGTAATACAGTAAGATATGCAAGTTCATGGTTTTAGTTTGGAAGTATTGGCGTTTAAGATATTGAAATAAATATTAATAGATAGTAAAGTAAGATCATTTTTCTTTACTTATTTCAAGAATTTCAGTTTTTATAGTACACTATTTTTGTCTAATTTTCATTCCGTTGTATAAATGCATTCATCGCCCTCCCCCCATATCGATGTTGCAGGGAAATACCATAGATGGTATATACCATATACGCAGTTATAAAGAGGTGAGTAAACGGATATAAATAAAAAGATTCCCTTCAACGTCCGTCATGTCACCCTGTCCTCCCACAACAAATATATTTTTGTTTCTGTATAAAGTGATGTTTTAATTATTTCGTGAAGTAACTTTAATTTGAGATGAAGGCGAGATAATGCAGGGAATAATTTGAACATGTAAGTAATCCACTCCACTGAAGTGTACACCGGAGCGACGGTTTGTACGTACGATATTTTACAAAAGTAGCCCACGCAACCTCTAGTTTTCCCTTTTCACGGCAATACTTGAACTAAATGGAACAAGTAAATAAAAAATATCGTGAACTACTTTTTGCAATTATGTGCAAAAACGGCTTTTTTACTCATGCGTTTGAACGTCATTTGGGAAGTAAGCCAATGCGGTTTTAAGTGAAATTGTACATGAACGTGTAAAAGTATTATCCTCTAGAGATTAGTTCTCTTCTTATTCTGAGATCGATTGAGAATAAAGCTATCACAAAACTGTTGTAATTCGGTCCCTGTGTAAACCAATCGATAGAGGAGGGGCAATAATTCCGTGGGGTGATAATATTACACGTTCACGCTCAAGTTCCCTTAAATGCCCGTCTACCTTAACCTCTCTAATGTCCGAGAAATCAAAACATAAAATGTATTTTCGTTAAACGTGTTCACGGTAGAGATTCATTATTGGACTAAACATTAAATGAATCTGTCATTGTTGCATCAAGCAATACAGAATAATGTTACATTTGATAATTAATAATAGCAACAGAAAAATAAATTATGAATGATCTGCTAACAAGCACAAGTGAGGAAGTAAAGACAAGCGATATTTATTTACCAACTTTCCTGCGTGTATCAGTATTACTCTGATAAACGAAGACGCTACACCGATTTAGATTTATCAGAAAAGATCTTCTTATAGTCTTGAAAACGCTCAGATTGCACCAAATGGAGTCTTCAAAAACAAAATTCCGGGGGAGCATACCCTCGGACCCCCCGAGATGCGTGGCCTTCTGCCACGCAATAAATTGCCGAGCCTCCTATAATTTGTTGAAAAACGCACCCTCCTTTACAAATATGGTGGGACGCCCCTGCACCCACCCATTTAAGTCAAAGGAGCGAATGAAGTAGCAATTATATCAATCACTGGTGGTGTGTTGGCGTTTAGTTGCGGTGACACAAGTGCACTAATTAGGTATCAATTTAGCAGAATATGTAACATTGCAGGGTTATGTCCAGTAGAGTATTCATGTGACATATATTACAAAGGAGGGGGTTTATGGCAGTGGGGACATGGTACTATGGCCCGAGATACCCATGATTTATTGACCTCTGCTAGAAAAGTGGCAACTAATTCATATAATAACACAGCAGCAATACCAGAATTATCTAAATGCATCACTGTACAACAAGTAATACTTGAAAATATGCTAACAAACAGAACATACACCCGTTCCAGTGTAGTATAGACCTATCAGTAATTTTACATATTAGTGTTAGGTGATGATAAATCGAAAATAACCTAAAATGGGTACATCCGTATTCTTTTTTGTAAAATCAAATGGTAGGCTCCTGTAAGCATTGTTTTCCCTGTGATATTTATGCCAGTTGGTCAACTAAAACTTATTGCAAAGGACAAACATTCAAAGAGAGGAGGCTTAAATTGTATATAATGCTGAATATCACAATGTTATATTAGATATCTCCATTGTTCAAGTTCACATTCAACAAGCAATATACTTGGTAATTTATTGTAATGTTTTGCTGCACAGTAATTCTTTTGAAATGTTGATGGGCTATTGATAAAGGTCCTGATCTCTATCCTATGTAGGTGATGACCCCTGGTGGAAGGAGTGAGCTGGCAAAAACAAGACAAGTCTTGTGAAACTAATTAGGCCGTTTCATTAATTGACTGAATGTAGCATTGTAATAAAGTGGCTGAACCAACAAGCATCATGTGCCTCTAGTTATAACTTATTAATAACCTATGCTACGACATCTCACTCCAATGCTCGATTAGATAATTGTGAGGTTTTATTGGTAAAAAAACTTTAACACATGTTTGTGTAATTAATCTGTTATTGAAACATTTGGGGTTTTAGATGAGACAATTAGCAGCAGGTGTCACCATTACTTTGTGCGATCACATTACCAATAAAAATACAAATGAAATGAGTATTTCTCATCCATCCAGTATCTTAAACGTTTTACATGTTCAACAAGCAGGATCACCAGTTGGCAGTATTGAAAAAAGCCAACCCATTCGTGCACATGGTCATTGTAATAAACGACTCGTTGCTATATAGGGTACTTCAATGTACCGACCTACATTGGTGGTACAGACTTGCTAGCCAGCACCGATGAACCAGAGATTTAAAACCGGTTATGTAGCAATAGCATTGGTAAACATTACGGCCTTCACTTCAATCGACCCCCTCGATCAGTGTACATCGCAATACATGCGTGGCCATGGCAATGGTATTGTTGTGGTGTACAGAGCATCAATTCATTTCAGCTACATGCTTAATGGCGCTAACACCCACCGCAAAGTAGAAACTAGTGCAGGCTGTACGTATATTGTGCTTGTAGATATCCTTTATCATGTGATCTCGTTTCAGAACCCTACTCTACCTGCATTAATGAATGAATATTTTCTTCCATTCATAGGTTAATAAGTAATGGGGATATTAGTTAAACGATATATTGGTCACAAGTTGCTGTGGAATATTTACTTAAACTAGATATCGGAATCGTAATACAGGTTTGTTGTTCATACAAATACTAAAAGAAACGTCCATTTAAATACTGGAAAACGCATTAAGTTATCATTATCAATGTGTGGGCAAAATAATCTCGGTCAACCAATTTGTTTAGCTTAGCCCAAATAGACCACAGGGACGCAGATCTATGTGATATAGCCATTAGTGGCGTTTTCAGATTGACTTCAAGTTATTAAGGCCGCTTTAAGAATCCCAGTTACAGTTTGCTGGATTCAGCGTGATCAATGTGTTATACTAATGGTCAATGGAAGAAAAAGGGCACACGATCGATGTTTGACGAATGATATGCCAATCAGTTAGTATATCTGGCATAAGGTAATGCAAATACTAAACCGAGCGTGTATGTGCAGGTACGTACGTACGAACGTGCATAGGATTGTATGTATGTATGTATGTATGTATGTATGTATGTATGTATGTATGTATGTATGTATGTATGTATGTATGTATGTATGTATGTATGTATGTATGTATGTATGTATGTATGTATGTATGTATGTATGTATGTATGTATGTATGTATGTATGTATGTATGTATGTATGTATGTATGTATGTATGTATGTATGTATGTATGTATGTATATGTGCATGCATGCATGTATGAATGCATGTATGTGTATATGCATGTATGTGTGTAAATATGTATGTATGTATGTATGTATGTATGTATGTATGTATGTACGTATGTATGTATGTATGTATGTATGTATGTATGTATGTATGTATGTATGTATGTATGTATGTATGTATGTATGTATGTATGTATGTATGTATGTATGTATGTATGTATGTATGTATGTATGTATGTATGTATGTATGTATGTATGTATGTATGTATGTATGTATGTATGTATGTATGTATGTATGTATGTATGTATGTATGTATGTATGTATGTATGTATGTATGTATGTATGTATGTATGTATGTATGTATGTATGTTATATGTATGCATGTATGTATGTATGTATGTATGTATGTATGTATGTATGTATGTATGTATGTATGTATGTATGTATGTATGTATGTATGTATGTATGTATGTATGTATGTATGTATGTATGTTTAATGTTATGTATGTATGTATGTATGTATGTATGTATGTATGTATGTATGTATGTATGTATGTTGTATGTGTGTATATATATGTAAATGTATGTATGTATGGATGTATGTATAACTGCATTATGTATGTATGTATGT
This sequence comes from Urechis unicinctus, assembly GCA_034190875.2. Taxonomy (NCBI): domain Eukaryota; kingdom Metazoa; phylum Annelida; class Polychaeta; order Xenopneusta; family Urechidae; genus Urechis; species Urechis unicinctus. The sequence continues at coordinate 54,968,522 of CM067351.1, read as the reverse complement.
ATGCATGTATGTATGTATGTATGTATGTATGTATGTATGTATGCATGTATGTATGTATGTATGTATGTATGTATGTATGTATGTATGTATGTATGTATGTATGTATGTATGTATGTATGTATGTATGTATGTATGTATGTGTATGTATGTATGTATGTATGTATGTATGTATGTATGTATGTATGTATGTATGTATATATGTATGTATGTATGTATGTATGTATGTATGTATGTATGTATGTATGTATGTATGTATGTATTCTGTATGTATGTATGTATGTATGTATGTATGTATGTATGTATTTATGCATGTATGTATCTATGTATATTTATGTTTGAATTTACATTCCTTATCATCAAGCACTTCATCCTATTGCTTTGGATCTGAAATAGGCCGAGCTATTCTATTATTGTCAGTGTGTGTTTTGCCCCATGTGTGCTACCAAATGGCTTATATCTCGCCTTTATCTTCTTGAAAGCTCGTATATCTAGCCCTTAATAAAGAGCGCCGAATGCCATTTGAAGTCGTTCTTACTCTTATTAGCCGATAAGTTTCCTATTTAGAATTTTTAGACCTCAATATATCGGATATTCATCTCGAATAATGCTAGCGGATATTCATGTGCTCTGTTCGGCTATCCCTGATAATCTGGCTATCGTAAATTCTATGCTATCGTAAATTATGAAGGCTTGCCTTCATAGAATCTGTCCATTGTTGTGCAAAGACTAGCATGCTTCGATTGTATAATCGTTCTAGGGTGGTATTTATCGCCTCATAGATCATTGCAAAGTTGTCCGATCAGCCGATATCTGATGCGGGAATGAGTTTAAAATGTCCGCAAAATGATATGTATACAGTGAGTTTCAGTGCGTTAGTTGCTAGATAGCGCCGCATGTATTTCGCCTGTCAAGCATATCGGCTAATAGAATTTGAATTACCTATTATACATATCTTAATGGTGTTTCTTGGATACACTCTCTCCCTATTCCGGACAATACGACAATATACATGAACACTGAACCTGAGACTGACTCTGAATTATTTTACTGATGCTGAATTATGACTCTGAATTGTCGCTTTTATGAACTGTCGCTCGTCACACTGCTATTGTGTTAAGTGAATGCGTAGCCTAGTTCGCCCCCCATCCCCCGATTGGACAAAGATATGACGTGATAGGATAATTTTGACAGTCATGTTGAAAAAAGGGCTGCTACTTGGAGCGTCGCAATCATTACCACCAAGACACGTTGACAGTAAGTAACGTCGATAGTGGAGCATGATCATCATCAGAGAACGATTTTCAGCATCGTGATACTTCGCAATCTCTGCAGAAAGCCGAAAACACAAGTTGGAAGAGGACCGCTCGCGATTAAAAAGACAATGAGCCCGTTGTGGTAAGATTCGGCCCCTTGGTTTCTGACGTCGAGGACTGAGGAATTAGACCCGGCCACCAAGGAGGTCAACCATCAATAACTAGCATTAAGCGTTCCCCCAACTAGCATAACTAGCATTTGCCTCTAAAGTACGTATAATAATTTATTCCCTAAATGTACTTATGACGATGCTTTGGTAATGTATGACCAGTGAAGTCATTTGCTTGCTACGTGTGGATCTGTTGTAACATTAACGCTTGATATTCCCATTCATATGAGCATAAGATGCACGTTTATATACGGTCTTTATTGGATATGGGCCGATATACGTATGATCCTTTCTATGATTCCTTTAACGGATTTCTCTTTTGAACGGAATTCGTATCTTTGCGTTGTTACAAAAATACAATAGCATTGTGGCTGTTTGTTGTCATTTGTCGAAAATATATAACAATCCTAGCCCGTTACCGGTAATGGTGTAAATAAAATGGCTTATATCACGCCAATATCTTCTTGACGGCTCGTAATCTGCTAATCAACAATTTATGAATGCGTGCCACATATAATTTATAGATTGGTTGAAATCTGTTTAAAGAATGTTGCGCTTCGATTGATGAATGGTTCAAAGATGAGACTTATCGCCTAATTTATCATTGCCAAGTTGTCCGATCAATCGGTTTCGGATGCAGGTATAGGTTACAAATGTCCGCCACGTGACATGCGAACCATGGGTTTCAGTGCGCAGGTATTTCGCCTATTAAACATATTGACTAAGTGAATTTGAATGACCTACTATACATATCTTATTGGGTTTTCTGGAATACACTCTCTTATGTGAATATTGGTGATTTTTCCAATGTTAATGAGATATTACAAAACATAATAGCGATATACATGAACACTGAACCTAAGACTGACTCTGAATTGAACTTTTGCTCGTCACACCGATGTTGTGTTGTTTGACTCCTTGGTACGCCCCCCCCCCCTCCCTCCTAGATTTGTCCGCGACATGATGTAATAAGATATGTTTGACAGTCATGCTGAGAACAGTGTTTCTACATTGGAGCGTCACAATCATTATAACCATGATACGTTGACACAGTAACTAGCATCGATAGTGGATCATAATCATCACCAGAGGACGATTTCCAGGATCGTTACACTTCGAAATCTTCACCGAAAGCCGAAAGCACATTTGGATTCAAATGACAATGAGCCCGTTGTGTTATACGTCGGCACCCGTAGTTTCTGCCAAAGAGAAGGGAGGAATTAGACCCGACATCCAAGGAGGACAACCATCTGATATATATTAGCCAATATATTAGCCATCAATAACTAGCATAACTTTATAATACGTCGAATGATTTGTTCCCTAAATGTCATAATGACGATGCTTTGGTAATGTAAGACCTGTGACTTGCTTGTTAAGTGTGGATCTGTTGTAACATTTAAGCTAGATATTCACATTCATATAATGAGCATTTGATGCAAGTTTATATGCGTCCACTATTAGTTATGGGCCGAGATAAGTATGATCCTTCCTGTGATTCCCTTTAACGGATTTCTCCCTTGTATAGAATTCGTATTGTTGCTAAAATACAATAGCATTGTGGCTGTGAGTTTTTCTTTGTCGCCAAATGATGACAATGCTAGCTCAATAACGGCACTGGTGTGGATTACCCATTGTTATTACTGACACATTGTAATGTAATAAATTTACGGCAATAAAATGAGATATTTTTGAATAATCAAAATTTCTCCATTGCGATGCCTTATACACCTAGTGTTATATTAATCCTACGCTGCTGAGTTAACCAGAAAACGTATTTTGTTGCGTATATGTGTATATTTGCTCATTTAATGTTGTAATGAAACTCCGCTGGGTATGAAACAACTTTCGGGTCTTTTGTCGGCAAGATACTCTCGGCTATGATTTAGAGGAGACGGCAAAACGGAACAGGGATCAGATGAACATATATTTCGACTGCTTAATTTTCTCTTCCCTTAACGATGATATGTTACTTTTGCGGAAGAAGATGCTATAACGCTCGCTCATCTGAAGGAGCACAGTGGTCATCCCATTCAAAGAGAGATGATGTGCAGGACTTGCAAATAGAAAAGAGGTCCACAATACCGGGCGATGGAAGTTATCACTCGGACCTCCGCATTAGTGTTGATTTTTGGAAGATTGATCGTAGCTTTGGTAGCAGCTGATCACCAGCGTTGCGCATACGTGTGTGTGTGTGTGATTCTGATGGTATTAAATCCGATGGCTTCATTGATGGTTCTAAGAGTTTGCAACCCTTTATGTACTGTAAGCAGATTTTTGAAGTGCATTGTATGATGATAAATGGTAAGAGCTTTCCGCCTTATGATAAAGACCTCGATTTGAAATAAAAGCCCCGGATAGTTTCATTTGCCGTGTTTGATTGCGCAGACAAAATAGTTCGAATCATCCATGATTCTTCGTCTAAAATTAAGAAAACAGTCAATTGCGGGACAATAACTATCAGGTGTTGATATATATATATCGACTGAACGGTAATCCGTTTGGAAGAATCTATTCTGGAACAAAGGTTCACGTGAGCCTCTATGGGGCAAACATTGTCAGCAATATCTAAAGCCAGCAAAACGATAAATGATGGACCAATTACAATACTCGATCTCTGTAAAAGGGACCATTTTATATGTTTAATAAGCATAATGTGACCTATTCGTATACATTAATGAATAAACTAACATTACGCGACATTTCACATATTAGGAAAATGTAGTCGCTATGCTTCCTTTGTAGCAACCGGACTGACACATTATTTTGCTACAATGACTCAAAACCAACCATAATGTTGTAATAGAAACAACAGGAACTGCTGTACCCGAAACCTACGCAAAAATGCGACGCTTAAAGTCTCGAGGAGTGTTGAGGCTTGATGGTTTAATGAGATGCAGCACCTCACAAATCTCGTGGTTTATAGAGGTTTGATGATGCAGTACACGTCTTGACGTGTCAACGCTGTTCAATCCTTAAGTAAAGGGATGCATTGCTGCAACTATGAGACCAGTTGACAGTTTTGCAAGAAAGTCAACTGCTGAAGCAGGATAACAAGTATGCCGATATTGATTCCATTCAACCCTGTGCATTATGCAGTCATTGTAGCTGCTACGTTTCATTGACAGCGTCAGGGTTCTAACATTAAGCCTGGCAGTTGATGTGGGTATCAAGGAGTCGATAATTCGGAGCACCAGGGTTGACTTTAATTTTCCGTGCCTAGGAATCATCCCCCCTCAAAAAAATTAACAGTAACGTACCCTCTCTTTGGAAGAAACAATAATTGATCGAAGACAACGAGCACTATATTCTGAGGAGAAGCGACTTCACTTAAGTTACTATCCATCACATCAGAGATGAAAGACCCGACAATTATTTTATTGTTTTGACAGCACGTTGTTAATTATGAACAACTGAAAGTTAAAGCCAAACAAGTTTTAGGGCTAATCTATGAGAACTCCATTACTATCCGCATCACCAAACTAATAGTTTGATTTTTCTAGAAGTTCGTTTTTCATGAATTTACACATGGTGTTGATGTGCAATCCATGGTTCATATGTCTAGGATAGATGTATGTGAGATCCACATGCAATGATTTGTGCAACAGGAAATAATGTGGCATCTAGAGAAATGATAGAATTAATGCATAAATGTTTCATCTCATTATAGGTTTTGTTATTTCCATGTCATCTCTTGCTGCCTGTCCAAAAGACCAAAATGACTTCTGATCATAATGTCGATATAGAAGCAATTTGTTTGTCATAGTGTGTATCGTTGCCTACATAGCAAATACACGAATTGATAAGCACATCGTGTTGATAAACCGTGTGATACCAACTTTTAAATGACATCTCGAAAACAAATCTTCTCCAGAAAGAGGTCCAGTTTGTGTGTGTACAGAAGAATGCATTGCGTAGCGCCGTTTTGCGAATATGAAATGGAACAAATTTTATCCTGTAATCACATTGATGTACTAGGTCGTCACACATATCATATCAGAGACCCAATGCCATTATGTAATTTTGTGTTATGATTTTAATCAGCCAATAACTTAGCGCGCCTTGAAATCCTCAACACAGAAGCTTATCATGTAATAATACCGGTTTGTACAGTGACAATCAGGGTTACAACAAGAGTGACCCTGTTGTGGCTGTACTTTTCCAACAACTTGTGGTATCTGCCTTGCAGTGCAGGGCCATTGTCCCGTGACTAAGTAGAAAACAAGGGTCTATTGGCAATCATTTGCCATCCCATCCTGTGTTGGCTGATCTCCAAGAGCACAAACCACATTGCAGCTAACAATTTGATAGTGGCACATTATTAAAATACACTAAAACAGTTTAGTAAAATATTGAGGAATTAGCATCAGTTTTATAAATCTGATTGCTTTTATCTTTGTGGCATTTGTCAGCATATGTCCTAAAACTTGAATATCGCTTCCACTTAATCAATGTGGTATTAATTCTGGAATCCTGTAGACATGGATATAAACCAAGGTCTTGGGATATGAACCACTGTCTAGACGCGACAAATGCAGGGTTAATAATCCTCTTTCTATGTCTCATCTTGCCAAAGCTGGTCCCCAACACATATCTATATTAATGTTAAAATCACAAGCAATAATGAATATTGCATACCAAGAAAAAGACACCTGCTATAACTATACACACATTTACCAAGACTTAAGTTGTACTTTGGTTCTTTTAAGGTTGATGCATCTGGTATTTGTTGCCTCCTTTTTTCTTTGGGCCAATGTCTACAGTTGTATAAATACATATATATATATATATATATATATATATAGATATATATATATATATATATATATATATATAAGATATATATATATATATATATATAGAGAGAGATATCTATATATATATATCTAGATATAGATCTATCTATCTCTCTCTATGTATTTAGAGAGATCTCTCTATATATATCTGAGATCTATATCTATATATCTCTATCCCCTATAGATAGAAATCGGTCTATATATATATATGAATTATATATATATGCATACATAAAGATATTCTATATGTATATATAAATGTAGATATATATATATCTACATATATAAATATATATAGATATACATATATATATCAGAATATATATATATAGAATCTATTCTATATAGATCTCCTCTAGATATAAGATCTATATATCTCTCTATATATATATATATCTCTATATCTATTAGATATCTTATATGATATCTCTATCTCTATATATAGATCTCTCTATATATCTATATATATATCTCTATATCTATCTATATATCTCTCTATCTCTCTCTATATATATATATAATACATACATACCTGCTTTTCTGTGCTTTTCTAGCAGCCGAGAAATATATCGTGCAAAAGTAACATTTATGAGGCATTCATTTTATGAAGAGTTCACGTGAAGAGATAATCACTAGATGCAGCGTTCGTTTATCGTAACATACTTTGAACGTAACATCTACTGAAAGCAATATTTAACATATAGAAGATGTAGTATTCACTAAATGTGTTGTCCATTAGATTTGGCATTCACTAGATGTAGCAATGTCATCATACATACATACATACAACATACATACATACATAACATACATACATACATAACATACATACATACAACATACATACATACATACATCATACATACATACATAACATACATACATACATAACATACATACATACATACAACATACATACATACATACATAACATACATACATACAACATACATACATACATCATACATACATACATCATACATACATACATACTACATACATACATACATACAACATACATACATACATACATAACATACATACATACATACTACATACATACATACTACATACATACATACTACATACATACATACTACATACATACATACATACATACATACTACATACATACATACATCATACATACATACATACATCATACATACATACATACATCATACATACATACATACTACATACATACATACAACATACATACATACAACATACATACATACATACTACATACATACATACAACATACATACATACATCATACATACATACATAACATACATACATACATACATCATACATACATACATACTACATACATACATACATCATACATACATACATCATACATACATACATACTACATACATACATACATACATAACATACATACATACATACTACATACATACATACTACATACATACATACTACATACATACATACATAACATACATACATACAACATACATACATACAACATACATACATACATACAACATACATACATACATCATACATACATACATACATCATACATACATACATACTACATACATACATACATAACATACATACATACATACTACATACATACATACTACATACATACATACATACAACATACATACATACAACATACATACATACAACATACATACATACATACATACATCATACATACATACATCATACATACATACATAACATACATACATACATACATCATACATACATACATACAACATACATACATACATCATACATACATACATACATACTACATACATACATACAACATACATACATACATCATACATACATACATCATACATACATACATCATACATACATACATACTACATACATACATACATACATACTACATACATACATACAACATACATACATACATAACATACATACATACAACATACATACATACATACATACAACATACATACATACATACATACTACATACATACATACATACTACATACATACATACAACATACATACATACATACATACATACTACATACATACATACAACATACATACATACATAACATACATACATACATACTACATACATACATACTACATACATACATACATAACATACATACATACATACTACATACATACATACAACATACATACATACATCATACATACATACATCATACATACATACATAACATACATACATACATACTACATACATACATACATCATACATACATACATCATACATACATACATCATACATACATACATCATACATACATACATCATACATACATACATCATACATACATACATAACATACATACATACAACATACATACATACATACTACATACATACATACATAACATACATACATACAACATACATACATACATCATACATACATACATACATAACATACATACATACAACATACATACATACATACATCATACATACATACATACTACATACATACATACATCATACATACATACATCATACATACATACATCATACATACATACATCATACATACATACATACATACATACATCATACATACATACATCATACATACATACATAACATACATACATACATACTACATACATACATACTACATACATACATACATCATACATACATACATACATACAACATACATACATACAACATACATACATACAACATACATACATACATCATACATACATACATAACATACATACATACATAACATACATACATACTACATACATACATACATACATACTACATACATACATACATCATACATACATACATCATACATACATACATACAACATACATACATACATACTACATACATACATACTACATACATACATACTACATACATACATACTACATACATACATACATCATACATACATACATACATACATACATACATACATACATACTACATACATACATACATACATACATACATACTACATACATACATACTACATACATACATACTACATACATACATACTACATACATACATACATACTACATACATACATACATACTACATACATACATACATACATACTACATACATACATACTACATACATACATACTACATACATACATACTACATACATACATACATCATACATACATACATAACATACATACATACATACATCATACATACATACATACATCATACATACATACATACATACATACATCATACATATGACTAAACTGTTTAAGTACTAAATTGTTGCAGGCTATGATATGGAAAATGAGTCTTCATCATATAATCAAACTTGTTCAATAATCCAAAAGCATTTAATGACTGGAAATGATCATTTGTGTTAATAAGAATACATAAGACAAATCGACTCAGGTTAGACTTTTTCTTGAGCTTGTTTTTATTATGTCCAGGCTTTAACTTAGTTAACTATGCTATCTGGTAAACAGTAAAAAAGTACATTTAGCTAACTTCTAGTTCAGTGGTAACCCCTAAGGACAACAAACCTAGGAGCAGTTTGAATGCTGGGCTATCATTTTGAAACAACATTCGCATTGAGGGGTGAAGATTTACACCCTGGGTTGGTGATACAGTCAAACAAATCTGCAAGGAAAAGCACGCTGTCTAGACATAAAACGACACAATGGCTTATATCTCCTTGAACCTCTTTTCCTAAAGCCTATTTATGCATGCTATCCGACGATCGGCCTGATAATATTATATGCACTTGCGTTATATTCGCTCATCTTTCTGAGCGGATCCATCTACATGGATCAACGAAAGTGCAGGTATGATATATGCTTAGCTGCAACCGTGACTGAAGATAATAACACCTACGTCGGTAAAGGTATGGCACATGCATTGCTGATAAAACCTGCCATAGGGTAGAAAGTCCAGCCAGCACCTTGCATCCTGCCAAGTGACACTCCAACGACAATCAATCCCGATGGCCTGCGCAATATGTGAACAAACATTATACGTTGAAAGGCCTATTTTTGGTCAGCTTTTCTGCTAGTAATCAATAACATTTTTTAATGTTGCTAGATGCTGCAAGGAGAAAGATCTCTTTGTCTTTGAGATCGTTGATCTCTGTCTTATGACCAACTGAATAATTTCACCTCTTCGAGCCTACAACCCGTTTCGCATGCATGCATGCATGCATGTATGTATGTATGTATGTATGTATGTATGTATGTATGTATGTATGTATGTATGTATGTATGTATGTATGTATGTATGTATGTATGTATGTATGTATGTATGTATGTATGTATGTATGTATGTATGTATGTATGTATGTATGTATGTATGTATGTATGTATGTATGTATGTATGTATGTATGTATGTATGTATGTATGTATGTATGTATGTATGTATGTATGTATGTATGTATATGTATGTATGTATGTATGTATGTATGTATGTATGTATGTATGTATGTATGTATGTATGTATGTATGTATGTATGTATGTATGTATGTATGTATGTATGTATGTATGTATGTATGTATGTATGTATGTATGTATGTATGTATGTATGTATGCATGCATGTATGTATGCATGTATGTATGTATGTATGTATGTATGTATGTATGTATGTATGTATGTATGTATGTATGTATGTATGTATGTATGTATGTATGTATGTATGTATGTATGTATGTATGTATGTATGTATGTATGTATGTATGTATGTATGTATGTATGTATGTATGTATGTATGTATGTATGTATGTATGTATGTATGTATGTATGTATGTATGTATGTATGTATGTATGTATGTATGTATGTATGTATGTATGTATGTATGTATGTATGTATGTATGTATGTATGTATGTATGTATGTATGTATGTATGTATGTATGTATGTATGTATGGTATGTATGTATGTATGTATGTATGTATGTATGTATGTATGTATGTATGTATGTATGTATGTATGTATGTATGTATGTATGTATGTATGTATGTATGTATGTATGTATGTATGTATGTATGTATATTTATATACATATATATATCCTCGAAAAATGAAGCAATGAGTTTGGTTGGAAACATCAGAGCAATTTAACGAAGCATCATGATTTTGATGTGCGTGCACGTATGCACAAGCGCATACACGTTTTTGTCTTTTTGGTTTTGTCTCACCCGTTCATTCTCACACCCATCCATGCATACATACATACATGCGCCATAAATCGCATATACAGGGAAAACATTCATCCCTTGATAGCTATGAGAACAGGCAACCAAGTATCTCTGACTGAGCATTTGGTTAATTACTTAGCGTAGCCTTTGTTCATTTCGAGCATTTGTGTTGTGTGCTACAGAGAGATGCTGACGACGTACATTTGATAAAGAATATTTTGAAATTGATATCACAGTAGATACGCCAACATGGATCAATTAAACTATATGCGTAAGAAATGCGAACACGAAAGAAGCTCATACCGCCAATGTCAGTGAACGTTTGGCACATGCTTCAAGCACAGGTCATATGGCAAATATACCAGCCTGCCGCGTAGCACACGTACCAAACATCAATATTGCCATAGCCTGCGCAATATGCGCATGAGCATTTTATGATTTGATGGCAAGCAGGTTCGACAGACGAATGCAATATTACTGCAAAAGCAGATAATTCCGATCGACATTGATTTGTAATATGGCCTCATTTTAAGTACACCGTCAATAAAATCGTCAATAAAATCGCCCATCCTAACTAAATTATCCATTGTAATGTGATTTCTCGTAGGTTGCTGTACTGCTTCTTTGGCCGAATCAATCTACCTTGCAACGCGGGGGCATGGCAACGTTTGTGCTGCGGTGCTCATAGTATCGATCCAGTGTGGCTGCCGCGTACCATATACTGCTGCGCATTTTAATCTGAGAGACGACCTTTTAGCTTGCAAATATTTGGTTTACTGCATCATGCGATATATATACGACATCGTTAATGCGCCTGAATATTGGGAAGTTAATAAAGTATCTAAATATCAAGCCTAATACGCATATGGTTTAAATGCCTCTTCGTCAACGGATTTGCAAGCTTTGCAGTAGACAAGCGGATAAATAACAAATTGCCATATAGGTGGACGCCGATATAGAACCAGCTAATGTACTTATCCATGTTGTATGTAGCATGCCTTCATTTCGAACTTTTTAGAAACAGCGCCAATCGTAGACTTAGTTTTCATTGATGTTTAGACCATCTTAATTCGGTGAAATGATCAAGTGCAGCGAATTGATGCTGCTGGCCTTGTCTTTACATGTCCCTACATACTTATTGTCAAAGCAGATATATTAAATCTTTACGTTAAGAAATAGCCTCATTGAAACTGTATCCTGCAACCAATAAACACATAAGAAAGAAGCATAATGAATCAGGGCATAAAGTGTGTCTGTATTGAGTTCATGCAATCACGGTGGCCGCTGCGTTTTATTGGCAGTTTTGTGTTTCTAACATTATGCCAGGACAGTTTATATGAGCAGTTCTTTCGGGAGCAGATGGAATTACATGCCTTTTCTGTGACCAAGAAGCAAAACAAATATAAGTAACAGGTCAGAGTGCATGCAAGTATCTGATACAAAATGAACATAGCTTCAGGGGCGAAGTTTGCAAGGATAAAGTAGCCATAAAACGTATTCCACAACACTATCATTAAACAGAAACAAAACTCGACCCAGGACAACCGCAGCTGCGTGTGGGGGAGAAGCAGTCTTCCATAAATGACTTGCCACTGTGTCAAAAGTTAGGATCCGACAAATATTGCAATGTGTTTTATCACGTTGCTAATGATATACAAAGAACTCGACGCATAAGAAAGTTAGTGGCTAATCTACTAGAACTAATTAACCATCTACAGCAAAGAGCTGATTCTAACTGTGGATTGCTGAAAGTGGATGGTTTCTGAATTGATTTATAACTGACACCCACTTCATAAATGAACAGTGTGCTGGAAATGTGGGTAAGTTAGTCGATGAACGAGGTCATTTATGCGTTCCGAATCAAGAGACACAATTGCTTTCCTCTCCCACAGCCATACCAATTCGAAGCAAAACATAGACTCGTATCATTTATTTCCTGATCATTCCTGAGGGCTGCAACCCCCAGAGACATTGCCAGCTTAATAAATGCCGTCAATTTAGAATCCGGCACGTGGTCTTCTCCTAAATAGACAAATACGCATATATACAGGTATGCGCCTATGACTATATACACGCATGTATGTATGTAAGTGTTTTGATGTACGTGCATATGTATGTATACATGCATGTATGTAGTTATGCATGTGGATATGGTATGCTTGCATATATATATATATATATATATATATATATATATATATATATATATAAAAATATATATACACATATATATATATATATGTATATATATATATATATATATTTATTTATACACACATATATATAAATGTATATATATATATAATTAATATGAACACATATTATAAAGATATATATATAATAATATATATCTTGATATGTATCAATATATATATATTTATATATTTCTATATAAGATATTTTAAAGATATATATAATAATAAGATATAGATATATATATACATAGATATAGATACAGATAGAGATATATACATATATAGAGATATAGAGAGATATATAGAGATATATAGAGATATATCTATATATCTATATATCTCTCTCTCTCTATATATATATATATATATAGATATATATCTATATATATATATATATATATATATATATATATATCTATATATATATATATCTATATATATATATATATATACCTTATTTTATCTCCCTATTCATTCATTTACAACATTGAGTTTGGACGCTCGGAGTCTACGAATGGTTGTAATCGTCACCATATAAATGTATATATATATTTAGATATATACATATATGTATATATATATATATGTATATATATATATATGTGTTGTGTATATATATATATAAATAAATATACATATAAATATATATATATATATATGTCTAGATATATACATATGTATATATAAACACATATATATATATATATATATATATATATATATATATATATATACATTACTTTTGAATATACATATATATATATATGGTATGATAGTATATTATATATATATATATATATATATATATATATATATATATATATATATATATATATATATATATATATATATATATATATATATATATATATATATATATATATATATATATATATATATATATATTACATTACTACCTTTTGAATTTCACCGCCACCATGGTGACAAAGCAATTTGAACACTGCAAACCACTTATTATCAAGTGATATCTTAATCGACCAGGGTACGTGGGGGAAATCGCACAGATCGCATTTCGATTTTTGATAATCAGGTTTTTAATATGAAGTTGCGTTGAATAACGTATAATTTCGGATTTCTTGCAAGAAAACCGACTTAACAGCAAAAACACATTTGTAAAAGATATCGTTATATACATGTCTCAATAGTTGTATGCTTGGCTCCGATATAAACCTCCAAAAAGTATGCTTTTTATCTAGTATGGAACCTCTGATTCTTTATTCAAAGCGCTGTCGGTAATTTTGCAGTGCAAAAACCATTTGCTTGATTCGATTCGGTTGACAACCGCAAAGGTCCCGGAATCTATGACATCATCGTTGTATGATGCTTAGAAAATGGCGATATCCTACATAGCTTAGTTTTATTTGGATTGATATACTGTATGTATGTAGCATTTCAGTCCAAATATGGTTGAGTCTCGCTTTTTATATTTAAATTTTCTCTCAGGTACTTTACGTCTGTGCGTACATACGAATGCTGTTGGACTATGTCTTTGGTCGACGGGGAGATTAATTCATACAAATGCATATCATTTTTGTTTAAGACAATCACGTAAACACAAACTTTATTTCAAATTGATCAATGTTAGCTGGTTTTTCATGCTCATTGTGCATTAAGCGACGTACACAGTTGCAAATAAATAACATAGCAACTATTTCACCGCAAATTCGTTATCCACTTCAATTGTCCTTTTGCCATTTTGCTATAACTCTCTAGGACATCACAAAATACTTCAGCTTACTTACATACAAAGCAAACATGCTCCGAGCGGAGCTAAGAAAGCATACCTGGCAACCTGCAGTTATTTCATACCGGTTTGGCAATCACCGATGAGCCGCATACCAACCTTCCAACACCTACCCCCTTACCATAATAATCGTAGCTTGTGGTAAGGGTTGGGTGATATATTCACAAACTTATGTTAACGATATGGTGGGTGTTGCCATGCAGAGGTGGATGTTGTCGTCATAAAGCAACATAAAAGCTGATTGGTTAACAAGAAAGACCAGAAATGCTCGTTGAATGCGCTAACGCTAACTCTGTGGTATCGAAGGGGTTTTTTAACGATTATAACGGACCCAAAACGTGATCACCGAGCGATACTGAAGTAACGCATGTCGTGCTGGTGACGGTATCAAAAGTATTAGACAATATTAGAATATGTCAGACGCTGTTCTGTCTTTGCCACATATAGTGCCTATTGACGGGACGCAACGCATGTATTTGACCTAAGTATTTTTGCTCGCTTGATAATCACTTGACAATGTTCTACCATGTAGAAAACACTCTATTGTGCCAAACACCTGTTTTGCCACTGTGGTCAAGGTTGTTTGTGCTCCCGCCCAAGAGAATATCTTTGACCAGTCTGGTGATTTTAATTCCAGCTGCAGGTGATCTCGCCGAATGTCGATCACGTCTGTGACCACTTTTGTGATATCGTATACACATTTCGACAATCTTGTCAGCTTGTATTTCGTCTGTGCTCACTCTTGTTTCCCGCTTACATCTTCAGTCAATTTCTTCCACTAAAATACTTGCAAGCATTGACCCCTATAAGCAATCTCATCTAGGGTTAATCGCTTTGGTGACCAGCAAACATGTGTTCCTAGATAGCATGTTGTCTGTAGCTAATCTGAATATCATTATTGCTTAATACTACAAACATTCAGCTTGCTTATACTACAAAAGATCAAATCAGCCATCAGCACATCATGTTTTTTGAGGATCCCACCTGTTTATGACATTTTAGGTTGGGTCGTCTCTTTATGTGATATCATAACTACAAATATTCCAATTCATATCGGAAGCATCTCATAGACTGAATGATTTAATAATTGGGGATGATGTTAGCATTCAATCACACAACCGTAACCTTGCTGTACTATCTGCAAAATGCATGTCTGTGACGAAAAAATGCTACGATCGATGGCCCAAGAATCGTTCCGAAAGGACCAGATTCGTTAGTCCAGGTCTTCCAATAAAGAATCAGCCCTGACGACCGATATAGAATTAGCGTTTTAGTCATCGTGGCAAAGAAGAGTAGGAGCACATGACTCTTATGTTATTAGTGAGAGATGACTCAAAAACGGGCGCTCAATATTGACGTAACAATCAGTCCTCATGTCGACACGTGATCATTATCATAATCATACATATAACATCAATCCATGATTAATAAAAGAAGACAGTGTTTGCTCATGAGTTTGTGTAATTAATACTGTTAGGACTACCTATCATACCCTCCTGAGACAACCATAAATGCGAATTCCACGCATTATGCGATTATGTTATGATAACTATTAGTACAGAATTATGTGGCACACTCAACTCTACACATTAAATGAAAGCAGATTGCTCCAATTTATATATGTTGCATTTTACCTCGGAAGCATAATTGATGACAACCCTGCGAATAGCTGCATTACTGCACAATACAAGATGATAATAGATAAAAAGTAGCTGAAGTAATCACACGAAATTTATTATCGCGACGGTTTGTCAAGCGTGAGTCTTCCACATCGAAAATATTTTATGTACAGAAATGACAGTAATTGTGACGGTAAAGATATTACATGGAAGCAGATTGAAGGACATCACAAGCACTCACGAATTAAACTAAACAATCCATATCTTATTGTTATAAATTGGCCGCATGAACGCGCTTTATGATTGAGCTGTTGAATCGCGAGAGATGTAACTAAATGTGGAGAAGACCACGGGAGACATTTGTTCTTTCCTCTAGTTCACAACGTAAATGTGATGCAAAATATATATATATATATATATATATATATATATATATATATATATATATATATATATATATATATATATATATATATATATATATATATATATATATAGATATATATGTATATATATTATATATATATATATTTATATTTATGTATATATATATATGTAATATTTATATATATATATATATATATATATATATATATATATATGTACCTATATATATTTATATATATATATATGTATACATAAATTTTCATATAAAAATAACTATAACTATAGCTATGCAACAGGCGAGGTTTACTCCGCCCGGGAGCGCAATAAACAAGTTTATTTTCTTTGAAACATAAATATGCATGAAATAAAAAGGTGCGTACTTAGTTCATCTACATTACTGATTGTACCGAATGAGTGCTTCGTTGACATAAGCGGACCCGTTATGCCGCATTTTTTGTCCGGAACTTTGTTTGACCTACTCCTATATTCACAGACATACTAGTTGTGCTGACGTGGCCTGTTCACAAGCGCAGTCCGGCTTGAACTGCGTTATGACCACGCTCAATGCCTTATCAAATCCTGCACAAGGACATTCGGTTAAGTATCACGAGACGTCCTAATTGTATTGTCCTACATGTAAATTGGATTTGACACAAAACACTTAAATAACAGAAGTTTGTTAGTCTTTTTATGTAAGCAAGTTGTCCCTAGTTTCATCTAATTCTCTCCCGTACGCATTAGCACCCATCATTTCGCACGCCTAAGCACTTTCGAAACGTAAGGAGTTTTACTCACGTCCTTCATATACTATACATTTACCTACAGTTATGAAATAATACTTCATTATTCCCTTCCCACCTTTTAAGATTGGGATATTGATGAGATAGATTTGGGGAAACTGTGAGGTAGAAAGCATACAACTTATTGGAGTTTGCGAGTTAACCTTGCCTTGCCTTTCCTTCACCCACTATCGAGCTGTATGCGAGAAAAGCGTGTCTATAGTATTCTTAATTTATGGTTGAATATATAAAGATTTCGTTAGTAAGCAGTAAATGCCTTTCATGGTTGATATTACGACAGCAAATAAGAAGGAGAAGCAGTACTTATTTTATGTTTGTAAACCTTAATGATTGAAGGTTATTCGAGCCTCGCTAAGATGTCCATAAGCAGTCCTGGAAACGGCCATGAAAGTATCTGTTTACGCAGTGACTAATGCAGTCAGCATAACAACCCATCCGAGCCAAGACTAATGCCACTAATAGCCAAGACAGCGCCCACGCTCTCCATTGCATAGCATTAGCTCGCACTACAAACGCCATCACTCAATGTAAACAAGCCAGATTCTTGATTAATATACTGACTTGGGTCCCTCGGGTTAAACCAGAATAACACGCATAATATCACGGTACAATACCTTCGGGACGACGAGATAAAAAGGAAAAGCAGGAAAATGTTATGGAGCTGTTGAATCGAGACGTTCTGTTACAAGATTTTTGCCTAACATATAGCAGGGGTGTTTACCATAGGAGCCTATAACTGCGGTCACGCTATTTCCCACCCTCTATCTTGCATAACAGATTGTCATCAACCCCTGTTTTGTCTTGCGTTATTTGTACAACAAACATGTTAATACTTAGGTTATTGCGAGTCATGTGCGGTTAAATGGTCTAACATCTGAGCATGTCTGGCAGAATAGTCAGCGATATTGCAGGTTTTTACAGCTCTGGTGTTTACGCCATGTAGACGTGGAAATGTTGTTCCGCTGAATGTGCTATGTTATGCTCGGGTTTCATCGTCGATATAACATCGACCAAATGCACTGATTTCTGCACGTGATAACCCGCTGCTAACTAGTGCCTCCTTACCCCACTTAATACGCCAAACACACATTAGTATCAATTGCTTACAGCTTTTCGTTACATGTACGCATATTATAGCTATAGCTTCATGAGTAAAGGGTGTCATATAAGTCACAGCGACTTTGATTTCTTTGTGTCTCACATTTAGGTATATGAATGGGTCACTGTTTGCTTACTATGCATTTAAATGAGGCCAATCTTCAAATATTTAATATAATGATAGGGGGTATATTTAGTTTGGTCTAGTTATGCTCCAGATTGTGTGGCTTACTGAGGCTCTACCTGCAATTATTCTGACGCCAAATTTAGTGGCAGTTCTAGATGACGCTTGATCATAGTGGGGTCTCTTACATGGCAAAACAGGTCTCAACAGCCGGAAGAATATTTTCGCAAGCGTGTGCATATTTGTTCATTCGAACAGGGTAGGGCTAGATATGTAATATACCAGTGACAGCATGGCTTGTACTAGTGACCGTGACACATAAATAAATTGCCGTTCGCTTTGCAACATGCTGCAACGATTAGTAAATACCATTCGAGTCTTTGACTTTGAGACTACTTGTACTGTTAATGGGCGTTTGCTAATAACGTTAGAGAGTATACTCAATCAATAAACCACCGCTCTCCGACGTGTTCACACACGAACGCATATCCATCCCTGGCATAATTATAAGTACGGCGAATACCACGCATATATAGATAGACAACGAAATTCAAAGGAATATTGCAACGTTCACTGGTTAAATATCATATACTAATACAAACGTTGAATATGTATCATTATTAGTGACAAAACCAAGTTATCAAATTGAATCTAAGCACTGCACTAAACAATCCCCTTTCACTATACAATATGCAGTAACCACTGTTTATGTAATTTGATACTTCAAGGTTATTCAATATTGTTCCAACGACCTGCATCAATTCATGAAATCGATTAGAGTATTAGTTCTACAAACAACGCTAGGCAGCAGATATATCGCAGTCGAGTCGTCAGTTATTCCTATAAGACCGGCATTATAAGCCTGAAAGTAGTTCACCCTCTATGGTCTGAATGGCGATAGAGAGAGGGGGTTCAATGGTTAGGCAGAGGAAGACCTTTACGCTTTATCAAATAACAGTAATGTCCGTAATGTACTGAAAGACTAAATTACATTACCAGCGATCGCTACACTTAGCATAAATGAAAGGAAGAGAACGCCAGTTTATTCCAAAAACCGAACAAAGCAGATCAGGGCGTTGTGCAGATCATACAGAGAAACTCTAGATGTTACGGCGCTGCATAGCTAAAAGTGAGTTAGATGTCTGTTGCCCGGCCTGTGATAGAACGACTCGGTCGGCAAAGTTATAATAAATGGTTTTAGTTCATTATTGAATAGTTTTTGTGCCATAACCAGATAATAAGTATGTTTACTCAAAAATCTTCCAAGCTGCAACAACTTCAAACACAGGCTGAAATGCAGGTTATGAATCAATGCCTAGCTTACAGCATTTGATAAATGATCAGAGAATTGTCCTGTTTTTTCGGCGCTAGCTGATGAATATTTTTTTTTAAATAAGGCAATCCATATATGCAGGGTCAACATGATTCGTTGTGCATTTGTTCAAGATGGACCAATTATCTTTGCTTGCCTTGCTTTGTTATAGCGGTTATATTTGCTTCAAGAATGTTAAGATAAATCTATCCTATAATGTAAAAGCAAATGGAATAAGTTGGTGTGTGCGCGCGCTTGCGTGTGTGCGGTGAGTGAGCAAATGAGTGAGTGAGTGGGGGATGGGCGGCTGCATAACATAAAAATAAGTTATACATTATGTTAAGAAATAAGAGATGGATGTATAGTGAGATACGATATAATAGTATATATATATAAATTACATCAAACAATATAAGCAGCAAAGATTACTAAATGAAAAATAAATCAAACCCCGAAACGACATAAAAACGATTTTTTTGTGAACATTGGTTCGTCACTTGCAAAACAAAAAATTACTTCTGTGAATAAGCAGCGAAATGTCTACCTGAATGGCTCATATGTAAACAGCTTCTCTATTGACCCAGCATCAGAGCAGGAGGTTCAATAGGTAATAGACAAGTTATGTAACTGCAGTTGAGAGGAAGACAACGTAGAACCTCAAATTATCAAAACAGTGTCTCATTATATAATACTCCCTTTAACATAATTATTACGTCTACCTTTTAGCGGGGGTGTATTCACAACAGTGTTAAAGCTGACTTATGTAACACCTGTGTATAATGGTGGTAATTCTATGTTTGCTAACAATTATTGACCTATTTGAGAATTGTCCATATTGTCCAAGGTGTTTAAAAGACTTAAGTATAATAGGTGGATTAAAAGTATTGAAATAAATAACATTCTCAATAAATATCTGTTTTGCCTTAAACAAATTGAATTCCACATCCTTGTCCATCATGACATAAATTCATAAAATTGTGAATGTCTAATATTAGGGTGAATATGTTTGAGGTCTGCACTAAGGATTGCATAAGCGATTGATACTGTGAATCTTCAACTGCTGTTGTCGAAACGTAACTTTTATCGAATGCGAGGTACTCCGATTAAATGTTATGAAAATAGAGCCCATATTGGTAAATTTAAATGTGGTACATAAAAATCTAGATCAGTAGAATGTGGTGTGACTCAAGGCTCTATTGAAGGACCGTTGTTGTTCCTTTTGTACGTCAATGGACTGTTTCTTGAAATTGTTCACTATAATGTTTGCTGATGGCACAAGCATTTTCATACAAGGCAAAGATATTGATATGATGTACGAAAATATACATAATAACATAAACAAAGTGGTTGAATGGTTTTACCAAAACAGGTTGTCTTTAACTATTGGAAAAACAAATAGTATGGTGTTATATTTGACACTAAGTTTTACAATAGAGTGAACTATATTTGCATTGTACAAAATCTGATAGAATTTGTCCGATAATTCACAACAAATTGACATAAAGTTTATATGTAAGGGGATGCCCTAAGCAATTACCATTATATGAAAATTGAAGGGTATGTTTAATAGGCAAGTTTCACACATAAACATAAATTATGACCTGCAGTTTTGAACAAACTTTTAAAACCATTATGAGCAGTACAAGACAATATAAAATATATCATTGACCATTTTGTAGGAATAAAATAAATGCAAATAACATTTGTTATTGCGGGCCATACATTTGGAATCACTGAATTATGCCGTCTCTTGATAACATTTTGAGAAATAACTTTTACTTGGATAATCAAAAATCTTATGTTGTTGTCACGTATATAAATATCATCTCAATTGCACAATATAGTGTATATATTTACTCTCCGCACCTTACTACATTATGTATCGGATGTAAATAATTAAGGGGGTATATTATCCTTTATGGTCTTTAACTTCCATTGGTCTTCAAGTGTATATTCTATATGGCTTTATTGGTGCGACGATGCGATTGAAGGAAGACAATAAACTTATCTTATCTAATCGTAGCGCGGAATTAATGTACAATGTAGGTCATAGAAATTAGTGCGTTAGTTGCATGATGGCGTAGTATGGAATTCGCCCCCTAAGCATATTGGCTGATAGAATTCAAAGACCTACTTGACATATGTTTTTTAAAGATGCACCATCTTATGAACCTATATGTGATTATTTTTGCGGAATTTATAGGCTATACAGAGCAATATGTCGATGAATATGAAAGTAGCAACTGACCCTGATGCACAATTCCACAACATATTGACTTCTTTACATCGACGTAAACTGAAGAATGAACAAGCAGCCTGCATTGATACAGCTCCTATTAATTGCTACAAATGATAACATGACGGTCTCGACATAATTTTCTTTTCGTTGTTTATGATGAATATAATCATTTTTATTTATGTATTTATACATACATTTAAAAATGTATATGAATATATATACATGTGTAATTATGTATTTTTATATGAATATATAAAATTAGTATATATATATTCATGCATATATATATATGGATATATATATATATATGTATAAAAGAGATATATAGGGAGAGATTGATATAGATATATAATATAAATATATAGATATATATTTATTCGTATATATATATATATACTTTTTATAAATATATATTCTAATATATATGTATATATATATATATAAATATATATATATATATATATATATATATATATATATATGTATATATATGCATATACATATATATATATATATATATATATATATATATATATATATATATATATATATATATATCTATATATATATATATATATATATATATATATATATATATGTGTGTGTATTCCTTATAAACAACCTAGATTATTTCTAATAATATCCTTGCTTGGTTTTCGGGTTTAATCATCCCGACCTGCACGACAGAAACCATCTGGCGTTGATTAATTACAGCAAGAAACTTTTTAATACCAAATGTCTCTGTCTCCGTTTCTGTGCGCTTTTATGTCACGAGTCTCCGAGCAATAAGGCACTGGCAATCTGCGGCGGATGATGGTCATATATGACTTCAAATTACCTTCTGTCATAGTGTTCAGGGTAAAATAAGTGTGCTGCTCCTGAATAACAACCGCTAGCATTCGCGCATAAAACCTGAAGCCTCCGCACGAGAACTTATCACCACCGTTATATATCCGCGAACCATCAATACAACCAATCTCTATAAAATGGTCTCATCAGTATTCTGAACACGCTACAAGTCACCGTACCAAATGCCCGACTGAAATAAACGACCTTGAGTGACGATTCAGACATGCAAACTCAACACACCTAACTGGTGTAAGCAACAGTTTGATTCAGTAGTGGCCAATTCTGTTGCCCAGTGTCACCGAAAAGACTCATTAATCGCTGCATGAACTGGGCATTGGTGTTTTCTCTAGAATGTCACAAGACAAATGTAATTTCCTTGCCCACTCAGACGAGTTCTTAACAAATAGGATTCCATTGAAATACCCATCATTCGTACGCCTGGCATTTGCAAAAAAACGAACCACTGCTATATTTGACAAATGTACCGACTCATATTGGCGACACATAATCACTAACAATCACATTAAAGGACACATCCAATTAGGGGTGGGGATCATTATTATTACTCTTTAGATCGAAAGAGCATATATGATCTGCCCATTTCCGCTGCAACAAAATGCTTATATTTATATATGTATGTATGTATATATATATATATATATATATATATATAGATAGATAGAGATATATAGATAGATATATATATAGAGAGATAGAGATATAGATATAGAGATCTCTCTCTATATAGAGAGAGAGAGAGAGAGATCTCTCTACAGAGAGAGAGAGAGAGAGAGAGAAAGATATAGAGATACATATATAGAATAGAGATATAGATATCTATCTATATATCTATATATATCTCTATATATATATATACTACATACATACCCTACATACATACATACATACATACATACATACATACATACATACATACATACATACATACATACATACATACATACTACATACATACATACATACATACATACATACTACATACATACATACATACATACATACATACATACATACATACATACATACATACATACATACATACATACATACATGCACATGCATGCATGCACATACATACATACATACATACATACATACATACATATACATACATACATACATACATACATACATACATACATACATACATACAGACATACATACATACATACATACATACATACATACATACATACATACATACATACATACATACATACATACATACATACATACATACATACATACATACATACATACATACATACATACATACATACATACATACATACATACATACATACATACATACATACATACATACACAGATACATACATCCATACATACATCATACACGCATGCATACATGCGTGCATACATGCGTACATACATGTATGCCTGCCTATCTCTCTCTACACATGGGAACAACATTCAAACGTGCCCCATTACCATAGCAGCCTCTGTAAGATTGCCCAAGGACGAGTAAGTCCACCGTGCAATGGCATAACCACCACGAACATAACAAAAACACTGCCAAGACAATTATCAAAGGGAGAGAAAAGCTGAAATAGCAGCATGTATTGTTTTAGCTTTTGATCATGTATCCACCTTGAATTGATAGATGACCTTGTAAAATCGCAAACATTGCCGCTCTGTCGGTAGTGGCATTTTAGCGTGTGTGCCACTCCGTACCCACATGAATGATGGCATATTATTTCCCCATTGTCGGGTCTTTTATTTGCTATAAAATAAACCGCATACAGCATAACAGCAGCCATCCATTACTGACAATTGACGATTGGTTATATATTAATGCTTGAAGTGGGATTTGTGCCGAATCTTTCTCAATTGTTATGTCTTCGAGACATTGCGATCTTCGCTTTCGATAGACGTGGATTTGCCCATGTAAGAGTCTGGATGTTTCATTGTATGCTTTAGATGTACGATTATGAAGTAATTGAGGATTGAAGGGCTTCCTCACATGCTCCAGTGGTTGAGATACACCGTCTCTGTGTGGCAATGATATGATAATGTTTGCATGCTCCTCAATGTTGCGTTGAGCATCAATTCTAACAATTAACCGTACAACCGAGCAGGACACATGCCCAATGTACTTTATAGCTTACCAGTAAGCAACCAATTACTGTGCATTCGACCTTAAAATGCACATACATTGTCATATTCAAAGCATTATACAGACAAAGCCTTCGGTCATTCATGAGCTGCCAATTTACTCCCTTGCTAGGCATCTATCTGCGGCCCCATATGATGAACATTAGATACCAACCCTTAACCTGGCGTTCTCATGGGTCGAGATGCATATAGCCCTTATTGTTATCCTATATTGGATAGCTCAAACACTTAATTGCGTTTGTGGTTTGAAATTATGTTTCGATTTTGTCCTGTGCGTTCAGCTGTGTTAATAACAGTCACACTTATTACTTGTGAACAAGTCGACTCCCCTTTCATCTGGCTCTAGATAAAATAGTCATGTCAAACAACAGTTTAGTTTTAGACACCCCACTAGGTTGAGGATTAGTTGTTTGCGCTCCGACATTGAGCAAAATCATCAAGTAGTTCATGCAGGAACACGCTGGTAAAGGTTACGTCAGAATAGCAATCATCTGCCGGGCCAATCATTCCGGCGAATATATGAATATGTCACGCATGGTTCTGTTCTAGATATATTTATAGCATAGCTAATAAGCTTTTGTCAACTAAAGACTTCTTAAAGACTCCTAGGATTTCCTTGACGTAGGTAGTTATGAAAGGTACTCACTTGACAGTGATATGTTATTGCGGTTAATGTTTTTTAGACAGCAAACTACCGTAGCTTATGCACCGCGCATTGTGACACCACAATGACTTAACTAACCATCGGACGCAAACTGACTGTCTATTTAGTTCTATGCAGCTATCATACGTCAAGCAGCCATAGAAAACAAAACGAACCTTGAAGTTCATCAATACAGGTGCAAAGTTATACCGCCAAAATTTATGACTATATGTTTGTTCTACGAAAATGACCATTGCTGTTGAATTTAGCCGGCACCATGAAAGTGCTTGGTGACAAAGCAATTTGAGCGCTGTCATTTTAAAACCACTTATAATCAAATGATATCGCAATTGACCTAAGAACGTGAAGGAAACCGCACAGATCACATTTCGATATTTGATAATTAGGTTTTTAATACAAAATTGTGTTGAAATAACGTATAATTTCTGGTTTCTTGTAGGATAGCCGACTCAACAGTAGAAACACATTTGTGTAAGATATCGTCATTTACATGTCTCAATAGTTGTCGGCTTGACTCCATTATAAACCTCCAATAGGTCCATCTCCCTTGACCCAACAGACCAGTCTACGTCTATGAGTATTCTCTATATCCCGTGTTGAACATCTGATTCGTTTTTCAAAGCGCTGTCGGTAATTTTACAGTGCAAAAATCATTTGCTTGATTCGATTTGGTTGGCAACGGCAAAGGTCCCGGAATCCATGACATCAGCCTTATATGAGGCTCAGAAAATGGCGATTTCCTACAAAACTTGGTTTCATTTGGATTGACATACTACATGAATGTAGTATGTCGGTCTTAATATGGTGCAGTTTCGTTTTTACATCATAATTTTCTCTCAGGTACGTCTGTTCGCACATAAGCAAGAATGCTATTGGAATATATTTTTGGTCGACGGGGATATAAATGAATATAAATGCATGTCATTTTCGTTTGAGGTAATCACGTTAACTCAAAAGTTATTCCAAATTTATCAATGTTAGCTTGTGTTTCATGCTCATTATGCATTGAGCGACCTACACAGTTGCAAATAAATTACATATCAACCCCTTTGAGTTATAGTTGAAAGCCTTTATTGATTGTTGTCGCATATCATGTTTATTATCTATCAAGACGACCTGAATTCATATTGTCGATATGACCTTTTGTGATGATGGCAAATAGAAACGTGATTATTTCTTAAAGCATTGACAACTTTTTGATAAAATTGAAAGGGTAAGGTAATAACTTAAATGCAGAAAGGCCAATGTAACATTAAATAAATGCTGACTATTTCCCAGCCACTTACCAACATAATCAAGGTCTTTATCCATATCAATTGTTCTTCTGTCATTGTGTTGTAATTTACTGTTACTCTTTAGGAGACCACTAAATACTTAGCCTACTTATGCGCAAAGCAAACATGCTCCAAGCGAAGCTAAGAAAGCCTACTTGGCAATCTGGAGTTACTTGATACCGTTTTGGCATTTACTGGTATTATTCAGTCGTATAATACTGTGTATTTAACGAAATGGCATTATAGTTCGGCGTCTTTAGGTAAAAAGTAGCCGAACAGCCCAAAACAGTGGCGGGTTTTCTGCCCGATACAGATTCAACAAGGGACATTCAAACAGAGGGAGAACTAAAATATCGACCATATCTATCAAGTCCATGTCTGATTAGGGCGTAAGTAGGTTAGTCTGTAATGCTGAATGTGTGAAATGGAGCATCAGGTGCAATGGTAACAACACATACATGCAATACAGGAAAGCAACATCATAGATTTAACATTACCGAAGGCGTCGTCATTATAATGTTGATGATTTAACCCATTTTGTGTATTTTTGTCAAGTGCAAATTATTGATATAAGAAGAAGAGGCTAAGTACTTACCGACCTTTACAATCCTTATCATATCTGTCCTTGCATTTGATCTCCTTCTTCGCGCTTAAGTCAACAATCTGCCATCAGCAAGATAATAGAACTCCTTGGCTTTTAATAATAATAAAAGACATAGTAGATATAGTATCATCGTGTTACAACACGCCATAAAGGTGTCATGACCAAGACGGCTTTATAGCGTGAATGGCGCCGAAGTGGCTGACCAGGCAAATCGACAATGGCGAGGCTTATGGACATTGGATCCTGCCTTCATGGGATTTATAACAAACACGTGGGCCTATAGCTAGGCCTTGATGCTATGATGACGTAACATTCGTGTTGTGTTTAATCCATGTTATCTTAACCCATCTGTTATGACCTCGAAAATATTTCTAATCGTTGCAGCTTAAGCGCGTACCACGACCAGCCACTTGATGTCCATGTCCTGTGTGTTTATAGTTAGAAACGTCAGCATGAATAATATGTGTCTAAATCGAACATAATACGCACGTGCAAACGACGCTCAAAACCCTAATTCATGCTTCGATACACGCGAAATCAGTGCACCGAATCATAAGTACAATAAATTGGATTCTGAATTACGGATAATATATTGTATCTTTCGAACGACCGAGCATTAGAAAATGCCTACTAATTCTTTGGTTTATAGTTAAAGCAACGGGAAACAAATAGGGAGGTTAATTCCAAATATGTGTCTGTGTGAATGATCATCAGTGACATAACGAAATCTCACGTATCATATTTTGCACCCCATTCTTATCATGATATAATGCCGACATTCTAAATTTGCTTCCCAACCGTAAATATATGAACTTATATACTATTACATTTGGCAGAATATTGATTGATTGCAGTCCTAATAGACTGACAAACATCAGCTACAGATTTCCAGAACCAGCGACACACAATAGGCTAATTCTAAATACGAAAAGCATATCCGATGCATTACAGTCACTACCGATCGAAATTCTGGCAACATGCATCGGAAGCTTAACAAAATGTAGTGAATTATATAATCCATCTAAGTAAGGGCATTTACTGTCAACAAGTATACATGCTTGTACGTACAGACGTATGCACGGTCGTTTGCATGTATGTATTTATGTATGTATGTAGGTATGTATGCATAAAAGTATATATTTATGTTTGCATACATGTATGTATGTATGTATGTATGCATGTATGTATGTATGCAAGTATATATGTACGTCCGAATTTGTGTGAATGTATATATGTATGTATGTATGTATGTATGTATGTATGTATGTATGTATGTATGTATGTATGTATGTATGTATGTATGTATGTATGTATGTATGTATGTATGTATGTATGTATGTATGTATGTATGTATGTATGTATGTATGTATGTATGTATGTATGTATGTATGTATGTATGTATGTATGTATGTATGTATGTATGTATGTATATGTATGTATGTATGTATGTATGTATGTATGTATGTATGTATGTATGTATGTATGTGTGTATGTATGTGTGTATGTATGTATGTATGTATGTATGTATGTATGTATGTATGTATGTATGTATGTATGTATGTATGTATGTATGTGTATGTATGTATGTATGTATGTATGTATGTATGTATGTATGTATGTATGTATGTATGTATGTATGTATGTATGTATGTATGTATGTATGTATGTATGTATGTATGTATGTATGTATGTATGTATGTATGTATGTATGTGTGTATGTATGTATGTATGTATGTGTATGTATGTATGTATGTATGTATGTATGTATGTATGTATGTATGTATGTATGTATGTATGTATGTATGTATGTATGTATGTATGTATGTATGTATGTATGTATGTATGTATGTATGTATGTATGTATGTATGTATGTATGTATGTATGTATGTATGTATGTATGTATGTATGTATGTATGTATGTATGTATGTATGTATGTATGTATGTATTTATTTATGTAAGAATATATGTATGTTTTATATATGTATGTATCAAATAAACTGCAGGTGTTAGAAATGCGATCAAAAAGTAGCGTAAACCGCCAAGGTCGGTAAAACAAGTCAAAGGGCTAATATACCATCCTGCCGCGTAACTTACGTACCGATAATATAAATGGCATATAAATTTGATGTTTCTATGGCAAGCAATGGTAACAATTATAGTTGCATTTTTTTGTCGAATGGTTATCAAGAATCTTACAGCCACGGTCAATATCGCCTGATGCAGCAACGAGTTTGAGCCGGTGGACTAAAGCAACAACTGGGTGTCTCTTGGTCCCTCGTACAACCACTTCCTTTCATATTCGGGTGTCTGTATGTGAAGCATTGTGTTGGTATGTAAAGGGGATTACTGTGACTGACACAAATCGATATATTAGTATTGGGTTATGGCAATATTCAAACGCAAGCCTCTGAATAATCAAACCATGATATTTGTTGACTAATCTAGAATGATCTGTAATGCTTGCATTCACATACATGCAAGTGGGAGTCTGTAAGGTATTCGAAAATGATCGAAGAGCATTTGAATGAATCATGAACCCTTAATTAGTGGCTCTTTGGTCGGCAGTATACACGTCTCAGTGTTCGCCAAAGTTAGTGTGGTACTATAGAAAACCAGAGAATAGAAAGTAGGTCCACCATACCAGACGATTGAAGTTGTCTCCTAGACATTGATGCTGTCGGGTGAATTGAACGTTCCTGTCACCATTGTTGTTTGTGTGTGAGCATTTGCATTTATTCCCATTCAAATGAGTAGAAGCGTCAAGACAGACGGATTGAATATTACGACAAAAGCTGAGAATTCCGGCCGACATTGATTTGTAATATGGCCGCAGCATACAAACACATTACAGTCATTACTAAAATCGCCCAGCTTGACATGATTAGTCATGGCAATGTGATTTTGCGCATGTAAAGGTGCAGTTTGCGTGGCATCGTCAATCTACCTCGCAACGCGTGTATTGTGGCGCACATAGCATCGATCCAGTTTGGCTACCGCAAGGTGGCGTTTGTACCATACACTGATGCAATGCGTTGTAATCAGAGAAACGACGCTATTCGTTGCTAATATTTGTTTTTCATCTTGTTTTATGTTTCCTGTGATATAAATAGGACATCGTTAGTGGGACTACAGGCTGGACAGTTTATACAATACATAACAAACAAGCCTAAAGCACAGCTGATGAACAGAGTGGTTCAAATTTCGCTTAGCCAAAGGATTAGCGCGCTGAATGATCGACAAGCGGACTAACTTACGAATTCACAGAATGTAACATTCTCTATTATATCTTGATGAATCACTCATTGGATATTGTATTTGCTGGTTGCAACTGCAGCATTAGCCGAATGTATTATTCGCTTAATACAGCTTCTGCTAAATGTAGAATACACTTACAATTGATTTAGCATTAACTATAGTTAGCTTTCACAAAATGAATCATGCATTCGATACAGCAGTCACTCGATGTACCACTCACTCTATTAACCATTTACTGAATATTACATTCACGCACAGAAACAGTCACTAGATTTAGCTTTTATTAGATGTTGTATTTACTAAAATGCCACCATCAAACATACACCATATGTTACGCTCCCTAAATATAACATTCAGTATTCACTAGAATACAATGTAACGTTTAACCATGTGAATTACTATTCACAAAAGTATAATTATCGCGAGAGCATAATTTATGAGCCTTATGCGAGAGGATCCGTCAGTAATTACCTTTTTTGTCAATTGCGCTGGTCTTTAGGATTGAGAAAACTGAAGTTAATTAAAACCGGAATTTAGTTGATGATGCAAAGGATAAGATTTAATTAGTCATGACCTTGACACGTGCTTGTATTGCTTAGGAATTCCAATTAATTTGCTCGTTTCATACACGGAAAAGTATCTGTATGAGCACATTGTTACCTATACTAATTCATTTCATCACCGCTTGCTCACTCGGAAATACGATCTTGTTTGTTTTAGTGCAATCAAGTATGTAAATGGCCTTGTCAGGGGTAAACACTCACTGTTGTCAGCTTGTCAAGGATATGTGGTTCTGATTGCCAAACATGTGACCCTTAGGTGGCGATTGCTCCGTAATTTGATTGGTGTCAAAATTAAACTCACAATGTGCAATGCGGGTTAAAACTGTAATCATGTTGAGAATGGTCTATATATACGACAGATTAGTTGGTGTGCTGTCAAACCCTAGATTTACCTAACCCGGTAATGCGATTAAGAGCCAGCTTCTGTATCTCATAGCAATTAATCGGTTCAGCATGTTGTTAAACGAGTGGTATGTTTTTTATGTGCCCTAGTCTATTACATAAACTGGTCTGAATAGGAAGCATCAACTGGGTTAATCATTCCGGCGAATATGTGAACATGCGACGCATGGTTCCGTCCTAGATACGTTATAGCATAGCTAATAGGCTTTTGTCATCTAAGTAATTCTTGAGTAAACCTACAATTTCCTTGACCGAGGTACTTCTGAATGGTAATTACTTGACCGTGCTATGCTATTGTGATTAATGTTTTTTAGACAGCTCACTCCCGTAGCATATACTCAGCGTTTGGTGTCACTCACACCACACTGATTTAACTAATAATTACACTCACAAAGACTGTCCAATTAGTTCTATGCTGCTACCAGACGTTACGAGGCAAGAGTAAAACCAAACTATCGTTAAACCTCTACATAACTGGTAAAATTATATACCGGTAATAATTTATATTATATGTATGTTGTGCGAAGCAGTCATCTTGCCTTTTTTAACTGTACATTATTCCTGAAATTCACTGCCACCATGAATTTCTTTGGTGACTTATCATCTTATACAAGGCCATTTCAAAACCACTTGTAATCTAATGATATCGCGTTCGACCTTGGTACTTAATGAAAACCTCACTGATTACATTATGATATTTTACAATTATGTTAGTCGCGTTAAATTAGCGGATTTGTTTTAGGAGAGCCGACCAAATAGCGAAGACAAATTAGCAAGACATAACGCCATTTACGTAACTCATTTGGGTTTACCTTGACTCTAATATCCCCCCCTCACCTCCACGCACACGGGTTTCAACTCCCTCCACCCAATAGCCCAGTCTACGTCTCTGAGTAAAACCTAACAGTCCTGTTTCTTATCCATCATCAACCACTCTGATATCCAAATCATCTCATTCCTAATGAGATGAGGGTTTCCATCCTAAATTTAGTTAATCTTCAACAAAGGCGAAATTGTTTTCCCCATTCTCATCGTGCAAATCTTATCACATTACGTTTACAACCCAGTCCTAGCTGTAATGATATTTCAAGATTTGTATTTCGTAATGATAAATCACAACGACAATCACTAAGCAAACCTGCCGAGTAGTTGCAGCAACATGTCACTTATCAAAGCCTGGGAGAACGCCACGCTATTTATGGACCCTGCCTGTCATTTACTGATGTGTCCAACTGCATATTGTTCATACATATATTTACAATAGGTTTCATTGAGCATCACATTGGCCTCAAATTGAATAGTGTTCATTGCATGTTTTATACGCTTGTTGGACATAATGATATCAGTATCTCTCCTCACATTCCATTGATTTTGATAATATAGCTGATGAAGCCTCGTGATCTTTTTACTATTTCTTTCTTTAACCATACATTGATCTCAAATCGCAAAATAACATGAAAAAGACTAAAAAACATTTGTCTTCACTGAGAAAGAGTCTGGCACTAACGCCAAACACTGTCTAATTTGATACAAGGAATTGCCTTGCAAAGATAGATGAAAATTTTTATGATGTTTGGTCAGCACGTTACAAATAATGTTACCCATCTTAAGCAAATAAAATCCCCAATTAAGGCTAAGAAGCTAATACAGCTTAAACTCTAATATCACTGCATTGAGCCGCTGGGTCCGTAACGAAGGTAAAGCAGTTACTCACTATCCCACCAAGAGTGCTGCTGAACAAAATGTTATCCTTTAATTATACAGCAGGCAGCCCTTTTCGGAATTCATATCTTTTATTTATTATTTTGCATTTTAATTATAAATTTCATTTAAGTTAATTGCCTTTAATTAAATTATTACAGCTATAGACCCGCGCCGTCTTTGCTACCATGTAAGTACAAGTGTGTCATTTAATTGACTTACAAGTTTAATTACATTTAAGC
Organism: Urechis unicinctus; assembly: GCA_034190875.2. Lineage (NCBI taxonomy): Eukaryota > Metazoa > Annelida > Polychaeta > Xenopneusta > Urechidae > Urechis > Urechis unicinctus. Next base: position 54,933,855 of record CM067351.1, on the reverse strand, counting down.
CTTCAAATGTGTGAGTGCGTCAGAGCGCGCTTCACTCCAGCTACGTGCCAATCACCAGAGTTAATGGGCCGTTACATGGCGTAACATGGTATTGTAATTGTACCTTCTGAGCTGCTTCTGGTGTTTTATCCGTAACGGTTCATCGGTCCATTTTCGCAGCAAGCACATAGGATATAAATCTCGGTAACGCAGTTATTAACAGTATATGGAGAGCAGTAAGCGTTGTTATCGTGGTTTCGTTTTGAATTATATGATTGATTAACTTAGCTGATGGTCTGCTAAGTTATTTATATAGAGGTTTTCTTCGTAAGGACTTCTTTTGGGGTATGTTGATTAAAGCCGAAAGCATTGTTGCGACAGGACCCTCCCCACTTAAATGTATTGCCGTCGAACCGACCCGGGGCAGAACAACAGTCAATCACTTAATTCTCGGAAGCGCAATATTCGGGTGCCAATGGTGTGTCAACATCGCACGTCCTTTGCTAATGTTTGATGCTACTTACAATAATTGTGGTATATACAATACTGTTGTTCTGTGTGTTAGTTATAGGGATAATGAGGTAGAAGTACAAAAATTCCGCTGTAATATTTAAGTAAACACAAATTATGATGTTAATGCAAAAATAAATATTTCCTTAATCAGTTTTTGCAACTGTTTCAGCCAACATGAATAGAATATTGTTAAATTATGTGAGTTATTAAATATAAAAGTCACTATTCTACATGACATTTTTTGATCCAACACAATATTACTTATTTCAATTATAAAAGTGTAACGATGTCAAAAGTATATTCAATCTCTCTGTTTTGTGGATATTCATTATCGCCTAAACTGTCAAGCTGTTAATTCACAAACACAAGCCAGCTTTCAGCGGACCGGGCAGTGGCCGTCACACTCAGCACTCAAGCGCACCGCATCTCATCTAGCCTCCAACGTTAAAGCCATAGACAACCCTTTTTCGTACTAAGAATATTAATATCTTCAAGCCCCTTGAAACCGCTTTATGTTCCCAACTTATGGAAACAATCACAAGATAGCACACAATGAGTCAAGCAACTGGTGAAGGTAGGAAAGAGCATGCAATGAATGTGGGCGGAAACATGCCAAACATCTCGGATATATGCCAAACAATTATGCGAATACAACACAGTATAAATATATATGTATGTATCTATGTATCTATGTATGTATATATATATATATATATATATATATATATATATATATAATATAAATATATATATATATATATATATATATATCTATATCTATATATATAAATATATATATTTATACATATATATATATATATACATATATACATATGTATGATTATATGCATGCATATGTTTATATACATACTTTAATACGTACATATATGCATATATGTATACATATATATATGTATACAAATATACGTATATATATATATATATATATATATATAAATATATAATATATATATATATATATATATATATATTATATATATATATATATATATATATATATATATATATATATATATATATATATATATATATATATATATATATATATATATATATATATATATATATATTGATTCATGTGTTTATGAATGTATGCGTGAATGCATGTATGTACGATGTACGGATGAGTTTGTGAATGTTTGTACGTATATATTTATGTTTGTATGTATGTTTGTATGCATGTATGCTTGATCGTATGAATGCATGTATGTATGTATGTATGTATGTATGTATGTATGTATGTATGTATGTATGTATGTATGTATGTATGTATGTATGTATGTATGTATGTATGTATGTATGTATGTATGTATGTATGTATGTATGTATGTATGTATGTATGTATGTATGTATGTATGTATGTATGTATGTATGTATGTATGTATGTATGTATGTATGTATGTATGTATGTATGTATGTATGTATGTATGTATGTATGCAAGCATGTATGTATGCATCCCTGCATACAGGTATCTATGTTTCTATGCATTCACACGCAGTTTGCGGTCCGTACACAGACGGTATAGCAACCTACGCAAGGCTCGATTTTAGATTGTTTGTTAGTCAAAGTGTCAAATAAGAAGTTGAAAGCAATTGTTATTTGTAAAGTTAATTGGATACTCCCCTGAGTTACTACTGAAAATGGCTTTTTAGTTTGGCTGATTGAAAATGCAATAAGTAGATATATGACAGCTATGTCGTATTATATTATCCTATTATGATCGTCCACAGTTTCATTAATGAGCAAAGACTGCTGAATTAGTGTGTTGCTGAAGATATATAGCTCAATCTAGGCAGTTATAGCCTCACTGTACCCTGAATGCGGCTAGTTTAATGAATCAATCGGCCCCTGGTGGACAAACATTTTAATAATGTTAGCCTTACCTTTCGGCCCGAGACCAATATTATGAACTTTATGCTCTGACCAACACTTTCGTCTCCATGTTCATGGTGCATATAATCAGGTAAACTTGCATCAATTGCGTGTGTGACGAAGAATGTATTACCGGTTGGATTGAGGTTTTCATGTGGCTAACATAGGTTGTCTTTATTAAATCAGCGAGACTCCAAGTAATGGGTTGCGATGACATAGAACATTGCCGCACAGATGTGACGTTACTAGTGCAATACCATGACGCCTAGTGGCGGTAATGTACATCAGCCTAGCTACTTGCCACCTTTTCGTGCTGTTCGACTGCTTTGCTAAATGCGCCCACCAGTTTTCAGACACATGACTTAGCATGATTTTATACCGAAGTGTTGTTACATTTATCATATTCAAATGACATTAACAGTTCGTAAATGCGTTAGTGTATCATAATCTGCACCAGAAGTCGATTTCTCCAGGAACTTCCAACTTTAAAAGTTAGAACAGGAACGCTCATGATTAAAAGGACAGTGAGCTCGATGTGTTATATGTCAGCTTCTCCAACGTAGAGGACAGAGGCATTAAACCTCACAACCAAAAAGCACAAGTATTTGCTATTCTTAAGCCTACATATTAGCCATAAATTAATTGTATTGGACGTTATGATACGTTTTATAGGTTATACCTTATATGTTATAATGACCATTGTCTTGGTAATAATCGACCTGTGGTACTTCTTTATTGCTAGGGTATTCATCAAATTTAACCATTGCACTTGATAAACCAGTTCATTTAATAAGCATTGGATGCAAGCTTAAACTAGGGCTCTATCAGATATGGGCGGCAATAAATACTGTCCTTCTTTTCTAATTCCTCGAACGGATTTCTGCCCTTTTTAGAATTTGCATCATTCTGTTGTTACAAAAATACAATTGCATTGTGGCTGTTCGGTTTCATTTAAAGGCAAACTATCACATTGCAAGCCTGCAAGCAGCAGTCGTGTCGATGACACTTTGTTGATGCTGACCCCTTTGGATGATATTACGGGTGCGTCGCAACAATAAAATGTGGAAAGTTTATATAATAACAGTTTCAGCTCTGCGATACCTTCTACACATAGTAACTTAGAATTCCCGATATTGCTGCTTTTGGGAACGACCCATAATAAACTGAAAACCCAGCCAAAAAACAACAACATTTTAAATATTCATCTATAAAAGCAGAAGTTTTTTTGTCGCACATGATTGGCGTACCTATGCGTATATAATGTTGCATCGAAATTCTGCCGGGAGAGTTAACTAACGCATACCATGTAAATGCACCATTACGATCAGTAAAACAAGCGACACATTGAAAGTTGTGCGCCGACACTACAGTTATATGTATAGAACACACACACACACACACACACACACACACACACACACACACACACACACACACACACACACACACACACACACACACACACACACACACACACACACACACACACACACACACACACACATATATATATATATATATATATATATATATATATATATATATTTAAATATATGTATATATATGTATATATATATATATATATATATATATATAAATATTGATATATATATATGTATATATATTTATCTATATATATATATATATATATATATATATATATATATATATATATATTCTGAATGTGCTCGGATGTTTGCGTAAACAAATGTATATATATATATATATATATATATATACATTTGTTTACGCAAACATCCGAGCACATTCAGAATATATATATATATATATATATATATATATATATATATATATATATATATATATATATATATATATATATATATATATATATATATATATATATATATCTATATCTATATATATATATATATATATATATATATATATATATATATATATATATATATCTCTCTATATATATATATATATATATATATATATATATATATATATATATATTTATATTCTGAATGCGCTCGGATGTTTGCGTAGGCAAATGTATCAGACTGGCCAAGAGACAAGAACTACTCCGGTGAGAACGCCGTAAACAAGCCAGAATGCCATCCCTCCCTACTTTACGTATACAAATACCTCCATCAAACTAATTGCTGAGTCATTTGGAATGTGGTGGTAAGTGTAATAGTCGTAGTGGGGTTATCGACGTATTAGGTATGTGATAATTTTAAATACTAATTACAGCATCCCTTTATTCACAGAGCACAATTTTGTTAACCACTCGATGCGCTTGAGGAATGATATGGGTCGATTAACTGCTGTCAATCAGTGGTTTGTTGGCTAGACACCAGGCTAGTGAGGCAACCGCTACTGCGCTCGCTCGTGTTATTGTTTACTATGACCTCAACATGGCCGGTTTGTGATTGACTACTTCTCTTCCTATCCCTTTGACAGAATTGAGCAGCAAGCATATTGCTGAAGCATCAAATGACCAGGGTATTGTACGTATAGATTTCTCTGTGACAGCTGCCTTCCATTGACAGATTTCTAACATTATGCTTGGAGATAGAGGCATCGAAAAACAATGCAACATTTCGTAATGGGTACCGATATCTACACTTTGATGAACATGGATTCACAACATTACCTACATGATATATTTTAGATAAGCATTGTCAAAATTAATGTCTTACAGTGACGTCAGAGGCGCTATGATCCGCTTAACATTGCTAAGTTCTGTAGCACGAAGAAGATGGAATACGATGACTTTATTAGCCAAGAATCAATTTCTTAAAAACGTGTATGCACATTTCTGCTTATTAATGAGATTATGAGACATAAATATAGATAACAGCCACCAAAACCACAGGCATGCAATAAAGCTAGTTCGTGCATTCTGCGCATGAATAAACAGTAATTAATATACCAAACCTTCGATCAATTTATTTCTACCGCAAAGATTAGTTTCATGATTTATATAACATGGGTGCTGCGGAAGGGATATTTATTGAAGATACTACTTTATGACAAACTTTAACCAGAAATCAACACCAATGTCTACATGCCATCGCACGACTGCATTTCTTGTTAATTGGAATTCACAAGGGAGATTTCAACATATAAGAAATGCAGATGTCCTGTTGTAGTGATGGGCTTTTGGTCAATATGCCAATATATTCACTAGATTCAGCATTAAATAGATGTCGCACTATCTGGATGTCACATTTACCACATATAACTTCCACGGGAGCATTATTTATGCCTTGCTGAATATTTTATTTAGGTCCTTACTCGAGACGATCTGTTGGTAATTGTCATTCTCGAATACAATGCTCGTCGAGATGGAGAAAGTCAGTTAATTACGGGATATTAACCTGACGATGAAGGAGGACGAGATTTAATTAGTCATGATATTAACACGAGCTTGCATTGGTGAAGATTGCACTAGACTTGTTTAATATTTTATTCAGGTGCTTACCCGAGAGTATCAGTTGGTAACTACCGTTCTGGAATATGCGTGCTTGCATTGATGAAGATTTAAAGGTCAACTACAAAGATTTGTTTTATTCCATTTTTCCAAAGTTCTATGTTTTAAAAGGGTATCGTGACCAAAATAAGGTGACTGCGCGTTTTTTTTCTTTAAGAAAAATGATTTTTAAATGTATATTTCCCACGTCGAATCTGACAAGATACCGCTCGGTAAAATTCGTGAATTTCCGTACAGTGACGTCATTCAGGTTGTTCGCGAATATTCATCGCCATCTTCAACCTTCCCGGTTGGTTGACAGCGTGTGACTAACTCGTCTTTCTTCACGGTCTGGTGCGTTTCTTGGTGTGGATTATGCCTTATTGTTGTGCGTTTGGTTGTCGGAACAATGAGAAGTCAGGCGTGATTTTTTTTTGTTTCTAAAAGACATATGCGCCGCATATGGGTGTCGAAAGTCGAGCGTAAACACTGGAGTCCTGCCCTTATAGTTATACGACAGTTCTATGTTCTGATCATTTCGAGTGCTTATGAGACTGACCCAGAGCTGCTCAAAAGTCTAGGATTTCGTAAGAAACCTAGGCTCCGAAATGGTATTGGCAGCTGAGCAGATAGATAAATCAAGTGACAGTGGTGAATCACAGACTGAGGTGTCACACTCAAGTACTGCCGACCTAGGCTAGGCGAAGAAACTTCGCCTGTCAGGGTCCGCGCTGTTTGCTACACCAGGGGCGGGTGCCTTGCCGTCTGCCGACCATGAAGCTTGCTCTCACTTGTCATTAGGGGTGCAGGCAAATGTTTTGGTGAGTGTCACCAGGCAACTGCATTATTATATATGATGAAATGCATTGGCAGGGATAACTTCTGTTGTATGTATCCATGAGTCAATTTGTAAACATTTACATCCTTAAAGGCTATGATGACTGAAATTGTAGCATACTTATTGTATTGATACCATAGATGGCTGACAAGTCTCTACAGACACAGAGTTCTATCTTTCCTGGGATAAAGAAATATTAATATTAAAGAGGTACCCAAGTTGGCCCATCTCACCAAAAGTGTCACCAGGGGCACCCAATATGAGCCCAAGGAGGAATCTGATGGACTGGTGGACAGCGATGATGAGATGGAAATTGACCCTGACTAGGACTTCACTGACGAAGTGATGATGCTGAGATGGAAACTGATGATGACATGGCGTTTGAAGAACTGTTAGGTAAATATTGTTTTGTTTGTAGTGTAATCACAGGGTTTTATTTGATGGAAGAAAAATTTAGCTCACAGAATGCTTATGTACAGTGGTGTTGATCTGGAGGATGGCCCTAGTCAGAATCAAAGATACCGGGGCAGTTTTGCTTGTTTTGAACAAATCGGCATGAATGGACACCGTAAGATGTGGGATTGTCAACTTTTTACAGGAGCTATGCTTCAGGGATTTTTGTTAGTGGCAGTAGTGCTATTAGAACACTGAACATGTTCAGGTATGGGAAAATCCCAAGCCTGTCAAAGTACCAATTTCTTTTGGTGTGAACATGCATTAATCTAAAATGAAACACATGTTATTTTGACATTTATTACCAAAACCTGAATAAGTTTCATTTGCACAAACATTGTTACCCAATTAAAAATTGGCATATAATATAACTTACTTATTATATGACTATCATAAAATATGAATATCATTGATTTGCTTCTGACTATGTACATCAGGTGCTTGATCTAAGACAAAAATACCCAAGCTACAGACTTGCTGAGGTCCTTGCAGATGACAGGACTGTCCCACCACCTATTGCCTCCCAGTACGAGAAACCTGAAAAGGATCTTCTCGTAGGTGCTCACAGTTGTCGATTCAAACTGACAAAGAAATCTTCAGCTCCATTTTAGATAACCTGTATATTTGCCGCCCGGGTCAGGGAAGGATTTTCTAACAGCTGTTACCACACAGGCTGCCAGCACTTTCCTGTTTCTTTTGCCCAGTCTGTGCCATATCCAGAGTGTAAACTGGCGGTAAGCTAGATACCTGAATAATCTGAAGCAATATGTCAATTAGTTGTCCACGGTTTTAAAATAAGTTGTATAGTTTAAAAAAACAATTGTCATTTGTCAACCATTCCCTCACTTCATAATTTTATTGTAAGCTCTGCCTCTGGATTTCATGTAACTGGCATTATTTATTCTTGGCTATGTAAAATATATTGTAGTTCATCAATATGAACACTGAATATTTTACACAGTGGAATTAATGTTCCCTTTGTAATAAATATGATTGTTCAACCTCAAACCATCCTTTTTGGTAGCAATAATGGCTAACTTACTCATTGTAGAGACCTCATCTCCAACAGGTCTGTCCATTTGAATAGATTCAAATTTGGACACTTCCAGCACAGCACAGCTGCACGAATCTGGGATGCTTGGTGATGCATGTCCATTCCTCCGTTAGAGCCACCACTCTCTCCAAACTTCTGTGGCTGTGTCCATTGGGATGCAGTAATGACATCTACACCTAAGTTAGAGAAATAATTAAAGAGTCATTGTAAATTTATATTTGTGGTACAATGAATGAATATAAAAGGAAAATACTTTATAAACTGCATGCAAACATCTGTCCACAATATTCAATGTGCTCAGGGTACAATGACAAAGCTACATTCACTAGCCAAGTACTATTTGTTGTAGTAGTTAGGTCTGTCAACATACCATCCTCAACTTACAGAATGTGTAAATTTATTGGGTAAATTAAACTAACGATTATTTTTTACCAGTTAATATAGTTCAGTAAAGCTTGGGAAGGGTATTCTAAAACTTACCATTCATCGAAATCTTTTGTTGATTCTTCATCCGAAGCGGACCCTTGAGTTAGACTTAGAGCTCCCGGTGTCATTTCGTAGTGTGACTTGGATTTTTCAACTCCCGTCCGTATTGGCTCAAATAAATAGTCATGGACATGATTTGCCCCAATGTTATGCTATGGGGATTCGTAAACTTCATCAGAAGACGACATGGCTCGTCAAAACGGTGTAATTTTAAAATCCAAACAATCGTTTTTCACTTCGCTCGCTCGCTCGCAGTCAAATTCTCTTGGAGGCAGCGCAGCAGGAATGACGTCACGCAACGTGCACCTAGCGGCCAACTGAGGCAAAATGGCATCGTGAAGATGGCTTCGTATTTTCTTCCGAATGAAACCTTATCGGTGGATTTTTAGTACTTATGCATGCCGTTGCAATGAATTATGGGTACCCGTTGGTTTATGAGTTATTAATCTTCAATTTGAAACACATTATAAAGAAATGATGAAAATCGTTGTAGTTGACCTCTAGTCCTCATGATGGAGAGTCAAATAATCCCAGGATATTTACCTGTTGACGGAATTAAAATCTTCACATATACTTGCACTTGTCAAAATAAGTTATGATGCGTTTTTGACGGAACTCAAATCTTCATACATACTTGCACTGGTCAAAATAGCTTATTGATTAGCTCCATTCATCCACGGAAAATGATTTATATATGCACACAGTTGCCTATGCTTTATCATTTCATCAAAGCTCGCTGTACATATTTTGTCTCCTTTATTGCGGTCTAATTTCCCTTTCCAGATGACGTTGTTGAGGGCTACATCGTCTCTCCTGACGTGAGCGATGAGTCCAATGCAAGTAACATGATGACCACATTGCAAACAGCATCCGATGGTTTATCGCAGTAACTTTTAGCCACAAGTCTATGTCTTTAATTACATTTATATATCAGCATACAACATTCCGAAAAGAAAAAAAATATTTTTTGTCTTTCAGAAAGACAAAAAAATTTTTTTTTCTTCATAATAACTCTCATTCGATGCTGCTCCAATCTTAAGGTACCGGGCGAAACAAGACTGCTGTATATCGTCCATCCAACAAGAAATTCCCAAACAATCTTTCTCATCAGAAACACATCTACAACGACTGCCATACTAAGTTTGAACATGATGCCGAAAAAGTTACAACGCACGTTGGGTTTCATCACTAAGGTAATGGCGTCGGCTGTTTAAATCAGTCATACCAGGGGTACAGGATGCCTTTATTACTGTTGATAGATAAAATGTTCATAACAAAGTAAGCATTAACTTTTGGTTATAGGAAAGAGAGCCCCCTGACTCGGTAGTAGATGAAGGGATGTGCGTATCCTACTTTAGCGACCGATGAGTGGTATACTAGCTACATCAGACACCCGACTCATTAGTTGCCCCAAACCAATCCCCTTAATATACCGATCTGAATAGGCTGGAAATGGATTAAGTATTTGCATAAAACTTTAGGTTAGTATTGATGTATATTATAGAAAGGCCCCAGGTAGTCTGGTTGTTTTATTGAAGAACGACATTGTCAGTGTTAACACGCAGAGGAGAGGATTATCGTTTCTCGAGCATGACGAAAGAAGAGTCGCCTTGTTATCAAGAGAGATGAAAAAGCTTCTTTAATTTGTATGATTGTTATAAACAACTGTACGCACGAAACAAAAGCAACACATAGATCCAAACATATGTAGCCATTAAGTTTTTGGCAACCATCTACGCTAAGAATAAGTAGTTTGTAGGTTTCCGTTCAGAAAGACATAGAACATAATCATCAGGAAATAGGAGTTATTCATGCAGGAACAAGTTGGCGAAGGTGACATCAGAATAGAAAGCATTAGCTTGGCCAATCATTCCGGTGAATATAGGAATATGTCACACAGGCTTATGTCTTTGACATATTCATGGCAAAGCGAGTCAGCTTGTGTAAACCAAAGATTGCGATTAAGTTGATCTTGGTACTTTAGAAAGGAACTTAATGGACTGTGCAATGCCATTATGATGAATGTTTATAGACAACACACTGCCGCAGCTTATGCGTAACGCTATTCTCACCACATTCATTTACCGTCGCACTCAAAAAGACAGTGAAAGTAGTTTCATGCAGCTTTTATCATACGTCAAACAGTAAGAGGGAACTGAATCGTCCACGCAAGATCAACGAATCTTTTTCCATTTGGTATACTAGTAACATTCATATCTATCAATTGGTTTTGTGCAATATCCGTCGCATATCACTTTTGAATTTCAACACGTGGTCGCGACTAACTTAAGCCATGACATTTTTGTTGACAAATCAACTAAAGCATGTGCAAATCATAAAAATAATGGCTATTTGGGGCATAATTTTTAGATGAAAACCTTGAAAGCTGTTATTGAGAGCTGTGCATGCAATTAGCATTGCGCAGGTGTCTAATTGTGGGTGGTGATTTATAACAGGTAAAGATGTGTGGCTGTGAAACTTCAGGTCAAACAAACATGACATGCTGGCATCAATGATCCAATGATTTGTTGTTTTTCTATCGCCTTCCTGCTGACTCAAGTTTACCTTTAACAATCGGTTTCTCATTCGACGTTATCTAAGTGGAATCTTCGTTATTGGACATCTTCCATAAACATGGGCTCATTACCTATGGTGGCTATCAAGGACATGTTTGGTTTGGGATCTGGGTCTTCATTTGTGTATCGTGCGTTGGCCTATAGAAACTCGTCTCCCTTTTGAAAAAAAAGAATCTAGCACATTGGGACTGAAATACTAAAATTTCAATCCCGATATGGTGAGGTTCAGAGGGGAATCGCCAGTTTTGCAGTAAAGCTGTATTAGGATAGATTATATTCGTAACATTTGCGGATATAGGTTAAGCAATATTCACTCTAGGGAAGTGTTGACTAGCTATTGTCGCTCGGACACCTACAACTACGAACCATCAGCTAATTCTAGTTATACGGCTAACACGAGCTTCTTAACAGTGCGGTTCGCCTGTGGTAGATATCACCATAGATGTTACGTAGATGTTACCCTATACTGTGTAGCATACAACTACACATATCTCCTATGTATCCGCATATCTTGAGTATTGTGCATCATGCATGGTTCGATAAGGGCCGTTGTTAGCATGTTCTAGGACTGATTGTCAAGCGTTCTATTTAAAAGCGTTGTTTTACACGGTGTTTGATGTTGCAATGCTACAGATATGACCGTTGTTTACGAAGGGAACTGATCTTTATTTCAGGTCTATGAACGTAGAATAAAGTTGTATTGTATGGTTGAAACCGCTTGAAGCAAACGATGTTAAAGCAAATTCATGAATATATTTACGTGAGCCTCACCTTGAGAAAAGAATAGAGGGTGTTGCGAATTATATACAATCACTTACAGACAAGCATTCACGCTTATTAAAGAATTATAATTAGGTAAAAACGTCTTACTTTAAGCGTGAACTACCCAATTAACCCTTAGATAATTTCACGCATGTCGTCATTGCTGTATTATAGATATGTACTGCATCAAATTTATATATTTACCAGTTTATTGTTTGGTATTTCTATTTAACTTGTTCACAAATAGGATATTTCTTATCTTATCACACCTGTCTCCGAACTGCAGGTGGGAATATATTTTCAAATTACTTTCAAAAATTACAAAGATAATTAACTTACGCAGTCTAACATTCCTTCCTAATATAGTTTAAATTGTGCCTAGTAGTTTACGCATCCGATATGACCTCCACTTTCTTGTGGTTTATCTGTTTTACCAACAATTAAAAGAATTATACTGTACCATATGCGCTTTACTGTTGTTAAAACAATTGCTTTGTCATTATTATAAATAATGTGAGTGGTAAATAGCAGTGCTTGACAGCATAAGATGCATCGCAATAAAGCTAATTCGGCTTGTTGAATAATTCAGTAATAGTGAAGAGCGTGATGCTGTAATTAGTCGATTTAATTCTGCTCCTAAAACAATAAGTGCGGAATGCATAATTAATGAAGCCTTGCCACTACTACGAACTTCTTGCATTCGCATTTCAAATAAGATCTGGAAACAACACCTCATGCTGTTTGTATTACATAATAACGGAATGAGAACCACCCCACCAAATATGTTATGGTTTGTAGGGATGTGCCTCCAATAAAGGTAGTTTTTGTGCTTTATCGTTAGCGAATTGGTCAATATTATATGCTGTTAAGATTAACAATGGGATCTTTTATATAGTAGCCACGAGTAAGGCCGAAGTAACTGCAATGGTTAATTAGTGAGCTTAATCAAGATTGAGCCAGCAACGCTGACGTGTACTTTGATCATATCTGCAAAGGCAAATGGCCGACGAAAGTCTTAGCTATTGTGAGGCACATAAAACAACCTGTTGACGAGATCAAATATTCGGAAATGATATTATGATCCTTGTTCCCTTCGATTAAAGTCGCCGTTTATCAAATGTATCAGCATCATAAGTGAAGGCCATAACACAAGGTAAATCATTGGCAATAATAACAAGCTTTATAACAAGGTTAGTAGCAATTCTATAAATTGTACACCCAATGTCGGCTCATTTCAAAACAGCAATATTTAATGCCATCCAGAATGAGATATGCAGCATGATTCGTTGTCTGAGGCGAAATAATCCTACAGCACTGTCAATGGCGCCTTATTCAGAGCGCATTATATGACGAATTGCAGATTATTGGATCAATCATAAAAGCTTATGACTAACTTAGGCAATGATGCATTACTTTGTGTTCTCCCAGCCTAAAAACCCAAATTGGCTGATGGAAGCTATGCTTGTGATCAATATTAGATCACGACAAGATACTCAAGTGCCTTCTGTCGACAATTTGCATTCACGTGACTTGCATATACATATGAATTGCATCATAAAGATGTATGCTGGAATAAAATCATTCACATACGAAACATATTGTGTGCTTTTGCCGTTCTTCATTTATGTTTTATTTGGAAGGCATGATCCTCTCTGTATAATCCAAACGAGGATTTGCGTTATTAAGGTCATTCGTCGGTCAATACAAATATTGTCTGTTTATACGATGATGGATAATGAAACTTGTATCATTGCCGTCTGGTTGCATTACGGAACATATTATGATGCTTGCATGTACAAAACAATGTGCCACTGCGGCACATTTCCAAGCACGCATGTAATTGATACCAGCAAGTATTTGAATGGCCTTGTCGGGGGTTATCATCTACGATTGGCAGCCTTGCAGGGATATGTTATGCTTGCCAAACAAATGAAAGTAGCAATGAATGTCAAAACGTGCGACGCAAAGTAAAATTACAAATGTGCTGAGAATAGGCCCCAAATAACACGCTCGAGTTGGTGTGGCATCGAACCTTGGACTAGCCTTACCTAGTTAACGAGATGCTGCATGTTGATAAACGAGTGATATTTCATATACGCGTCATTTTCCGTAATATTAGCCGGTCTGTCACTGGACTCAATGGCCTCCAAAAGAAGGCCCACATACTTTTTGTAGGAAAAGCGAGAAACAAGATCAAAGACCATAACAAAGGTTCGGAAAAAACTAAATCGATGTGGCTTCTGCTCGTTTCCCCCAGCTTAATCAACATCCATGATCGGCCTCGCCATTTGAATAAATCTCAAGTTATTCAACGCCTCCCTTGACAGGAAGGAAGGGTGTGGAGGAAAGAATTACTCACAAACCCTACTTAATCGACCAATGAAATGTATACTACTCTACAATTACCCAAACACGTTTCACCTCAAAATACAAAGGGGGTAAAATATTTGCATAAAGTTGCAGTTTAGTATAGATGGGTCTTATATAATGGCTCCAGGTAGTCATTATTGAGGTACTTAGGACGACGACATTTTTGGTGTTAACAAGCAGAGGAGATGAACAATCACTGTGGCTGCTGCCTGATCATAAAGCATATTAGAAATGAGTCCTAGTGCACGCAAGTATTTAATCCAAAATGAACCAAGATTCACGGGCGAGGTTCTCAAAGATAAATAACTATTAAAAAAGCGTTGCCAATGTTTTGGCACGTTGTTAATGATATACGATTAAATGTCAAAGCAAAACTTATTGTAAGTCTAATCTATGTGGACTAATTAACTAACACAAACTAATATCAATGGTAGATTGATGAAAACGGTTTCTGTGTTTATTTGTTCATGACATCCAATCCTTATATACACAATAAGCTTGAAATGAGTGTACTCTGGTCGATGGATGGTGTCATTGGTGCGTTGAGTATCAAGAGACACCCAAGGGAACCACAACATTGTCCATTTGACAGAAACCTCACCATAGACATGTATCATTTACTGCTCGGTGGATTTAGGCAGCTTGGTGATTATTGCTACCCCTAGGGACTGTATCAAGTTGATAAAGGCCGTCAAATTAGTTTGACAAATATTGCCACAAAAGCAATAGATGAGCGACAGAATGATCTAGACAAGTGTATTATTTTTTTGTCAACTATTTAATAGTGATACTTATGTGCAACTTGCTATTATATTGTGGAACATGCTAAATGATGTCAAAAAACCCAACCGATACTCCAGTTGGGGTTACCGGCTAGTGAGGTGTAAAGGTGACGGTACGACACTATGGCGCAACGATAGTTACTGTCTTGGGTGCACAGGTAAAATTGTAGTGCTATAAATACTTTGTGAGAAAAAGTACAAACCATTAGCAGGATCTCATAAGTGCTATGCTCCTGGCATATTATCAATTTTTTTCATGACTGTTTAATTTCTGACGAACTTGTTACCATGACGTCGAATTCGGTTGTCCAATGTCCAGCCATCAAGTTATATGCGGTTCTGTGGGAAAAGAAGATACCTCTCATAAAAGGCAACTGTAGCTGCGTAGCATCCGTTCCTTGCTGTCTCTTGTACCTTCGCATGTGTTTCAGGTGGGTAAACTTCATTGGATCGTCAGTCTTGTCTAAAGCATATGTGTCCACAATTATGTATTGTTAAAACTTGACAGCTATTTCCTCCTACATCTCGGCGGGATTTAGCATTAAAAATGTTTTCACATAATTAGGAACAGTAATGTTAGTAGAAACCTTAAGCGTATGCGCAAGGTGCAAGATTTTTATGCAATCGGTATATAACCGCTTGGGCACATGGATTGATTGTGCCTATTTCAATAAGTTTTCGGAGAACACAGCCTAGGATATCTCTTTCTAGCCAATGTGATTATTGTGTTCCTAGACACTGACACTGAATTCGAATAAACCATTTTATACTGCCTTCGTAGTGAAGAATTATCGAGGAATTTAGTAAGCACTTTGTGTTGATCAAACACGTATCAGTAAAATGATCGAACACACGGCTTAGACTTAAAGTGGCTCGTCGTATCATTCGTGGACGCTTTAACGCATGGCAAAATTATCGTGATTAAACTTGATGGGCTCAGATGACACGGAACATTCACATCATGAACATGACGCTCACAAAGTATTTGGTCCAAATGCAAGTTTTATATACTGTTGACTAGGTACAATGTCTATTAACCTATCCACTATTAGTTAGCATCAACAATCGCTTCAGCGCAATATAATGCTGCAATCATCTCTGTGTCGAAGATTATCAATACCTTGCCGTCCTCAACACAAAAGCGTATCACGTGAAGGTACGAGTTTGTACAGCGACAATCAGGATTAAAACAATAATGTGACTATGACTGAACTTTCTAGTGGTTTGTGTTGGTTAAACATTAGCAATCCATAACTTGTCTTAAGTAAAATATGATCTGTGATGTGGCTTCCTCGCTTAGAGTTTATCAGCTGTTACCATTGTGCCTTATGCTCCATTCCAGGGTAGCAAGTGCCAGTTGACAATCTCATCTGCCATCCTATCCTGCGTTGACTGGCCTCTTATTGCACGATCCATACAACGTAGAACATAAGTTATTATATGTATCAAACTGTATTGCACCGAAGGGGGGAATTAGTAACAGTGATGTGGGTCTGATTGCTTTGAGCTATGTGGCATCTGTCCACATATATCCCAACATTATCGCTATTTTAAATATCACTTCCATTATTTCGCCTCATTGACTTGATAATTTGATACAACGTCTTTGATATTAATTTTATAGGGACATACGATTGCAGCATTGTACCTTTAAGCACCATTGAGTTCGTGTCCTTCATCATGTCTTGTTCGGCTAAGTACATTTTGTGAATAATGATCTTGAATAAAACATTATTCAATATCTAGGGCTAGATACTGCTTATTACTTGAGTTGAAATAGTCTCTGGATCGTGCCTTAATATTTCGTATATTTAATTTTTGTTCCTAATGTTAAATAATTTACTTGCTTGGAGACACCAGTAGCTGTATTTTGTTTAACTGAAGTCAGACAGTAATATTCTTACCACTTGCTTACGTCACAATTCACAAAAAGAGAAGCATTTAAAAAAAATGTTAATATCCAATTTGTGGTTGTGGGATTTTGATCAATATGCTGCGCTGTCTTGTCTATCAACGGCCGAACAATATGAGGTGCAAATGAGGAATTTATGCGGCATTCGTTTGATGTAGCGTTCACCTGATGATGTATTCGTTAACTACAGCAGCCATTGGACAAAACATCCATTTTATATACCATGTCCGAATGTATCATTCGCTGATTGCTGCATTATATAGGTGCAACATTTACTTGATGCAGCATTCATTGAATGTAATGTGCAATGAATGTAGCATTTTTAGCATCCATAAGATAGAACATTTACTAGATGCAACATTCACAGGATTAAGCATTCACCTAATGCAGCATTCAATAGATATCGCATTAACTCGATGTAACAAATATTACTAAGTGTTCAATGGATGGCTCTTTGCAACCTTCAGATCATGACCTGAGAGGTTCTATTGTTGATGAACTATTTTGTCTATTGCATCGATCCTCGAGATGGAGAAAGTGGACGCCCGTTAATATCCGAAGATATACCGGATGATGCCGCGGACGAAAGTCATTAGCCAAGATCTTGACACATGCCCGTATATGTGAAAACTGTCACTTAATTTCCAACACGGAATAATATCTGTATTTGTCCTGGTAATGTACACCTAATCATTTCACCAATGCTTATTTGGTCTTAAATACATTAGTAAACTTTAGAGTAATACAAGTTTCCTTTCCAGGTCACGTTGATTTGGGGCTTCATCATCTCCGCCGACGTAAGTGACGAGTTAAGTAAAGCTAACGTGGTGATTCTCATTACAAAGGGCGTCCGTTATCTCGAATAACTATTAGCCAGTATCCTTAGGTATTCTATGACGATTATTATTATGATTTGATATACCAGTGAGTAGCACCGAGGTTACTTTATCGATTGCACAAATATATTGACACTGCGAAATTGTCGGCTTCCAAAACAAATAAGATTATTTCATTCTCGACCGGTCATATGTTCTCTGGGCGATGTAGATAGGTGAAACTTAGTCATGTCGAGTCCTGTATGAGAACCATGAATACGGGACATTAGGCTTCGATAAAGGTCTGAGCATGTCTGGGGGATACAAAACCAGGACAGGTGAGAGTAAAGAGATGAGAACACATACTCTCGCTCCTCTAGGCCCACCCCACGTTTTGTGCACCGCAACATTAAAGTTGCCATGGCCTCGCATTGCAACAGTGACACGAAGTCATGGCGTTGTCAGCAAAGATTTGGGTGGAGCCCTGCATATTGTTTCTATTTAAAGAGGAACTAAATGACTCCATTCTCTGATGGGAGGGTACTCTCAATTAGATGGTTAGTAATTATGTATCGACAATATAGCTCGGTACATTCTGAGCCCCCGATTAAGTAATAGGTTGGTTTTGTGTTCAATGGCCAGATGTAGAATAGGAGGAGCTTTTCAATACTGTTAACATGAGATCCTGTTAGTGGGTCGACCAGAATATTACATTGCGATAACGGTACTTATCTAGAGAAAGTACTAAAGCCCAATGTCTGCCGCCTCAATTCGTATTTCAGCTAACCGTGTCCGATAGAATAGTCAGCGTCGTAATACAACTGCTTACACTAGTTAGTTTGCATGTCACAATCGTCGGGCTATTTGAATGGGTATTTGAATGGGTCACGTTTAGGTGATTCAGTATAAATATGCGTCAATTTTACAGTGATTGGTTGTATTGATGAGTACTTTTATTACCTTTGGCTACGTTTAGTGCCCCCTAAGAGGCTTACCACAATCCTTTTGTCAGGTGGCAGAAGAGAACATTCCTCCCCTCCTGAAGATAAAGCCAAGCTAATTTATTACTTACCATGTGAACCTCCGCCACCGTACAACAATCCCTTCCCTGCTCCATCACCTTCGACACGTAGTATATGAAAAGCTATTGTCACAGGGATTTGCATTATACGGCCGGCTGCTATCTTCGTTTTATACACTAATCCAAGGGGGACAACAAATTCGCCACCAGCTAAACACAAATCCCGCTTCATCCATCATACCCTCTTTACGAGCTTGTCGCGCACCATATACAATGAGAATATCCGCCCCTTCATTTGGATTGTTCAACCAGAGACAGTAGTCCTAAAGTAAGTGATAACGAAGCCGACCCAACTGTAGTGATAGTGTCAACAAAGGATAATTGCTTCCTCATCAAACATGTGTAGCCAGCACAAATCAAGATTGTAGGTTATTTAAAAAGAACGTGTGTGCATAGTGCGGATCATTCAGAGAAAACCCAGGTGTTTCTGCGCTCCATGGCTATTAAATGTAATTGTCTGCCTCCAGGCTTGTGATAGAAAGGGTCGGCAAAGTTATGATGATTGGTTCTATTTCATTGTTAAATATTCTTGTACCATAACTAAATAATAGGTATGTATTGTTTACTCAATCAATCTAACCCGTACAAATAAGCTACTTACAATGCCCGTGCGATCTATTAACTAATCATTGTAGCAGGTTGTTAAACGAACAATAATTCTTGTACGTCCCATGGTTCTTGTTATAGTACCGCCTGGCACCGGCAAATTTCTTATCCAACAATATCTATTTAGATGTCGTTCACGTATCCCATATACCAGAGGAGGAGTCACCGCTACATCGTGGGCTATAATACGATGATGGAAACAATTACACATATATGTAAATATGTGCGAACGCAAATTTTGTAATACCTGCTAAAATGATTATAACTGGCCCTGGGTAATCTTGCAATAGGATCATCGTTGAGGTTTGTAATGCAGTCGGTCGGAAAGCTGCCAAGTGCGGGAAAACCCAGAAGAAACACACATTTAATAAGATGGGCGTTTTATAGTTGATTGTTTTAGGGAAGAGTTTAAGCAGTTTAAGTATTTGCGTTAGGTCACTGGCCTTAACTAAGTTTTATTTACTGAACACAATTCCCTCGTTCAGATGCGAGTATATATTTTGGGGCTGAAATATTTATGCATAATGTCATACTTAGTGATTCCATGAAGAAAATCATCCTCATTCAGAATGATAGAACGTTCATCACAATTAGATAATGAAGGCGCATCAGCATGATAAATCATGTTGTACGTTCTGGGTTGATCATTTTTGCGTTATGCTCCCACTCCGTCTCGGATTAGCCTGTTAAATTATTCAATCTATGATATTGAACATTAAGTTTTGAACTCAAGTCATGACATTAGATGCAACATAAAACGTTGTCGATTGAATGATGCCATGCATTTGATAGCATTCAATATGCGTCCCGCCGTTCGGCGGTTGGTTATTGTGTACCAATGAGTGTCATATTGCTTTATTCCCCAATGCGGTATAACTCTCTGTTTCTTTTTCAGCCATTCGCCGGCTTTGATCTATGCCTTGGCAGTTTGTTGTTAATAAAGGTGGCTATGTCATGGCACAGTGGACGGCTCGTCCTTAGTCGATCTTGCAGAAGCTGATATGATAATAGTACACATTTGAATCATCAATATCTCAATTCCCACCATCGAGTGTGGTGTTCTCTTGCAAATAGCATACCCCAGATACTGTGCTACTGCTTAAACGGTGATTACGGCATTTATCGCATCATTTATCATTGCAACATTGTCATATCAATTGGTTTCTGATGGGGAGGTAATTACTAATGTCGGTCATAATATGCAGTGCGGGAGGTGCTTGATGATGCAGCTAGCATTATGCCCCTTAAGTATATTGGCCGAGTGAGTTGAAAGACAAATTTTACATATGTTATTGGGTTTTCTGAGATGCGCACTTTTTATCTGGAATTGATGTAATATACAGAACAATATGGCGATAAACATGGACGCTGTATCTGACTATGATGCAGAATTGACCATCTTATTTTGACTACATTACGTCGACGTAAACTGAAGCATGAACAAGCGACAGCACTGATAGAGCCATTGGTTGTAACAAATAATAAACACAACGCTCTCGTCACCATGTTTTGTTAAGGGTTCTTATAATCAGAAGCATCCAGTTGCGTGTGTATAGACGTATGTATTACCTGTCGGATTGTGGTTTTATTGTGGCCTCTATGTTCGTCGCTGCGCATGTTGTCCTTATTGACTTTCGGACTAAAACCAAACACTATTGCACATTAAGTCGCCGGTCGTATTGTTCATTTGTGCTTTATTGCTCTGCAAAATCATCTAGATACAATTAACGGGTGGCGATGACATGGAACCAGTATTGTTACCAGTATTGTTACATTTATCCCATCCAGATGACGTAAATAGTATGTACTTACATTAGTGTATCAGGATCACTACCAGAGAAAGATTTCTAGTATTTTGAAACTTTGCAATCTTCGACCTAAAAGTCTTATTTACAAGCTAAGACAGGAACGCTCATGATTAAGAAGAAAATGAGTCAGCTGTGTTATACGTCAGCTTCTCTGACTAGAGGACGGATGCATTAAACCTCACAACCAAACAGGACAACTATCTGATATACCTAAGCCTACATATAAGCCATCAATTGTATTTGACTTTATAATACGTCTTATGGGTTATACTCTATATGTTACAAAGACGATGCTTTTGGTAGTATACGATGTGTGATGCTTCTATCGTGCTGGGGTATTTATCTGGTTCAATAATTGCACCAGTTCATGTGTTAAACGTTAGATGCAAGCTAATATATGGCCTTCATCAGATATGGGCTGTGATCTCTGCCCTTTTTTAGAATTTGTATCAGTGTGTTTTTACAAAAATATAATCGTATTCCAGCTGTTCGGTTTCATTTGAAGCCAAACTATTACAATGCAAGCCCGCAAGCAGCACTCATGTTGATGACACTTTGTTGATGCTGACACATTGGGATGTTATTATTGCTTGTGTTGGGATATTGATGATTTATAAGTGCACCATTACCACAGAAGCCTCTCAAGGATAAGCCATAGTCGAGAACATGACCTGTGTCGTAGATTGCCAAAAGCACGACGAAGATGTGAATAGAAGCAGGAGTGAAAGCTTAATTGGAAGCAGCGACCTATAGAGTATTTGGGGACGGGGCGACAAACACAGAAAAACTGTGCAGTGTAAAACAGAATTACACAGACATATAATAAAACATGACGGCAGGATACAAAAGGAAAACAATACATCAAGGACGTTATGTTACGATTATTGCGTCCAACATCATAACATGGGTGTTCATCAGAGGTGCCTTTGGCTGCGGACACGTTATTTACAATCCTCTACCTTACATATTCGTGCTGTATATCAGATTTACAACAACCGCCAGGGTCGGGGTAGCTGCCCCGAGATAGACATCTACGATTGTCTACATGTCAGGGATTTAAGGTTCTGTTGTTCAGACATCTGTAAAGTCCTCAGTAACTTGTACATTACTGTTCTTGTTGTCTAGAGTAAATTAATGCAGAGGTTAATTAGTCTGTAGAATTACAGACGTTGCAGCTCTGGTGTGTGTGCCATTTAGCTGTGTTAATGTTATTCTACAGATTTAACGGTGCCGTGCTCGGGTTTCATCGTCATATTACATCCCTCTGATACGCTGATTTCAGCATTTAATAACCCGCCGCTCACCACCTCCTCCCTTTTCCACTCACCACGACACACACATGACAGCTCAAATTTCTTACCGCTTTTCGTCTCATGTATGCATGATTTAGCTGTCGCTACATCAGAGGGTAAAATAAGTCAAGGCTTCATGAATAATGCATGCTGTCTTTCGGTTGTAGAAGCATAATTATAAAGACTAATTCCAGCATCCCGTAATTCACAGTGCTCAATTGTGCTCAAAGGTGTGACATAGGTAGATTAACGGCTATTAATAAGAGGTACGTTGACTAGATACCAGGCTAGTGAGTCAACCGCTACCGCGCTCGCTCTTGATATTGACCTCAACATGGTCGATTTGTGATTGACTACTTCTCTTCCTATCCCTTGGAGAGAAGTGTCATATGCTAGACCATCACAAGAACAGGGTGATTATGCCTTGACATTTTGTGTAGGCAGTTAATTCGGAATTACAGTGTGACAATGCAACATGTCGAAATGGGTACCGATATCTACACTAAAATGAAAATGGATTCACGACTTAGATTCTCAAAGATGATTAAACGTTGTTTCGCAACATAACCAATTTTATGCTTTGGATAAAGAACTTTATAATAACTGTCTTGCAGTGATGCAAGAGGCAGTATGATCCGATAAACAATGCTAAGTTCTGTAACACGAAGTAGATGGTATACGGAAAGCAGAGGCATGGAATAAGCAATTAACAACTCTGATAGTTTGTACATGAATAAACAGTGGTTAATGTACCAAACCTTCGATAGATTTATTGCTAACACAAGGATTAGTTTCACCATTCAGATCACATTGGTGTTGCAGAAGGAATATTTATTAGAGATACTGATTCATGATAAAATATAACCAGAGCCAACACTTACCAATGTCTCCACGCCATCACACGACCGTATAGATCGTTTGGTTATCTTCTTTATCGCATTTGTGTGGCGTTTATTTTTTGTGGCGTTCACTTGATGCGACATTCACCAGATGAAACTTTGATTTGACTTAGCATCCATTAAGTGTAACATCTACTGAATGCAACATTCAATGTATGAAACTTTCACTTTATATTGTAATAACTGAATATAGCCTTCATTGGATTCAGTATATATGGGGTTCCCCGGATGTAGAATTCACTTTTTGTACAGTCACTTGTTGTACGATTTATAACTTAGGGCTAAAAGATGACTCCTTAAATATTCAGATTATCATCTCAGAGGTTTTATTGGTAATGCCTACTCCGGTCCTCAAGATAAAGAAAGTGAACTTCCATTAATATCAGAAGATCTACCGGATGACGAAATTTCATGATAACTGTCATTTAATCTGTGCATTTCATACACGGAATGAGATCTGTATTTGCCCTGGTCATGTAAAGTAAATCATTCAACCAATGCCTGCTTGGTCTTAAATACGTTACCAACAATGTCAGCGCGATATTTCTGACTAAACAGCATTGTAGTTGGGTGTTGTATGAGCGCCACCTCACGGCAACTGAACTGGATCAACGCGCTGTGCACCATTACATTTACGTTGCCATGACCACGCATTGCTATGTACACTGACGCAGCCAACACGGCGATGTGCGTACGTCAGCGATATGCGAGAAATGACATAACCGAGATAAGACTATGTGATCGATTTCAGTGCAGGCCGTAATGTTTACTCATGTAAGTGCTATACAACCGATTTTAAATCGCTGTTTATTTGCCATGACGTTTCTTTCATCAGTGATTGTTTGTTAGTTTGGGCCACAAACAAAGGTTGGTACATTGGAGTGCCGAATATAGCAATGATTCATTTATTACATTGGCCAAGTGTACGAATGGGTCAGGTTTTTCATTACTGTCAACCTGTAATCCTACTTGTTGGCGACACTTATCTAGATACACCACTAACGACAAGTGCATACCTAGATTAATGCGTCTTAAAGCTGACCGTGACTGACAGAATAGTCAGCGACTGAAGAGAACTGATGCTTACACCAGTTGAATCGTCGCGCAAGGTCATATACTTCATTTTGGTATTTGGATGGGTCCCTTTGAGCTGATTTATTATATCTTTGAGTCTATTTATAAAGATTGGTTATATTGATGGTTCCCTCTTACTCCGTTTGGCTACGTCCAAATGAATTCCATATTTTTCCCCATAGAGGTTTAACCCTACTCTTTTCCTAGGATGGAACTCGCATCCCCCAATCCTCTCCTGCGAATGAGTGCCAGCTCATTTGTTGCTAACCATATAAAACAACGCCATCCCACAACAACCACATCCCAGCTCCATTACTATACACATATAGGATTAAACAGGGCGTAAACACCACATCATAGCTTTTATTACCAGACGGGTCTATATGGTAAGGTAGAAATCTCTTTCTCTGACCCACCATACAATCAACTCTGTGCACCATCATACACACAAAAGAGGGCTGACTAAGGATGATCGACTCTGCTGTATCTTAGCAACACTGCCTGGCATAATGAATTTGTTAATATAACTAATACTCTGAAGTGTCTCTAAGTCGTTGAAGTGTGTTTCGTGAGATACTGAAAGATTAAAAAACACAACAAGCAGTTGCTACACTAAGTGCTATGAAACTCCGATGACTGTTTTGGTTTACTCCGTGTAATAATAGTGATAAGGAGACCTTTTTAAAGGTTAGTATTGCTACGTGGTGTTATAAAAAGGGAAAAGTATTGATTTCCCATTTAGCACCTTCCACATCATAGGAAAAAATAGAAAATGTATTCAATGCCGGCCAATCTCTCGTTTCTACGCACCCGCACCGTAAACTTCTATTAAGGCGACCATTGATCAGTATGTACTCGAGGACGGCACTCACTATCAACCTCGGGCTCTACAGAAGCATATACAGATTGTGTGCACATCTCTTTGGACCTCTGATCTCTGGTCGGGCTGTAGGTGCTAACCACGAAGCCAGCATACATGCACGTGAGAAACACCAATGGCGACCTACAGCTTCTGGATATCTTCCCGACATTCGGGCTGCCTGTACTGAGTATAGTCACGGCGGGGTGTGCAACAGCAATGAATTACAAAACAGAGGATGTGACCGAGATCGACATGAAACACTGCTATCCAACGTCCCTCCATGGACTGGGTGTTTGCACTTCCTGGTTTGCCTGCTTCGGTCCCCCACGCCACCGGTTCCGACGAGTGGCCATCAATGGACCACTGCCTGGGCACAACACTACCGGATTTGCGGAATTGGTTGCATGGGAGTACATCTAGTGGTCGTGCACTGGGTAGGTAGGTTATTTTAGAGAAAAGAAATGGGTGCCGCTGGTGCTATTTACCTTGCCAGTGGAACGCCGGGTCCTCGTGTCGCTCGACCTGCGAGAGGCCATCATGTTCTTTGAAAGAAAACAGACGTGTGGATGTCTTCTTACAGTAATTTGGGCCGTAACATGATCAGGAAGCTCACACAGGGACAAAGCGTAGAGTGCAAAAACCTCACCATCTACGATCCCCTGTCCACAAGGGAGCTCTCCGTACTAGCGGGTGGTGGTGGCAGTGGGAAGACCACAAGGGCAATAGATCTATTCGAAGACGTCCAGCCACTGTTTCTCACAGATCATAGACATCCTCTTGGAACGGCACAGAGTTCTATTTCACACACCATCAGTGCCGCTGATATATCACCCAAATAGCATTCGTCATCAGAACAGGCTTGTTGCCATACCCGGCGGTGGTAGTTCAAACCTTGTTGTCAACGACGTGGTGCATGTTCCAGACAAGGGTGTGGTTGCAGCGATGCTAAAAAAAATTATTAAAAGCACGATACAAAGCGGGGGCGCCAGTCGGACGTGTATGTGTCCAATGTGCTGGTTATGTGCGAGGCTCAAGAAGGGCGGTGTGCCAGCTGCAACATTCCTGTGTTGTGGTAGGGCTATTCGCAATGGGAAGCAGAGCAATAGACGCTGGACAGAACATATAACTTAAAGGGTCACTTCGTTGGTAACCTGAGTATCACGTGCCTAGTTTGTAATAGGTCGCGTGGGTGGAGCCGCGTTGGGGGCGGACCCGGAGACTAGTTGCTGGAGTGTGTGTGGTAAAGTATGGTTGATGGTATAGTATGGTTGGTGGTATATTGTGGGTGGTGGTATAGTAAGGTGGTGGCATGGTATGGTTAATGGCATAGTATGGTTGGTGGTATAGTATGGTTGGTGGTATAGTATGGTGGTGGTATGGTATGGTTAATGGCATAGTTTGGTTGGTGGTATAGTATGGTTGGTATACATACCATGTATTGAGCTTTGGCGTCGGTACATGGTATACACTATGCAAAAACATCAGCTATCCGAGAATCATATACAAGTAATCCGCGATTTGCAAGGGAAGGTATCGGCGGTGCAGATTCGAAAAAACCATGGTATTGGTACTACCAGACTCCATAGAATATGGAATACGACCGCATGCTCTATGGAGGACTCCGATAGTGACCTCCCCCAAGAATCTACCAATATGGTTTTCGAGAGTAGGGTACTCCACGAGGCGCCAGATATGGGAAGTAGCCCTCTGGAAATACTTCCGCCACAATATGGACCGGCCTCTCTATACTATAAATTGCGGAATACAGCCAAAAAAGTGAACGATATAGAAAAAAAGGCGGGCGATATAAAAAAAATAGTTGACGATATTGCAGAATACTTAGAAGAGGAAATATACGACAATTTGTCGGTTCTGGCCTGACGATAAGGAACAGTATGAAACCAATGTAGAAGCGATTGTGGACCTAGCATCGTTTTCGACAACATTGCAAATGACGGTACATGCAGGATTTGCGGCATTGCTTACGAGGCAGGTCTTAAAAATTACAAAAGACCACATGGAATCCGCATCAATATTTCCTACCAAAACCAGAACCTGCCCCAAAGCTTACCCCAAGTTGGGACCCTTTCTACATGGAAGAGTGCAAGCTTTTAGCTGTCTGAGAACCTGTGGAAAGATTTGTCTACATCGTTTTCTGTCCAGAGTAGCACGTCGCATTCCTGCTTAAAACCACAACATGTGCAAATATGCAAACTCGAGATGGGGGCGCATCCACAGTGTATACAGGAGGCCGTTTGCTTAAGCTTGTAATTGCTTGCTCGCCACCGGTGCTGCTTGCAGTATTCAATTTTGCAACCCGTTCCACAGAGCTCTTGTGACCCCAATCTAGAACATGCACAAGTGTTGATAGCGCGACGAGTAGGTTTCTGTAATCCATATGCCGTTGTGTATGCCATATAATTAGTCTCAATGGTTGTCGAATATGGTCATAGAGTTGCAGACCCGTAGTATAAAGGCTAGCTCGGCACCAAAACGACCTTTGTACGAGAATTGGGCCTAGACTCGCCCCATGTAAGCCACAAATGTATGACCAAAAGTACGCTCGTAAAGAAGCTTGGCGACTTAGCAATAGGGTTTTTTCGTACAAAAAGGCTTCTTAAACCAACTCGAGCCTCTGGGGTAGCCACAAAACGACACTATGTGCTGCATATATATATGATATACTGTGCGTATATCAATACCTGCACCAAACTAATTTCCATATCTTTTGAGGGTGATGGCTGGGTGAATAGTCGTGGGGAGGTTATTGATACCAGGTAAAAAAAATATAAAATGCTATAACAAGATAAATTTTTTATTCATTAGCAAGTTAACTGAGGTCAGCTACATGATAGATGTTCATGAATGAGTCCTTAGTTAACATAAAATGACTAGAGCCATTTGCGTGGCTGGAGTTTTTTTATAAACTATTCTGTATTCACTTAAATTATTAGTCTCATGCTTTTTGTGCTAGCGCAGTCGAGCTTGAATTCCATTATGACCACGCTTGTTCGTTCAAATCTTCCACATTAAACTGCGGTAAAGAATCGTTAGCATTGCGAAGAACATTTTGTTAGAACAAGAGAGAGTCTTTTGTACTGCACTTAAAGTGGTTTTTATCAAATAAAACACAAATAACAGAAGCGTTTTAGTTTTTCGTGTAGGCAAGCCGACCCTACTTTCATATGACTCTAGTTATGATGATTATCTCCCTTATGTATAAACACCCATCATATCGCCAACCGAAATGTACGCCCTTCTTATAATATACACGTCAGTTCCTTGTTATTTCTTCATTATCCACTCCCTATCTATTCAGTTTTATATATTGAGCGGGAATGTTTGACGCAACTGTGGAATAACGAAAGTGAAGTATAAAGCATACAACTTATTGGTCGTTAAGGTGGAATGTGCGAGTTATCCTTGTCACATGTGCACTATAACCACTACCAAGCAGTTCCGTAGAAGATGGTCTATACAATGATTAACTACCGGTTTGACGATTTTGTCTAACACGACGGGTAAATAATATTTATTTTATGTTTTCTTTCCATAAATCGTGATGTCTTTCATCGATCTTTGCAGCTTTATAAACTTTTGTGATTAATTGATATTTAATCTTGCACAGTAGTCCTGGTCACGCCTACGACAGCAGCTATTTACACAGCGACTAATTTAATCAGCATACCGACCCCGTCAGTGCCACTAATAGCCAATACAGCGTCAGATAACAGCAGTCTAAACCCCTGCTGCAACTGATCCGAAACACCTACTCCACAATCTAAGCGACAAATGTGTAATCATAGGAAACACAACTTCAATTCTATTAGTACCATGATTCAGAATCCGGGGCTTGCTATTGTCTCAATTGCTGGAATTGAGATTTCGATGATTCATATGGGCGCCATTACCACATGTGCTTCTCAAAGATAACCCATTGGCGAGTACATGACCTATGTCATATATAGACACCAACACAGCTATGATGTGATTAGAAGCAGGAGGAAAAGCTGCAATCGAAACAGCGACCATTACAGCATGTGCGAATGGGTCGATTAACACAAAAACCATACGGTGTTAATTACTCTCATTGTACTCGGTTCATAACCATACGACGGCAGTATACCAAAACAAAGCAGGAAAAAGATCTGGGATCAGTGCCTTCAGGTCGTTATGTTACAATTAGTGCGTCGCACGGAATAACAGGTATGTTTACCCGAGGTGCCTATCACTGCGGACACGGAAGCAGGAATGTATTTTGGATTAATTCATCAAGGCTGTTCTGTTACATTTCTTGCGTCATCATACCTGTGGTGTTTACCAGAGGAGCTATCACTTCGGGCACGCTATTTACAACACTCTATTATACATATCCGCGCTCTAGATGGTTATATCAGATTGTCAACAACCGCCAGGGTCGGGGTTGTTGCCCTGAGAAAGACCGTACTGTTGTCTACTTGTCAGGGATATATGGTTATGTTATTGAGACATCTGTAAAGTTCCCAGTACATTGTGCAATAGACAAGCTAATCACGTCGCTTATTGTCTGGAGTAAAATGCTGCTAAAGTTAATTTGTCTCTCAACAGCAGTATAACAGACGTTACAGCTCTCGTGTTTACGCCCAGTAGACGTAGACGTTACTCCACTGATTGTGCAGGGTCGTGCTCGGGTTTCACTGTCATATTACATCCACCTGATACGTTAATTTCTGCATTTAATAAGCCGCTGCTCACCATCTCCTCCCTTCCCCACCCCACACACCACGCCACACACACAACTCCACCAATTTCATATCGCTTTTCGTTGCAAGTACGCATGTTAAACATATAGCTATGTCAGAAGATGAGGTGATTTGAGTAACAGCGACTCTGCTTTCTTTGTATCTCGGATGTTGCGCAAGGTCATAAATCCCATTTGGGTTCATGTATAGGTAACTATTTGCCTTATATGCATACCAATAGGCTCAATCGTCAAATATTTGGCATAATGATATGAGTTACTCTTACTCACTTTGTCTTGCTCTAGTGATGATATGGATCCGGGGGCTTATTTTGGCTCAAGCTTCAATTCTTTGAATATTTTACCAAATTAAGCGGCTGCTCTATCACACGATTGATCATAATTGTGGGC
This sequence comes from Urechis unicinctus, assembly GCA_034190875.2. Lineage (NCBI taxonomy): Eukaryota > Metazoa > Annelida > Polychaeta > Xenopneusta > Urechidae > Urechis > Urechis unicinctus. Next base: position 54,903,223 of record CM067351.1, on the reverse strand, counting down.
AACTCACATGGAAAAACGGATATTAATATTTGCCATCATAAATATGTGCATATTTGTTTATTCAAACAGGGTACGATTATATCTGTAATTTACAAGTGACAGGATGGCCTATATTCCTGACTGTGGCACATTAATGAATTGCCGTTCATTAAGCAATATGCTACAACGATTTGTGAACAAAATTCGAGTCATCGACTTTGATCATAATTGTATTGGTCACCAGCATAACATATTTGTTAGCTTAACTTTGTCTATGATATGCCAGTACAGCTAGAGAGCAATCGTCATTTTCTCCGGATAAGGCTTGCGATGCAATGCCTTAAGTTATGAGGATTGTCAAGGCTTCATGAGTAATGCATGTCGTCCTTCTGCTGTAGAAGCATAATTGTAAAGACTAATTACAGCATCCTGTAATTCACAGTGCTCAATGTTTTTCTACCACTCGATGCGCTTGAGGTGGTATATGGGTCTGTCAACTTCTGCCAATCAGGAGTAGGTTGGGTAAATATCGGGCTAGTGAGTCAACCGCTACCGCGCTCGCTCGTGTTGTTGTGTAATATGACCTCAACATGACCGGTTCGTGATTGACTACTTCTCTTCTTAACCCTTTGACAGCAATGAACAGCAAGCATGTTGCTGAAGCATCACATGAACAGGGTACAGTACATATGGCTTTCGCTGTGCCAGCTGCCTTCCATTGACAGATTTATAACATTATGCCTGGGAAGTTACCTCGGAACGACGGTTATTTTGTGTGCAATAGAAGCATCACAAAACAATGCAACATGTCGTAATGGGTGCCGCTATATGCATTCAAATTAACATGGATTCTCAAAGATGATAAACACGTTGTTTTACAACACAACCCACATTATATGTTTTGGATAAGCAGCTTCGAAATAACGGTCATGCAGTGACGTTCGAGGCGGTACGATCTGATAAACATTGCTAAGTAATGTAGCAAGAAACAGGTGGTATACTGGTTATTAGCCCAGAATCAATTTCTAAAAAACATTTATGCACATGTGTGCTTAATCATAAGTTAATGAAAAATATGTAAAGAGAGTAGCCACGGAAAGCACAGGCATGGAATAAAAGATGAACAAATCCGCCAGTTTGGGCATATTTCTCACGAATAAACAGTGGCTAATATACCAAATCCTCGATCGATTTATTTCTGCCACAAGGATTAGTTTCCTCATACATCACATTGGTGTCGCTTGAGGGATAATTATTGAAGATACTACGCTGTGTGTGTGTGTGTGTGTGTGTGTGTGTGTGTGTGTGTGTGTGTGTGTGTGTGTGTGTGTGTGTGTGTGTGTGTGTGTGTGTGTGTGTGTGTGTGTGTGTGTGTGTGTGTGTGTGTAGTTGTGTAATATCAGGCGTAATCGAAGAAAGTGATAACAAAGTGATGTCGCAGGTCATAGCTTTCTAACTTAGTTGTTTTGGGTCAGATGGGAGCTATGTTCCTAATAAATAAGCTGGAGTATTTCAAACAATTTCCCTGTTTGCTTTTAAGGTTCAATTAATCCGCCTTACACGACAGAAATCATTTGGCCTTGATTAATTAGAGCCCGAGTCACAAAGGGATCCCTATCTTTTTAATCCTATGTGTCGCTGCCCCTATGTCGGCGCGCAGGGAATTTCCCTGCATCACGACAATGACAATCTGCTGCTAGTGACTGTTGTATGTGACCCCGAATTACATGCTGTCAAAGTGTTTCTGATATAATAATTGTGCTGCTCCAGAATAACAACTGCTAGAAATCGCACATTCTAACAGTGGTCATTAACTATGCTAGGTGGTCTGGCTCAGGTGTCAACAATCGTATCAACAGGAACATCTAGTGACAGGTCTATCGAGTGAATGCTCCCTCTAGCTAATGTTACATCATATGGTCAACACAACAACGCCACTTTTATATTGCCTGTGGCTCAGATGTTGAAGATAAACATCGCGAAACACCATATCGACAAAACGTGCCTCGCCACAAGAGATCATTAACATAACTAACCTGTTGATGCCGCTGATATGAATTGCAACGAAGAAAATGTGCATTATGAAGGTAATTTGACGACTTGGTTTATTTCACATATGAGCAACAGCTTACCAACGAATCTTACCGCAAAGTTGCACTGAATATTATCTACGGAGATATAACATATCGCCTTTTACCGTGTGTAAGCACCTACCCTCGAAACATTATTCTAATATATTGGACAATATTAAGACATATAATACGTGCTTGATCCTGAATTTTCTCAACCACACACTGATATTTGCTTTTGCTCATGTAGCATTTAAGAGATTCATTTCCGACATTAGTCGACGATGGCCCAGCAGATTGTTGTTTATGATGCTGTGGACATTTTTTTACGAGTCCCAATGTCTATTATTCACACCATGATTACATCTGTTTCAGAAGCGGATGCATACACAGAGTGACAGGCTGCTGTTTATATCTCCTGTAATACTGAACAGTGATCCCACTTAGTGGTACGAATCGTAAACCTTGTTTTTGCCAATATTAATACCCCATCTCATAACCATTTGCGCTAAGTTGTGTTGATGAATATAAAGGTCAATTCATTGTATTATACCCATAGGGGTGTAGTGTATGCGGTTATATATTTCTTAATTGGTTACAAATTTACATAGGAGATATTAACATGTTTGAAATGCAGACATTTTCTTGTGGTTGTGGGCTATTGGTCAATATGCCACTTTGTGAAGTCCTCTGCAAGCAGCCGCGCTGATGACAATGCAAATGCAAATGTGACATGCATCGAGCATTATTTTGAAGTGGCGTTTTATAGATGTGGCATGCACTACATGTAACGTTCACCAGACGTGACATTTATTGGAGATAATGCAACATTCACTGAACGTAGTTTTCTTCATGCGTAACGTACTTTAGATCCAAACATTTGATGGATGTACTAAGAATGTAACCGTCATTAGATGTAACGCTTTCTAGTAATAGCATTCACCAGATGCAATTGAAGCATTAACCGCAGCATCATTCACTAGATAAACTTCTGCTAATTGTAGGGTTCACTGGCAGTTGCTCTATGTAGCGTATACTACACTAAACATTCACCAACTAGATGTAGCAGTTGCTTTATGTAACATTAACTGAATCAAGCATCTACTAAACATAACAATCCCTCGATACAACCTTCTCTAGATTTAGCATTTACTAGATGTTAGACGATATTACATTCACTAGATTCAGCATTCACTAGATGTCACATTTACTGGATGTCACATTTATAAAACATAACTTTCACAGGGGCATTCTTTATGTCTTGATGAATATTTTATTCAGGTCCTTAACCGAGAGGATGCGTTGGTGATTACCGTTTTTGAATACACTGATCGTCAATATTGAAAAAGTGGAAGTCAATTGACCTGATGATGCAGAGGACGAGATCTAATTCGTCGTGATCGTGACACGCGATAGCATTTGTAAGGATTGCACTAGTCCTCAGGATGGAGAATGTCAAAGTCAATTAACCGCACGACAAAATTCAACTGGCCGCAATCATCACACATATTTGCACTGGTAAAATAGCTTATTGATGTACTTGTTTGTACCACGGAATAGGATCTGTATATGCACGCAGTGTCCTACGTATAATCATTTCACAAACGCTCGCTGTACATATTTTGATGGCTTCAGCGTCTCTCCGGGCAAGAGCGGAATGTTCAATACAAGAAACATGATAACATCTTGCAAACAGCATAAGATGATTTATCGCAGAAACCATTATCCACACGCGTTAGGTCTTTAACAACTTTTATATATCTGAATACAATAATCCAGCGAACAGTACCAAGACTAGGTTATCATATTAAGAACAAATACATTAATTTCAGATTCGGAAACTATATGATTATACTTTTTGCGATTGATCAGATCTGGAAATCATCGGAGTAGGAAATGTCTCTTGTCTTGTACGAGGAACACAAATAAAGCTAGAGCCTCAGATATAGGTATAATTTTGTCTGAGGGTTATTGGTAAATGTTGGACATGGGTAGTATAGCGATAAGAGCATAAGCTCTCCCACCTTTAGCCCCTCGCGGTAGCCGAACTGAATCGATGCTCAGCGTACCATACCATTCATGATGCCATGACCACGCAGTGCAAAGTACGCTGGCACAGCAGCACATGTAGCTCATTAATACACGTGAGAGATTCGCCGAGAAATGGCATTTTCATAGCTGGTTTAGTCAAGTTAGGAGAGTTCAGTAACGACAATTAAGCTTACCAATGATAATCGAATATTGGAAATCGTTTATTGCAAGAAGCACAAACTACAACTGTCAGTCAAAGCCATGGGGCAGCGCCTCATACCATGATTGTCAATACGGTGATAAGTGCAATGACATAATCAAATGACAAACTATGGATCGCAAATATTCTTTTATCTGTTTTTTATCATATGGAAAAACGGATATTTATATTTGCCACCATAAACATGTGAATATTTGTTTATTCAAACAGGGTACGATTATATCTGTAATTTACAAGTGACAGGATGGTCTATATTCTTGACTGTGGCACATAACTGAATTGCCGATGTGATGCATAATTGATCTGTTAATGTACAGAAAAAAATGGTTTCTTGTATAATGCATGCGGTGTAGCTTTGGACCAGTCCCCATAGACTTCAAACAAATGTTGTGGTGTATAATGTACAGGGTCTTTTTCAAAAGCATCAAACATTTAAAAAGTTAGAAGTATTAACTTTGCAAACCCATTAGCAACTCACTCTGGTTACCATCCGTATTAGAATCTATCTCTTCAACCACCGTTTCTGCCATGGGTTAACCGCTGATCGAGGATTGCCCTCCATGTTCAATCTTATGGTATGTCTTCAAACCAGCACCCTCTTCTATATCCATGATAAGCGTGCTGACAGCCATTACATGGTCATCTGTTCCATAAAAATTGCTTTACATTTAAGTCGTTAAATCTCTGATGTCATCCACTGCCTGGTCATTCGGTTATCGGATAATGATTATGAGCTCTAAAACTCGTTGCCAACTTCAAACCTACCCTTCTGATGTGACCCCACGGTCACATTATCAATAATCTCTGTCAAGAGTGAGCCAATGATTACTACACAGAGGACGTAGGAAAACAGAGGGTCAGATATATACGTAGTTCATTGAATCGACGAACCACATAAATATCTATACTCGGAGCAATAGAATTGGCAGGTTTTCATCTTAGTAGGGGTTGGCACAAGCAATATCAAACATGCGGTTCACATGCCCATAACTTCCCAGTCATTCATGCGCAGCAACACCTCAGAGATATATATTTTTACCTGTTCATTACTCTCCATCATCAATCACACATGGTTCACTTGACAACCATGAAAATTTCCCTTCATTTGCAATATTCACCAAATTAACCAAATGGTCCATATATACAGTTTTCAGATATTCTTCCAGTAACTCATGACGTTCCTTCTTTACACTGAATCTATCGTGCAATTCCTACAAACTGTCAACCAATATGTCCCACAGAAATCTTTCCAAACGCATATTCACCTGGTAATGTTTTATAATCAGCAGTGGGATTGGGTGTAGAACACTGATAGAGACTTTAGCTTCTGAAGAACTGCTGTTGTTGATCCGCACCCACTTCTACTGCGTTAAGGGTCTCCATTATAACTGATAATTCATAGCCATCGTACAAAAGGTCTCTCCAATCAAATTCAACATGTATTTTTTTTATCCGTGTCATGCGGGAATACAAAACCTGACTCCATATTACCAAAGAACATTGACAGAAGTAAGGAGTGTAGACTGGAATCGCAATATTCTTGGTTGTCTTGCTCTTCTCCGTTTTGTATTCTTCACCTTGTCATCAACCAGTAGGCAATCCACAAACTTGTCACGACACAGTTATATACCCTGGAGATGTTATGCCTCAACCAAATGGGGACATGCGTCTTTGCTTCTGCGATTAGCAACCACAAGGTATTCGCTCCCACCCTTTGTTTGACCAGGTAAGGCTCACCTACTAGATATACACTGTTCCTCTCTTTAAAATGAGGTGACTCATTTATAAGGCAGCCAAAAAGCACGGCAAATATTGGGGCTAGACACTCCCCTTTGTTTCGCTCCACCTCTAATGTCACATAGGGTAAACATGTCTTACTCGTCAACACGCAAATGGCTACGCAGCCACTAAGTGGTAGCAGGGACTCCATGATTATTCATAACTTGTCTCATTCCCAACCCCTACATAAACCATATTAAGCAGTGACGTCATATTCAAAGATCACAAACAGCTCGTAACCTAGACTTACATTATTGCATTCTCCAATCTCTCAAGCTAGGTTATTGCCGACATGCTCAGACAAGACTAAAGGCACAGGGGTGAGCTTCGACCACCTTTGAACCCGCGTAAGTTCTTATCTACGGGGACAGATTAAAGAAATCAATATAATACCTACATGTTCAAAACAAATGTTGTATTGTAAGCTGTGGTTTAACTAAGCGTTGACCAGTAGATAGTGGGAGGAAATATAAAGGTCTCCATTTTGAAAAACCGAACCCAGCACATTGGGACTGAAATACTACATTTTTAGTCCCAAAAATGTGACATTCTCTGGTGAATCTCCTCTTTTGCACTATATTTGTAAAGGGATAAATGATATTAATATCACTTTCAGATACAGGTAAAGGAATATTTTCACTTGGGATATGTTGACAAGCTTTTGTCCTTGGTACACCCATAACTTGGAACCATCAAATAACTTTTAGTTATATAACTAATATTTGCTACTTTACAGCAATGTTGCCTGTTGTTGATATTTCCATATATATTACGTTGATGTTACCCTACGCTGTGTAGCACACAGCTCCACCTATCTCCTGTGCATCGGCATATCTGGAGTACAGTGCATCTTGCATGGCTCGATCAGTGCGATCAGTGCGGCTGATGGCATGCTCTTGGAGTTATTGTCAAACCTGCTTATTTTAAGCGTAGTTTTATGGCCGTTGTTCACGAAAGAAACTGGTCTTTACTTTATGAATATGAGCGTACAACAAAGATGTTACATATGGTTGGCACAGTATGAAGCAAACGATGTTAAATCAGATTCATGAATGATGATGCATTTCGATCACCTACAGATTCGTTTAACTTACAAATGGAGTATGCGAAGGTATCATGCGTTGCCAAATAGTAGCGCGTGCAAACATGCGGACTTTTCGATTTATCCTACACTTTCTGGTTTCCAAGAATTGCGACCTAATCTTATCTATAAACGCAGGTGAAAAGACTGCTTTATATTAATCATAGTAATGGACGTCCAGGATGGGCCTCTAATTCGTTGCCAACAAAGTCTGTGGATGTTTGATAAATGTATAAATTTGTATGGGCCCTCAATGATCTGGACTGTTCGGTCATAGCAGCTGGGCAGGAGGGGGCAAGGATGATCTGCACACTAAACCTTAACGACCGATGAGTTGCATGCTATTTACTTCATCAAACCTACTGCCCAGTTGCCCCAAAGCTACCTCTTCAACATACTAATAGCAACTCTTAGGAAAGAGCGTTTGAAGTTATAACAAAGAAATGCAGGTAAATGAAGAAGTAATTTATCAAATAGCTACATACTTAGGTTGGCGACATTGTTGTCGTCACAGTGCACTACAAAAGTATTATAATTTAGTTTACGAGAAAGACACACAAGCTAACTTAATTTGATGCTTTTCTAAAAAAACCACTGTTCGCGCAGGACAAACGCTAGTAATGTTTCCATTCCACACTAACGATACCGTACCAACGATTTTGTATGCATGATTACAATTGACAGAAAATGTAGTCATCAGGGGATGAAACATGCAATGCACGCTGTATATCAGTGTAATGGAAAATGTATGTAGCGTACATTTCGAACGAAATCATTATATTGGTAGTGGTGATATGTTAGATATGTGGTAGATCCTTATATGATAGATCTATCCTAACATTTTTTACTAACTTTGTTGTAATTGCTATCAGTATATTAGTATGTAGCCCTCGTTAAGATAGTCCCCAAACGACTGTTCCATAAACAGCGCCTTGTTTGGCTGAGTTCCCCGCATGCTTTTATTGAGCAATTTATTAGTATGCTTAGGTATGCAAAAGTGCAAAATAAGCCTGTGTTTCATAGAATTGGGTACATTTGGTAGAATAGAAATAATTGGGTGAGTGAGATGAAGTACCGTATACCAATAATATTTGACTTAAGGATTAGAAGGGATTGAAACCGTTTCTATACTGATTCCTAATGATAGCAGTATTGTAACTACCAATCACCTTGTTGAAATTCTATTCATGTCACACCAGTGATGTCATAGCAATAGAATGATAGCTTTCATTAGCTTGCAAGCAAAAGGTATCGTGACAAGTTGAAATGAAGTATTTGTGTTAAGAGGAACGTTAAAGAACATGTACCGTTTTATATATCATTTCTATATTAATGATAATTAGTTCAATATGAACTACTGAAGAATATAAGATTGTATATGTCTTAAGGTTAGTCTGACTTCAAAGCGATGGCTATATATGACTACTATGGCGCATATTTAAAAAACGGCGCCACATATATGCCTTTTTCGAGGATATTAACTACCAGTTAATGTGTCCAAGCCAAGAATTATCTGTTCATCATCAACCATATCTTAATTGTCACATAATTTAGAACGGAATTTTGTTTAGAATTCAATACATTGACTATTCATTGCAAATAATTGTGAGCTTGCGCGTTGTACCTTTGTTGATTATGAATATCATGAGTTGTTGCATATCACCCTGTCCGGTTTTGTTTATTATTATAGCACTCTATGAAACATGTACCGAAATAATTTTGCCTTAGTTCACTTATATTCAACGACTTGCATGATATATCGTTCTACAATGTGATCTGGTTCCTTTTTTGCATGGGATAAAGTTATCGGATCAATCTGTATCTTACGTGTAAATGAATCTACAATGTAGGTCTTGCGTTATGTTAACAAAATAGTTCAATGCATAAGGCGTTTGATGTATGTAGCAGGTATTTCGCCTCTTATGCATATTGGCTGAGTAAATTGAATCACCTTTGTTAGTAGATGTGGTTGGGTTTTCGAAAAAACACTCTCTTATGAATATATATTTGTTTTGTTCCCGTATTTAAGTGATACTCTCTGGCTAATGTGACCTTCTTTGACCAATATGGCGATGATTATGAACACTGAAACTTACACTGTATCTATTTTTGTCTGTCCCTTTGGCTTCAGAGCCAAGATGTATTAAGCATCTCACGTTGATCGATCGATTAATACAAATAAATTCATGATTAAACTATCTTCTCTGCCATATTGGTGCTTATGATCCAATGGTCGAGGTTCAGATTGTTTTCGTGTGGCTGCGATATCCATGGGTTCGATTCAAGAGTGCGTTATGCTGCCGTGTCTAATCAACGCAAGACTTGAACATTAATTTGCTGTAACTATTTATAAACGGTTCAAAGTCCGGCAACATTATCGTGATAACACATGATAGGGTAAATATCATGCAGCATTTCTACACAAATGTGACGTCAATAGTATAAGAGCTACGTTTATATTATCAATACCATGAAACCTGGGTGCTATGTCGATAAACCTAACCATTCCTGGCTGACATAGTTCAATTTAAACAGAAGAAGCATAAGAAAATTACTTTTGGTGCGCATGATTTGTGTATCTACGACTTTATAATAGTGCAATGAAACTCTGATGGGAGCGTTTAGTAATGCATCCTATGGAAATCAACTATTTTGACCTCTTATACAAACACCATAGTTAAGACTCCGTAAGGACATTACACTAAAAAAACAACTGCTTGTACAATAAACCGCTTGTCGAGTACGCTTTCATAATACCCAAGCCACAACGACTCTTTACACTGGTTATTTATCTTAATTCTAGGAAGAGATGAACGTAATGCATATCGCTTAATTGCTGTTTGTATGTTTGTGTGTGTATGTCGGTGCGTGTGTGTAAGTGTGTGTAAGTGTGGGTGTGCGTGAGACAGCAAGAGATGGTGGGTGAGAGAGAGTGCGCGAAATAGTGTGCCGTTTGGAATTGTTATTGTGTCACAATGCTATTAGTTATTACATAACAAGAAAAGTGGACAGCTTACTTTAGAGGACTGCAGGCAGAGTCTCTATTGTAAAAAAGTATTTATTTATTTGTACATATAAGTGTCCATATATACATTAATACATACCAATTAATCAGCAACAAGTATACACAAATGTACATGAAAACGGGTAAATTTATGTAGAATATGAATCTCAAATAACCCAGAATATCGTCAATGTAAGGTATTCTCTTGATGTTGTTTTGAGCCTCTGACCCGCTTTTCAGCTAGCTCTCGGTAATTTTACAATGCAAAATCCGTCACTATATCCGAAAGATTGCTTTTGGACTTTTGTTTTGATCGTTTGGAAGATAAAATGCGTACAAATTCATATGATTATAGATAAACCTTGAACATTTACTTGATCACGTTAACACAAATTGTATTTCCATCCATTAATGTATACAGTGTTCATCGAAAGTAACAGGGTTAGATGCTTGCAATAATTCTGATTCAGAACGATAAGAACAACCTGTAATCGTCCATAATGATGTCCACGTTGCAACCGAAAAAAGCACCAGCCTGCTCCACAGCACCGGTACCAAGACCGAGAATCAGTAAAGCCATGGCCTCCGCAATATATATATCGTCAAAGATGTATACAAATCCAGTTGGAGTAGGTAGTTACCATGGTTCATTACAAAGTGATGATAGGAACGATGAATGTTATGGTCGCTGCATAATAAGGTACGGTCAGGGATGCTAGTGAACTGTTTAGCAGAACAGGAATATTCATCAGCCATGCTGTGTTTATTACAAAATACACAATCAGTTTAGGTTTTATTCATAAACCAGAGCAGCCTGTCTGCCCATTCTACTGGAGGAAGATGCACCTCTGGTTGCGAGTTCACAAATATCCAACTAAATATTGCATACAATTAAGTCGAGACCAAAGAAGGCCCAAAGAAGGCCCATACGCGTCTTAAGATAAATAGAAAAAGAAATTTATTGACCATAACAAAGGTTCGGAAAAATAAAAGAATCACCTCAAGATGCTAGTCTTCATTGGCCTAAAGAGGGTCAAATATTTGCGTAAAACGGCAGTTTAGTGTAGATTGGTATTATAGAATGGCTCCAGGTAGACATTATTGAAGTACTTAGGCTGACGACATTGTCGCTGTTAACACGCAGAGGAGATGATTATCGTTAATTGCAATTTAGTGGATTGACCTCAAACAACCTGAATGGCAAGTTATGTGCCGATTTTTGTACGGAGCAGACATACAGCATAATCATTAAGTATGAACGTTACGTCAGAGTATAAAGCATCAGCTGGGCCGTTTATTCCTGTAAACATGTCACATAGGGTTATATCATTGACATATTCATGGCATTGCGAGTCAGCTTGTGTCAACCAAAGACTGCGTAAAGACACCTACGATTTATATGACCCTGGTACTTTAGAAGAAAGGTACTTACTGGACGTAGCTATACCAATATTGTGAATGTTTTATAAGCAACACACTTCCCTAGCTTATACGTAGCACATTGCGCCTCTCTCACCACATGGATTTAACCGTCGCACTCTAAAGGACGGTGAAGGCAATTATATGCGTATATTAATACACGTCAAACTGTAAGAGAGAACGGAATCGTTCTCTGCATTTGTTACTGGTAACATTTATAACTATCCATTTGTTTTGCGATCACTTTTAAATTTCAACCCGCGATCATGCAAGGCCATTACTTGTTTGCTGATTGATCAACTGAAGCAGTTATTTTTTAAGGATTGTTCGAATCATCTGAGCCAAAGCTTGGCTTCTGTCATTTATTATTTGAATGTACATACCAATTACGAAAATTCCGGGCATGCTGCAGAAATGACCGGTGTTCACGAAGGGAACCGATCTTTACTTTATGTCTATGTATGTAGATGTAACGTATGGTTTGAACCGTATGAAGCAAACGATGTTAAAGCAGATTCATGAATATTGACACGTCGTGGTCACACGCACACGTACGGATCCGTGAATATGCCACAAGTTCATAAAACAGCGTTACACTGATTCATAACATAGATTTAAAATTTCTGGTTTGCTTAAATTGGCACAACATAGCACTTTACAGGTTGGTAATATTTCAACGTGCACGTACGTACCAATCATTTCGGGTTTGTATTTTTTTTGATAATCCTATGATTGCTACCGCAGCTAAGGTCATAGTTTTTACCCATTGCCATAGTCTGCCAATAATTGGTTCACAATTGCTTACCAACCATTTCAGGTTTGCATTTCGTTTGATAATCATACGATTGCAACCGAAGCTGAAGACATAGTTCCTGCGACCTTTGCTACAGTCCGTCAATAATTGGTTCACCATTGCTTACCAACCGTTTCAGGTTTACATTTCGTTCGATAATCATATGATTGCTACCGGAGCTTAAGTCATAGTTCCAGGGACCTTTGCCATAGTCTGTCAATAAATGGTTCACCATGAGTTTATATTGGGTTCACTAACCATGTGATTGGAACATCAGAAGATTGTTGGTGTTTGAGGCTGGGAAATGCTGGACGTAAACGTGCATAGAAAAGAAGCATAAGTTACGACTGCGACGCCCAGGAAACCCATTTTAATTCGGGCTGTTACAGTTAATGGACGTAGGTGTACCCCTAACGATTGAGTATGATCAACATGCTACGTTATTAAACTGCAAATGGCGGGGCAATTCATTTTCATCACTTCAATGCCTTCAATGCACAACTTTCCCATCTATGATTCCCTATCGATTCGGCTGATTCTGGAACTGGCTTGCGAGAGTGGCCAGTCAGAAATTCCATTTTGTATGCCACTTCTATGCTGGCAGTTGCAGTTTAAGCTTTCTTAATTTGATTCCTATTTGAAAAAGCAGATGAGAGAAGATACATGAATGAAATATAAGGACCAAGCAGGGATTTCAAACCGAGATTGAGCAAGCAAATCGCCGTTAGATACTCGGTCAATAAGAGTGTCTGGTTGGTAATTGATGCTTAAGTAGCAATAGGCACTTTGTGATACAGCTGGCATCTCGCCTATAATGCATATAGGCTGCGTTGATTGAATGACTTATTTTAAAGATTTTTGGGGGTTTTAGGAGATATACACTCTTATGTATATGTATGTTTTGTGTCCGGCATTTATGTGATATTCTTTGTTGTATGTGTTAAGTGTGTACCAACGTGGCGATGATAATAAACACTTTAACTTCTAATGATTCTTTAATTATCATTCCCTATTGGCCACAAAGCAAAGATTGATTAAGCATTGATCGATTGATACAAATAACTACATGAACAAACTATCTTATCTTAGCTATGATCCAGCGGGCGAGCTCCCGAGTGCGTGTTTGACTCAGGAGAACGATATCCTTACTAAGGTTTCTTACTAAAAAAGGCAAGCTTGGACATTAAGTTGCTGGTCCTATAATTAAATGTTACACATGATGGGTTAAGTTGATAGGAAACATAGCAACACGAATGTGACGTCACTGTATTATGCCCATGTGTATGGTATCAATATCACGAAGTCTGGATGCAATATCTATAAACATAGCCATTCTTGGCTAACGGAATTAGGCACTTCAGCGCCATACACGCACTTCCATTTAACCAGAAGAGCATTGTGTAATGCCAGCAATTATGACCTGTAAAAAAACACTGTAAAGACTGTGCACGGACATTACACCTAAATAAACACCTGATTATACAATTTACCACTTGCTGACTACGCTTGAAAGAGAATAAGTTATAGTAACAACTGACATCAAATCTTTACCAGGGTTGAAATCATTATTGAAAGCAACCTCGCCTGAGTGGTCACTTTTTCAATATCCATACCACAGATCGTCCTTGAACTAGTTATTTATCGCAACTCTTGGAGAAGATGAACGTAATGCGTACCGCTTAAGTGCCGTTCGTGTGTGTGAGTGAGTGTGTGTGTGTGTGTGTGTGTGTGTGTGTGTGTGTGTGTGTGTGTGTGTGTGTGTGTGTGTGTGTGTATGTGTGGGAGAGATGGTGAATGAGATAGAAAGCATGTATGTGTGTGCCGTTTGTGATAATTATTGTGTCAAAATGCTCACAGCTATTACGCCAAAAAGCCTATTGGAGAGCTTACAAATATACATTAGAACGGGTAAATATATGAGTAATTGAAATCCCAAATGACACCGAGTATCAACTATCGTCGCCAATGCGGGATATTCTTTCTGTCGTGTTTTGAACCTCTGACCCGCATTTCAGCAAAATGTTACTGTGGCAAAATCCTTTCCACGATTCGATTTGGACGACCATGGCAAAGTTCACGGAATCTATGGCGTCAGCGTTATATGATGTTCAGAAAAAGGCGATTCTCCACAAAACTTGGATTGAAATAAAACATATATATATAATATATCGAAAGTTTCATTCCGGATGTGTGTCCCACATAAACACCAATGTTATTGGTCTTGATTCAATCTTTGCAGTCATCTTAACAATTGCTGTTGGACTATTGTTTTAGGCGATGGGGAGATAAGGTTATCCGTAATCTTGAGTGCATACAAATTCAAATGATTTTAGTTTTACCCTAAACTTTTGATTTATCACGTTTACACAAATGATATTCCAATTGTTCAATGTGCGATGTTCTTTCAGGACCATAATGTATTTTGTTGGGGTCATTGCTACAAACGAATCACACACCAAACTATACAATACAGCAGTAGTGAGCAAAAATGATCACAAGCCCGATTATGTAAACGGGTGTGTTTGATATTATTGCACCCATATTCATATTGCACTTATGTGATACTCCGTTACACTATATGTATGCAGTAGTCGTTCCAAATAGAGTTAAATTGGTTTCGTTACAGCTTTGGCAACACGGCAGTCACGAGCCAAATCTAGCTACTATCATCAACGTCTAATGTCAGGCAGCACATTCGACGATTTGTTACTGTTGGTCTTCCACAGACCCTTGTAAGTAACGGACGCGATTCATTCTCAGCGTAATCGCTTGAAGGTCACTCGAATGGCGATATAATAAATCCACGCAGGACGCGATCGGCTGATAATGCAAGCAAGGTCATACTTTAAACATTAAGGTGGAGCCTTGCGAGTTATCCTCGCCACACGTGCCCTGCAGTCGCTATCGAGCAGTCTTCGTAAGAGAGGGCCTATACCATTTCTTTATACACGGTTGAATATGCAGAGATTTAGTTACAAATGGCTGGAGGGTCACTCCTATGGCGACAGACTAAATACACTCTAGACGATATCGGCTGATAATGCAAGCAAGATCATAATTAGTCATTGAGATGGAGTATGCGAGTTATCCTTGCCACACGTCCCCTGCTCGTCGTAAGAGAGGACCTATACAATGTCTTATACCCGTTTGAATATTGAGAGATTTAGTTAGGAAAAAAACACATTTGTGTCTACTATTGAACTTGTCAGCTTTGTAATCATTAATATTTAATGTATATACGGGCCTTGCTAACGCCAACGACAGGAGCTATTTACGCAGTAACTGTAGCATAAAAACAGGTGGTAATATATATGTATATATCTATCTATAAACATATGAAAATATATGTACATCTTGTGAGTACTACATCTATTGAACATTACATCTTGTGAATATGATATTCGCTGAATGCTACAGCATAAAATATAGAATCCAGATGAATTTGCCTAGAAATAGTTGGGGCTAGATATGGACGATTACCAGCCATCGAACCTCACTGCACATTTGATTAACTGAATAATACCACCGGAGATATAAAACGCGGCCTTTCACCCTTTGGGGGCATTCGCCGTTGTAAATATGTACGAATGATTTGAATTTACTGGGAGTAATAAAGGATGACGGCGACGTTTACAACACCACATCGCAAGCAAAATTGTCTTATCTGATAACTGGTGATTTCTAATGTTGCTTGTGCCAAAGTGATGTCGAGAAAATCATCCGCTTCTTCGTTTGCCAATTACAAACCAATATCTAAGGTGAATCAAAGACAAAACGTTCTCTCTTCAGACAATCATCCTAATCGAACAATCATTGTCTAAACCACCGTCAATGGATAATATGTTTTCACGAAGTTAGGTAATGTGCTTATAAACAATCTGCATGCATGCAACATGTTTGAATGCCTTTCTAGTAGTTATCTCATTTATTGTACACAACATAATTACATTGTGATCGGCCTTTAGAAAGTGATGTAGCACCCATATCCTAGTTTTGTTTAATTCCCGCACAAGAATTAGCTTCATCAGTCATACCACCTTGTTGATGGAAAATGCGAAAGAGTTTCTTTGGAGCTGAAACAAACAGGCAATTTATTTCAATTGCGCAATTCTGTTTCATAGGTTTGTGATTAATGCTTACCAATCTACTAAGAGTGATATGCGAGATACTGACACTTGCTAGGCTGGAATAAGCCCATTCTGGTACAACGACATAAAATTCGGATCTGCCGGCTCATCGAAGATTGTTCAAAGATTTGTTCAAGTCCAACCCAATTTATTTTTGTACCGTTTTAACAAATAGATGATCATTATGAATAAGACTCGATAGTTATTTTCCAAAGTAATATAATTAGGTGCTTGAAAGTTGTCATAACACATATGTAGAAAGGCGAGAAGAAGAAGCGATTGTTGTCTTTTTTGTGCTTTCCTTATCACCCCAGAGTCTCTGGCTTCTCCTAGGTATTAATCCTCAACGAACATCTGTCAAGATGTTGTAACTGAATCACTATGGCTTTTGCTTGTTAGCAGGCGCAGGGTTGTCTGCTTGTGTACAACATATATGCTATTTATACCATAAAGCCAGTCGTAATGCCACTAAACCCCTCCCTGGCTATTTGGCTGCCTAAAACATTTCGGCGCTTTTCTACGTATTATAACGACTACTCTGACGGTACGGAATTGAACAAGATATTGGTAACAGTCATTTTGATAGCAGCTTGACAAACCAAAAATCATTCTTTTTATTATATCCTGGACACATTCACAGCCTGGAATTTAATGGGTCAATTATGATAATCATCAGCCGAAGATTTCTAGCGTTTTAATGCTTGGAAATCCTCGACTAAAAAGTGCGCAGAAAGTGAGCACAAGTTAGGACAGCGACGCTCTTATTGAAGAAATAGTGACCTGTTGTGATTAAGGTTGTAATTCATCATTCCCACATGGTTTCTGTCGTATATGGCGGAATCATTAATCCTCACAACCAAGTAGGGCGATTGCTTCAGGGTTAACAATACTCTTGCTTAGCGTGGTTCGCAGTTACAATCACACCTAAAAGGCGATTCCGTCTTTAATTTACAACAATGACGTTATACTTTTCCTTAGTATGGTTCGTCCGCTACAATGTCGCCTGATTATCTATTGAATATGTGTAAATCATCAGATGCCAGCCTATATAAAACCTTTATCAAATGTGCCTTAATATATAAAGTCTGTCTTTGAAACCTTTATTGCATTACTTTCCAATGCAGAATATAACGCAATTGTTTTGTAGCAGCCTGCTTACAATAGACCCGTGAGAGACCACATTCTCTCAACGCGTGCCAGTAAATAGTGCGTGCAAGTACGATGCATTGTTGCTGTTGATTAATTTATACCGAGGGTCTTTTCCCTTCAAATATATAGTATAACAATATGGTTTATACTCGGAATTCGCCAAATGATACCATTGATGAACACAATGCCAATAACTATCGTTGTCACTGACAAGTTACCGATCGTAGATGACCAGTGGTCAGCAAGCAATCGCAGAGCAAGCAAAAAGTGTGTCTTTATCAATTTAACCAAAAGAAGCATTGATAATTTTTTGTCAAATAAAAGATTTGCATATAAACGCCTACATAATGAAAAAAGTCCAACATGATTTACACACGCACGCACATTCGTTCGATTATTATGTAGAGCTGTCTAAATGAGGCTGGCATTCATTAATCAAACTGACCCCTCAAAAAGTATCTATACGTCCGCAATGTGGTTTATAACGTTCCGTTTCTCTGCCACAATTCGATCTTGTTTTCAGCTCAAGTTAATTGCAACGTAAACCATACGATATGGCTTCACAAGGTGATTTTATATATGTCTGTCTGTCTGTCAGTCTGTATTTCTGTCTGTCTGTCTGTCTGTCTGTCTGTCTGTATGTATGTATGTATGTATGTATGTATGTATGTATGTATGTATGTATGTATGTATGTATGTATGTATGTATGTATGTATGTATGTATGTATGTATGTGTATGTATGTATATGTATGTATGTATGTATGTATGTATGTATGTATGTATGTATGTATGTATGTATGTATGTATGTATGTATGTATGTATGTATGTATGTATGTATGTATGTATGTATGTATGTATGTATGTATGTATGTATGTATGTATGTATGTATGTATGTATGTGTATGTCTGTATGTATGTATGTATGTATGTATGTATGTGTATGTATGTATGCATGCATGCATGCATGCATGCATGCATGTATGTATGTATGTATGTATGTATGTATGTATGTATGTATGTATGTATGTATGTATGTATGTATGTATGTATGTATGTATGTATGTATGTATGTATGTATGTATGTATGTATGTATGTATGTATGTATGTATGTATGTATGTATGTATGTATGTATGTATGTATGTATGTATGTATGTATGTATGTATGTATGTATGTATGTATGTATGTATGTATGTATGTATGTATGTATGTATGTATGTATGTATGTATGTATGTATGTATGTATGTATGTATGTATGTATGTATGTATGTATGTATGTAGTATGTATGAATGTATGCATGTTTGTATACATGGATGCATGTTTATGTGCATGCATGTATGTATGTATTTATGTTGAAGAAGTTAAGATAAAGCAGGTATCGACAAGGGCATTGTTTGCGAGAAAGATAATTTGTTTTGCGTTTGTGGAATTTGTACCCAATTTACGTGTTCTGGAACAAGTGTGTTAGGCTTCTTAGGCAGGCGAATATTCAGAAAATCAACATCGATTTCCTCACAAGGTGCCGTGCCTAATGATAATGATTGTTACTTGCCCAAGGATTAGCTTCATCACTCAGACCACCTGTAATAGAAAATGAGATGGAGTTTCTATTGATTATGCTACAAAGCTCTGAAACAAACAGACCAATAAATGTTATGCTAATTTATTTTAATTGTGCCATTCTGCTTGATGTGTTTCTGATTAAGTGTTCCGGTTCTGAGTGATAAGCGATATACTGACACCTGCTATGCTAAACTAAGCCTAATCAGGCTCACCGACATAAAATTCGGATCTGCAGGCTTATAGAAGATTGTTTGAAGAATTGCTATGTCATAGTAAGGCATAAACGTGAGGGCATAGCAATTGGACGATAAAACCTTCAGTGGTTATGTGCATAGGTAATGTTAAGTGTCCTAAAAACTTTGAGCGAAAACTGTATGAGCCCAAATAGTGGTGTGCTCTTGACGTTGAGTCAAATGTTAGCGCTTATGCATATTGGTTTTACCCCATTTTAGTTCGTTTCTATAACTGTGTCACTATTGAGAGTGTGTTTGGAAAGTCTTAATGACTTTGTACCACCGAATTAATAACGACTTAAATGAATTTGTCAAGTGTCCATCGCAATATGCATTAGTACCGTGTTAACAAATCGATGATCATTATGAATGAGGTTCGACAGTTATTTTCCAAAATGATATAATTAGGTACTTGAAATTTGTAATCACGCACATGTAGCGAGGCCCTTTGTGCTTTCTTTATAAAACTAGAGTCTCTTGCTTATTCTGTGTATTAATCAACAACGACCATCTGACAATATGTTGTAACTGTATGACTATGGCGTTAGCTCCTCAACAAGCGCAGGATTGCCTGTTAGTGTTAAAGAGGAAACAACTTACCCCCCCCCCCCCCCCAAAAAAAAAACCCCAACCAAACAACAACGTCCATTGAAATGCGTTACCTGCCTAAGATACCATCAAAAGAACAATACGCGCTCTTGAAGAGGGACTGCAAACCTATGTAGCCGAAATATACTCTGCATTGTTGATGTGATTTCGAATGGAGTCGTGCCTTGCAGGAAAGACGACTGACACCCTCGGTGAGTCAGCACTATAACTATGTGGGTGAACGCACGATGTGTAGCATAAAGCACCACAGTTGCTGTCTTTCCCTTGCACCACTTTTGCCAGAACCGACATTCTATAATCTGTATGTGATATAAAACGACCACATAGATCATTAGAATACTGTGATTAGCATAGATATCTCTTTGCGGTGTTACTTATGAAATACATCTCTGCGGCATGATAGTTATAAAATTTGTGGATGTTGGCTCGGTTCATTACGACCACATTTTGTGTCTGTTAAAGATAGGTTTGTCTCAGTCTAATTTCCATTATATATATCTGCTGCATAGCATCCGCAGGTAATGGCACCTATAAGACAATGATACAAAAAACAAATCGGTTTTTGACGTCAGCTGATGATAATCATCAGACGAAGATTACTAGCCTCTTTATGCTTTGAAATCCTCACCTTAACGCATGCCAGGGAACGGTGCTTGCAAGTACGATGCATTGTTGCGGTTGGCTATTTTATACTGAGGGTATTTTTCCTTCAAATATATAGTATAAAAATTTCTTTCATTCTCGGAATTCGCTAACGATACCATTGATGAACAAAGAGGAGCGCTTCTTAGGCAGGCAAATATTCAGAAATTTAACCTGCCGTACGCAAGATACACTGAATCATAGAGGATAGGGGTTGACGTGCAATCATAGCGGGATAGGGTAACATCTATTCATAATCACCGTCTTCATTCAGAAACATCTGCAACCTTTTAATAAATATAGTGCCCTAAATCGACGTAATTTGTATATACATCCAAATATTGAATTACAGAAGCCAAGATTGCACTCGGATGCTATGCACCAAGCGAAAGGGGAGATCATTACATTTTTATTGTTTGACAAATTTTTTTTTTTTTGGGACAATACAATGATAAGTTGACAACCTTCACCCCGATAAGTAGTATAGAGACTGGGGGTATGAGCGCAGTTTCAAAATGGACGCACATGTGCCAGCGAACCGCTCGCACCTCCCCCTATACCATATGTTGTCAACCAGCCATTCCAGCCCCATATGGCCCATGGCCACTAAAGAGGGCGACAGCAATGTCAACAATCTACACCAGGACCCTGATGAATGGCTCTTCTAAACGACGCACGCGCTCCAAAAGGTCCTCATACTTTGATTCCAAATCCTTCACCTCATTCTCAAGGTCCACCTTCTCCTCCCTTATATGTTCCACATCCGCCCGCAGCTCAGCCACCACCATATCTTCATCGGTGCTCATTCTATACCTCAGCCCTCATCTGTTCAACAGATCGACGCGTGCCCATAGGCCAGAGTGTCTATGCCTTTCTCAACTATCCACCGCTTTGAGTCAAAGAGGGAGAGAGACACCTTGTTAACATGGAGCCCATATATTTTGTGGCTGTCACTCCTGAGCATGTTCATTCCGTGGCGAAACTGTTTTTGGGCAAACAGCGACTCCAACTACTAAGTGTGCCGTAGCTGCTTCTTCACCACCACCTTCTTCACACCTTTTGCTTTTTGATCTCATCCCAGCTCGACATCAAGATCGAGTACATCTTAGGACGCAGACCAACATACTCCTTGATGGGCACGCCGGCGCACTCATCCTTCAACTTCCCCAGAACCTTCTTGTTCACATTGCTGTAGAGGCTACGGGAGGGATGAAAGTTACTAGTGTCAAAGAGATGGGCATCTACCTTCATGTCAGCATACACGTCAGGCGTGCATATCTCCATAAGCAGAGAATCCGTATCCGTGTACAACAAGCCAAGGTTCTTGCCATATCTGGGCTTCATGGTATTTTAATAAAAGTCGTACATCAGGTGCTTGGAGAGGTCGAGTATATACATTCCCACATACACCGGGTGGTTCAGTACCAGGTGAGTCTTGTACATGTGCAGAGCGGCCAGGTGATTATCAAACACCTGATGACGCGCGTAGGCGGGACTTGCGATAAACCTACGCATTCTTTCTTCTTTCTTTTGAGCGCACAATCTTGACATTGACCCGCCTGCGAAGGTTCTACGTGGTTTTGCCGAACACAGAGAAGTTCATAAGCTTATACAGGTCCTTCTCAAAGTCGCTGGTGGCCACCTTACGCAGATTCGTATTCATCCGAATGTAAGGCTCCATCCAGGGGCTCTGGTCAAAGACAAGTGCTCGATGATTCTTGGTAAGTCTCATCCCTAAAGACAGATACAGCTTGAGGTTCCTGTAGTGCACCACATATTTCTCCTTATTCCGCAGGTTTGGCAGCAGCTTTTCAACTTCTCCCAAGGTGCCGCCCAGGAGGTTCTTCTGATAATCCGACAACCAGTCTTTCTCTACACGAAGCCGCTCTGGAGCCAGCGGGTAGTCGTTGTGCTCGTCATTAAGTGCAGTAGGATACTCTAAATCAACCTCAAGTATGTATCCAGTTTCGGCATCATCTGGGTGGTCCTGTATCGGTAGATCCTCCGGTCGAGCCACCCACTCAATACCCGCAGTTGGCAAAGGCTAACTCATAGCCCACCCATACAAATTGTTAGCATCAAGGTACTGGATGTAGCTCGTTGGTTTATCCTGGACAAAGTCATCCACGAGGGGCTTATTGGCCTTAGCGTGGCGGCGCGACACCATGCTTATACCACCACATAGACCTTTCTCAATGTACAGGTGCTTGTCATAGTCGGTGAGTAGCTCGAATTCGACGCCTGTGCTCTTAAGAAAAGCATCCCACGACAAACCAGGGCTGGTATAGTAGTGGGCCGGATCCAACCCGTACTGCTTAAGAAAGGTCTTGTGGAACACCTCAAGTCCATCTGCCAAGAGCAGTTCATCTGTTTGCAGGTACAGGTCATGGTAGTCACCCATGTTCTTACACCCGAACACACACTCCAGACCCTTTGTGCATGGGCATAGTTTTCAGCCGATATACCCTCCTCAGAGAGCTTGCTGTAGAACTCCTGGATCGGCGGCAGATGGGAATCAAACTTATCCCAGCTGTCCATGAACTCATAGGGAAAGACTCCCTTGCACAACAGCAACCGCCGCTTCATCTGGTCTGGCTCATATTCCGCCGTCACAGCAAAGGCATCTGGGTTGTTAGCAGACATCAGCTTATCAAGTGAGGCCAGGAGGAACTGTGCGCTGTCAATGAAGCACAATTGTTCAAGCGACAGGGAAATATATTTCTCCATGCCGTTGGGGATACAGTTGATGTTCCCCTCCACTTTGCTTATACCCTGCATCAAGACATGGGAGTCATATCCCCGCAGGTTGTGGATAAACCACAGGGATAGATGCTGGCTTGGGATTCAGCCGAAGTTTTAGATTACACACGTCATGGGGTGGCCCTCTGTACAAACCTGGTATATGGCAGTGATCGCGAACAGAGTCACAGCCCAGTTTTTCTTGCACACGTGACAGTGGGTTGCAGCCTTATGTGCCCTTCTATCCTCCTGAGTCATCCGCACAGGGACAGGCTTGGACGGAACTGCTTTGAGCTTTTGCTCCTCCTGCTACAGAGCCTTTAAGAACTTTTCCACAGCATCACTTCCTCTGTAAACCACAAGGGGTTCGGTCTTACTGTCACAACAACCTTTCACATAGCCGTAGCCACAACCTTGGTGCTCCTGCTTTCTATGCGTGTTGCTCTTACCAGGATTATATGCAAGACCCGGAAGCTTCACTGTGAGCGCCTCAAAGTCAGCATAGATGACGTAGGGTGCAGCAAGCTAATTCTGCCAGTTCTGGAAGGATAATATGTTCTTCCCTTCCTCACGCATATCCACTCGAACAGCACTTTGTCCTATTCCCATGCAATCAGGCTTGTGTGTCAGGAGCAGACCCTGTGTGGTATATCCATGCAGATATAGCTCACAGAAGAAGTTGCGCTCTTTATGTTTGTTGTGGTCATACAGCAAGCGGTTCAGGTCATTGATTTGTGTGTAATGAAAGTTGCCGTCCTTCTCAATCAGCATAAGGTTTATACGAGTACCAGAGTGCTTACTGATGCGGTGTACAATAGTGGTCTTCCCATTCCAGCCAAAAACATTCAAGGCTAGGTTAGCATGCTTTTCTATCTTCTCAACATGCGACACTGGTGTAGGATATTCTACACCTGCACCCTCAAGCAGATCCAAAAGCCACTGAATGTTATATTTCGACGGTCGCTGTGGGTCCTTAGCACCCGGGTGCAGAGTGGCTATAATAGCCCATAGAATGCAGAAGTCGTCCCAGTTCGTTACATTTATGATGGCCTGCTTAGCCGCCAGCGCAGCCGGAAGTCGCAGGTAGGAGCCACCCTTCAATAGTTGGTAGATGGCCATATCAATCCACAGAGTTGTGACCGCTTCAAACTCCCAGCCTGAACCTTGGCTGGTCCACTTCTCCAACCACTCTTGGGTATTAACAGCACTCTGGTCCAGCGCAACGCCCACGTCCTCTGGGGAAAGAACCACCTGCTGCTTATCACGCAACACAGGCTCAAAATACTCAGTGCTGTCATCATGGGCGTGCTTGGAGAGTTTTATTTTAAGGGCAAACTGACACTTGATTCCACCTAGCTCTTCCAGCTCACCAGTCAAAACTTTATGCATCTTGCAACTCATTCCCTTTAAGAACATCATAAGGTCCGAGCCAAGGGGGTAAGACTCAGAAACATTAATCACCCTTCCAAAGCGGTAAACATTGAGTGACCACACAGGGTCAGTGGCCCGCCGGCGCTGGTCTTGCTCTGCGTCACTAGACTGGTAGAGGTAGCGAACGCCAACACCAGAAGGATGCTTGTGCTCTGTCACTCCCTACGGGCATCCTGGTACGACTGCAGAGGGCTTCTGTCCAACTCGTTTTGCCGTTATAGCATCTTTAGGTTTTTTCCAGTTAATCAGGTCACCTCATTATTTATCGCAGTGACTAGAGCCTGCAGCCGAGAAACCCACTCAGATGATTGTGTTCCAGTATCCCTAACTCTAAGGCATACTGGTAACCAAAGGGTCTCTCAGCCAGTGTTTGGTTAAAGCGTTCCACTATACCCTGGTCTCGATGGATATTCACACGGCCACGCCTGACTGATACTCCACGTTTTACTAATAGCTGATTCACAGCTCCCATAAACTCCCATCCAGGGTCGACCTGAAGAAACTTAGGCCAACCCAGCGGTCCTCGCGAATATATTCTCTCCAGTGCACCTGCAACCTCTATAGCCTCGTTTGTAGTCAATGGCTCAGCCGCTTTGTAGCACGAGGACACATCAACCTCTGTTAGGGCATATTTGTAAGACCGGCGCTTCACAACGTCATGAGGAAGAAATAAGAGATCGACTTGGTGCACCCCATTAGGTACAGGGACATAAAACTTTGTTCTGGGAATGTGTTTTGGCACTGGCAAGTAGGTTTGCCATATACCTTGCTTTGTTAGCCACCCCCTGGCAACTTCCTCAGAAACCCTCGCTTCTGTTGCAAGCTTCTTGATAACTGTTATGCCTTTTCAGTAGCCCCTAAGACTATAGTATATCTTCTGCATGCAACGATCCATACAAAGTAAACGCCCGAACTACTTTGCAAGCCTGTATGCAACCAGCCCATTTGCTATACTAGTGCAGCGCCAACACCAACGCCAGCTGATAAGCCTGGTGTAAGGGAATGGATTAAAAAACAGCTGAACAACTTGGCAAACGTCCTGAAGAGCCTAGCCGGTAAGGCAGCAGCTGCCCTTCCAGGAATCATTGGCTCAATCGTATCATGGGTGCTTAAGTCAGCTGCAAAGGTGGCTGGTTGGGTGGCAGAACATGTATGGGCTGCAGCGGTGGCGGTGGGGTGAGTTATCCTCCTGATACTCCCTAACTTACTACGTAGTAAACCAAAGCACAGCTAAGCCTATAGTGATTCCGCCTACAATAAGAGTGGTTTTCTCATCCTCGTATGCCCCACGCAGACTGGTCTCGGCTACAAGGGCCGGGCCTGAAGAGGGGACTCCCATATTTGGATCTGGCGGAGGGTCAAAGCTGTCGTAGATCCATGTGATACCTGGGGCGTGAACCCCGCTGATTTTTCCAGGATGTAAGTACTCCACGCGGTGTTTGCTCCATCCTGGTCTTACTTTATAAAATCAATATGTAGCTTGCCGCCCTGGAAAACAAAGCCGTAGGTTGATTTCTCAAATGTTTGCCTGACAGATTCGTGGGTGGGTGTTTACATAATGAGTGATTACCCGTACCTCGTGTGTTTCAGGGTCGGTAAAGTAGACCCGCCCTAGGCCCTGGTTACCGCCTTTTATCCTCCCGTTGCTGTTTTTGTCAACCCCAAACTCGTGGCAGAGCCGGTGGTAGATTTTCTTGTCAAAGGTGTTGTTGGTAGCCGACCATGTGGCGTCATCCGGCAGTGCTATTCTCGTTTCGTCTAAAAGTCTCCGGATGGTGTAGTAGACGTGGAACCTGTATAGGTTACTTAGTGCTTGGGAGTCAGATCTGAGGTGGTCCAGGGCAGAAACTCCGCAGCCACTTGTTGCACACCATACAACAAAGTTTACCTAGTTCTGCCAGTATTGCATGTGGTTGGTTCTCCAGCCAACTGCAAGGCTGTCGTCACTTATGTTTTGCGCCAAGTATTTATCAAACAAGTTGGAGAACCAATTTTACCGCGGGCAATATGGGGTGGGTATACCGGCCCGTTTTTGTACGTTTTATTTGTATTGAATGTCAAGGCTTGTTTATTCATAGTGCTATGTATCACACTCTGTCAAATGTTCAAAGAGGAGACGCTGTGTCCCAGCAAAATCTTTTTGACAACAATGCAGGCAATCTGTGTGTTGGCTTAAAGTCAATCACGTATACTGTGGGCTGGTACAATCTCTAAACAAACGAAAGCATTGTATGTCAGACAAGGCTTATAGAAAGAGGAAAAAATTGCCTCATTAAAACCGGGCCTCTGGAGTTTCAGCCTTCTGCAGGAGCAGGTTACACCATTAGGTCTCAGTTTAGAGGTTGATGCTGTAAATGGGGTTATTAACCTAACAGTTCCAGACAATAAGGCTGTGCACATTTCAGACAGAGTGTTAACAATTTTGGGTCTTGATGACGTCCTCGGTAGTCGGTAGATACCTGAAGATACTTACATAGGTGACCGGCCCATCAACTTTAGCATGCTGAACCCACTTTATGTCCACCTCGATCAAGTCAGTACCACGCACAACATGCTAGATGGTGCGCCCACAACGCTTCGTGAAGTTTTTTTGCTTAGAGGGTGGCTCTTTCGGTGATATTATAATCACGAACATCACTAATCCTGTATGTAAGCGTGTCACTAGCGGAACAGAGCATGAGTTAAAGGTTCACTTACGTGATAATACAGGAAGGCTATTAGATAACCATGACTTACCTGTTAGCGTTTTTCTTGAATTTACAAGATGTCAATAAAAACGAGTATTTATGGACCTAGGCAAAAACCTGCAAGCACTGTTCAGGGCGCCGACCTCTCGAATATGCCACAAAGACCTATGTATCTATTGGTGACTCACAAAAAAAGTGGCAGTACTATGACTGGAGACCTTGAAATGGGAGATTACAAAATCGTTCAGTTGGAGGACCCAATATCGCCTAAAGATGCTGCTAATAACAAGTATGTTGATGAGAGACATAGACAGCATCGCAGGGACCTGAGAGGACGAACAAAACCCCTCATTACTATATGGGCAGAAGTAAGTGGTGCTCTTTGCAGAGCATATGAGTGGAGTGGATGCTGTCTGACTGGGGCATCCTGAGGAGGTTGTGCTGCTCGAGATAAAGTGCCCCTACAATCTGAGTCCTGGGAGGATCATTCCGAATATGTATAAGCCTCAGGTTCTGCTGGGGCTGCACCACATTTCGGTGGCGACCATCGGGGTGTTTGTCGACTGCGTTTTTAGGTTGTGCTCCTTTGAGTCCCTGGGGAGGGGTGAAGCGTATAGCCAGATGTATCATAAGGATCGGAAGAAGTATAATGAGACGGTGGTATGGGGGTGGGCAGGGGTGGAGGGGCATGAAGACGGCGATTATAGCGCGAACGGGAGGTTCAATAGTTGCCTGGAGGTGGAAAAGGAGCACCGCGGCGCTTGACTGGGAAGACCTAGTGGGACCACAGAGAGGCCGACGTGGGCGTTCTACTGTTGGCAGCTCTTTACGATGAGATTGATAACCTCTCGTCCTGATCCCGACTGTATCAAGAAGAACGATGCTAAGGTTGCCCAGTTTATACAGGACCTCGACCACGTGAAAAATGGAACTTACAGCGATGGTCGCAGATATTTCTCACAAAAATGAAATGAAGTATTTGTACAAAGAGGAACGTTAAGGAACACGACAGTTTTATATATCATTTCAATATTAATGATAATAAGTTCAATATGAAACACTGAAGAATATTAAATTGTATATATTTTAAGGTTAGTAAGCTATGCCTACAAATGACTACTAGGGCGCCTGTTTATACAACGTCGCCACATATAAGGTCTTTAAGGTTTCGACTCGGTTGGAAGATAATATGTATCCGAAATCTTGAATGCATGCAAACAGTATGTAACAGGCGCGATTCACTCTAGGCTGAACCGCTTGGGGGTCCTCCGACTGGTGAAAGACGAGATCCACTCTGGACGAGATCGGCTGATAATGCAGGCCATGTTATTCATGAGTCGCCAGGGTGGAAGGCGCAAGGTATCCTTGCTATACGTGCCCTACACCACTATCGATAGGTCTGCTTAGCAATACAAGTAAATAATTGAATATTTTGAGATGTAGGTAGAAAACTCTTGTTTTGTCTCCCATTGAACCTGTCAGCTTTGCAAACGTTAATGATCAATGTAGATTCGAGCCTGGCTAACGGCCACGACAAGAGCTATTTACACAGTGACTATTTCAGAAAAACATATTTTAACAGGAGGGAGAATATTGTCGTATCGCAATCTGTGATGTGGTGAAGTGCGACACGCGCTTAAGGATGTTGATGAAGGAGCACGAACTTCAGGCATAGGGTTTAGAATAAACTTAAACTTTATGGATTACTATGGCTTTGCCTACAAGATGGATAGAGAAATGTCGAGCTCGGAGAACAGGGTAACACTGATATTCTGTGGTTAAAACGATTCCCTCAACAACTCAGGCACGCTAACCGAATTCTCATGGGACATGCAGTAGTCAGAAGACTAGAAGTTGGGCGTGGCCATTTGATATAGGATATGTATGAGGAGAGGGGATCGGGCTGGTTGGTGCCACGAAGGACACTCGTGGGCATGACTGAGAGGGGCGCAGTGATGCTTCCATAAATATGTGCATAGTTGTTTATTTGAACTTCGTTCATATACAGTGGTCATCGGAAATATCAGGGTTAGATGTTTGTCATTAATTCTGAAAACAACACACGTACCTAGACCGAGAATCAGTAAAGCCATGGGTCGACTCCATTGGTTTGCACTAATCGCCTTATTCATATTTGCTGGGGACCCAGTTGTCGAATTGTTCAGGTTATGGCAAGAAAGCATGTTCACATAATACTGCATAATTGCGGTGTTATGCTGAGTAAAGGCAACGTTGCAAGGTTATAATGCAACCACTATTTAAGCCCTTAGGCGCACGAACCAAATGTTTTGAATAGGCAATTTTACTCGTTTCGGAAATTTATTGGAGATATGAATACTTATATACTTATGTCCGACATATTTGTAATAGCCTTTGCTCAATCCACAATTTGACAATGATCACGGATGATATAATCGAATATTGCTTACATTGCGTCATCTTATCTCAAAGAATGAGGAAGCGTTGTGCGCTGGTAGATCATGTGTAATTTTGATAGTTTGCCGTTAGGCCGCAATAAAAGCAATAGAATGACCATCGCGCAAAACTCATCTTTTCGATCTTTACGTTCCATTTGATTGGGAGGGTGTGAGTTAAACGCATCTCAATAAAGTTAATGTGCCTCCAATAAAGGTCGTTTTTGTGCTTTATTGTAAGCAAATTAGGCACTATTATTTGCTTTTAAGATTAGCAATAGGTTGTTGTAATGCAGTGGCCATGTTTGTGCACATGTTGTTAGTATTTGATACCAGATAGTATTTAAATGGCCTGGTCAGGGGTAAACTTCTATGATTGACAGCCTGTCAACGATATGTATTGCTTGGCAAACATGTGAAACATTTGGCGGTGATTATTCTATATCTTATTGGCATATAAAAGTAGCAATGAAGGTCAAAATGTGCGATGCAAGGCAAAATTTTAAATGTGCTAAGG
The DNA here is from genome assembly GCA_034190875.2 of Urechis unicinctus. NCBI lineage: Eukaryota > Metazoa > Annelida > Polychaeta > Xenopneusta > Urechidae > Urechis > Urechis unicinctus. The sequence continues at coordinate 54,872,732 of CM067351.1, read as the reverse complement.
ATATGCCCCAGATAACACGCTCGAGTGGGTTTGTCATTAAGCCCAGAACTAATCAAGTTAAAGGGATGTTGCATGTTTATAATTCATATATGTGTCATTGTCCGTTCTGTCGCTGGTAATTATGTATCTATTCATTTAATATCTCCCCTGGGCACTTCGTCTTTCTCGCGATAATTTTATCTTTTCCCCCACGCTGATTGGGAATACGGCGACCGGCCCAATGATTTGCTCCAATAAATATTCTTTCACCAGTTAAAGGGTTTTGATCAATGTGATTAAATATTCTGCCAAAAACAATGATGGAAAACAATCCAGTCGGAAAACGTAGTTACCAGGGTTCATTACAAAGTTAGCATTAATCTTCGGGTAGAGGAATGAGGTACACCGGTTAGCAGGTAAAACAGAGGTTTTCATCAAGCAATGGACCGTGCGGGCGCTGTCTCAACAACTATTGGCTTAACACAGGAGGGGTTGGAACGATGAATGCTATAGTCGCTGCAAAATTAGGTACGGCCAGGGCAGCTAGCGAACTGCTTTACAGAGCTAAAATATTCATCCACCATGTGGTTTTTATTACAAAATACACAATCAGTTAAGATTTTATGCATAAACCAGAGGTGAATGTCTGTCTTTTTGGCTGGAGGTAAAAGCACCGCAGTTCACAAATATCCAAGTAAATATTGCATAGAATTAAGTCGAGACCAAAGAAGGGCCACATACGTTTCAGGATAAATGAAAAACAAGAAAGAAAATCACCTCAAGATGTTAGTCTTCATAGGCTTAAAGAAGGGAAATATTAGCATAAAACTGCAGTTTAGTGTAGATGGGTATTTAAGAAAGGCTCCAGGTAGTCAGTATTGAGGTACTTAGGTCGGCAACATTGTCGCTGTTAACGCGCATCGTAAATTTAGCCATTTGTGCGATGGTTATAAACACAGCTGTAGTAACAGGAGAAAAGCGAAACACAACTCAGAAAACAATAGTTGTTTGACCACAAGCAACATTAATTAATTAAGATATTTGCCGGTTTTTGTACGGAACAGACATATAGCATAAATATCAGGGAATAATTAATGCAGAAACATGCAGAGTAGAAGTCGTCAGCGGGGCCGTTTATTCCTTTGAAGATGTCACGTAGTGGTTCTGTTATTGACATATTCAATGCATAGCGAGTCAGCTTGTGTAAACCAAAGACTGTGTAAAGACACCTATGATTTACCTGACCTTTGTACTATAGAAAGGTACTTACTGGACGTGGCTATACCATAAACAATACACTACCCTAGCTTATACGTAGCATATTGTACCTCTCTCACGACATTGATGTAACCGTCGCACTCAAAAGTATTGTGAAAGTAATTATATGCGTTTATTATTATACGTCAAACTGTAAGAGAAAACTGAATCGCTCTCCCAATTTAGACAAATCTTGTTTTATCTGTTACTTGTAACATTTATATCCATCATTGCCAAATTAATTTTAACTTTTAACGCGCGACCAGCCAAGGCCATGACTTGTTTGTTGATTGATCAACTGAAGCATAGTTATTTTGGTAAGCACTGATCTCCCCTTTCTCTCCGTGCGAATCATCTGAGCCAAAGCTTGGCTTCTGTCATTCATTATTTGGATGTACTTACCAATTACGACAATTTGGGGCATCAGTTTTAGTTGAAAACCGGAAATGCTTGAAACGCTGATGTTTACTTAAAATGCTGAGATTTCGACATTCATTACATATAATATCCTCCAAACGTATCTTTCTCTGTATTTAGCATTCACTAGATAAACCATTTACTAGATGTTCCATTCACTAGATATACAACTTCTGGATGCATCATTGGCTATATTCAACATGCATCACGTAGTGTTAAATGTATGACTCGTCAAACACTCAGTTCCGCATCTGAGAAGTGCTGCTCTGAAAATTGGTTCTTGAATTACTCCAGAGATATAGAAAGTAGAAGTCCATAAATGACAGGATATATACCTGGTCAAGTTATTTGCAATAATCTTCACTATTGCTCGTACTTTTCGTTATTGCCAATCAATCGTCCAACTTGATACGCGGAGTTGGATCAGTCAGATTCGGTCAATATGGCTTAATCTTCCCATCAACGCTAGCTCGGTCTGTAATGTGCCAGTAAAGTTTTTGTTATCGTTGTCGTGGTACAAGTATCCTTTCGATGTCAGGCAGGGGCGGGCTACATAACCTCATCCAACACCAAATAACGTCAAACAGCGTCGAATGTTTCTCCGCATTAACGATAAAACGACGTTCGCAATTGGCAGATGTTGTCTATGTGACACAGGCTAAATTTAAGCTTTGGTTATGTGTCTAGTCTTGACTGATGAGCATATATGTGGAGCACTTGAGCGTTTGATATGGTTCTGATCCTGTCGGAGGGACATAAATAATTGTTTGGCATGGGTAGTATAGCAATAAGAACACAACCCCCGCCATTAGGCCTATCTCCTATATCAAATAAATTTGTAATCATAACACACCAATGATCTGTGATGCAAGTGCCTTCTTTTATATAAAATTGTGCTTCACCAGTGAATGGTATGAATGCCTTCTCGCAGCAGCCGAAATGGATCGATGCTCTGGGCACCACTTAATTAACCTTGTCATGGTCACGCCATATTACACATATAAGCAAAGCTGTGATTATTGCTCCTACTTTGAAATGGAACAATTATTTATATAATTACGAAATAAGATGTATTGTATACATCCTTTATGACATGTGTTGCTACAGGATGACATCGAAAAAGTCATGTTGTAATTAGGGCATTGTCATAATAATAACATAACATCCCAGGCTCTCCGGTGGATGTAGCAATATTAGTGTAGTATATTAGTTTTTATAACGCCTTTACAGGCACCTGCTGACTCAAAATGCAATAACATAATCATTGCCAATGTGGTTTTATTGGCTATCACAATGTGGAAGTTATTTATCTATTTTATGAAACATAATTACCCATTTGTATCGACCAGAATGA
>CM067351.1:54792172-54859672 GCA_034190875.2 Urechis unicinctus | reverse complement strand
TGTGCACAAACATGGTCACTGCTTTACAACAACCTATTGCTAATCTTAAAAGCAAATAATAGTGCCTAATTCGCTTAAAATAAAGCACAAAAACGACCTTTATTGGAGGCACATTAACTTGATTGAGATGCGATTAACTCACACCCTCCCAATCAAATAGAACGTAAAGATCGAAAAGATGAGTTTAGCACGATGATCATTTTATTGATTTTATTGCGGCCTAACGGCAAACTATCAAAATTACACATGATCTACCAGCGCACAACGCTTCCTCCTTCTTTGAGATAAGATTACGCAATGTAAGCAATATTCGATTATATTATCCGTGATCATTGTCACATTGTGGATTGAGCAAAGACTATTACAAATATGTCGGACATAAGTATATAAGTATTCATATCTCCAATAAATTTCCGAAACGAGTGAAATTGCCCATTCAAAACATTTGGTTCGTGCGCCTAAGGGCTTAAATAGTAGTTGCATTATAACCTTGCAACATGCGGATACACCGTTGCCTTTACTCAGCATAACACCGCAATTATGCAGTATTATGTGAACATGCTTTCTTGCCATAACATGAAAAATTCGACAACTGGGTCCCCAGCAGATATGAATAAGGCGATTAGTGCAAACCAATAGAGTCGACCCATGGCTTTACTGATTCTCGGTCTAGGTACGTGTGTTGTTTTCAGAATTAATGACAAACATCTAACCCTGATACTTCCGATGACCACTGTATATGAACGAAGTTCAAATAAACAACTATGCACATATTTATGGAAGCATCATCGCGCCCCTCTCAGTCATGCCCACGAGTGTCCTTCGTGTCACCAACCAGCCCGATCCCCTCTCCTCATACATACCCTATATCAAATGGCCACGCCCAACTTCTAGTCTTCTGACTACTGCATGTCCCATGAGAATTCGGTTAGCGTGCCTGAGTTGTTGAGGGAATCGTTTAAACCACAGAATATCAGTGTTACCCTGTTCTCCGAGCTCGACATTTCTCTATCCATCTTGTAGGCAAAGCCATAGTAATTCTTAAAGTTTAAGTTCATTCTAAACCCTATGCCTGAAATTCGTGCTCCTTCATCAACATCCTTAAGCGCGTGTCGCACTTCACCACATCACAGATTGCGATACGACAATATTCTCCCTCCTGTTAAAATATGTTTTTTCTGAAATAGTCACTGTGTAAATAGCTCTTGTCGTTGCCGTTGGCGAGGCTCGAATCTACATTGATCATTAACGTTTGCAAAGCTGACAGGTTCAATGGGGGACAAAACGAGAGTTTTCTACCTACATCTCAAAATATTCAATTATTTACTTGTATTGCTAAGCAGACCTATCGATAGTGGCTGCAGGGCACGTATAGCAAGGTTAATTTGCGCACTCCACCCTAGCGACTCATGAATAACATGGCCTGCATTATCAGCCGATCTCATCCAGAATGGATCTCGTCTTTCACCAGTCGGAGGACCCCCAAGCGGTTCAGCCTAGAGTGAATCGCGCCTGTTACATACTGTGGAATCACCAAACCGTAACCAATCGTCAAATATGCTGCGAGCCGTTTGAAGTTGATGGAAAACTAGATTTGGTTCGCGACTGCCTATAACGAAACAAATTTCACTCTATTTGGATTGACTACTGCATGCATAAGGGAATATAGCACTAGCCATGTATGATATATGAAAATGTGTTTGAGCAATAGTATCACATACTAGTTTTCATAAATTTTGCTCTCCACTGTATTGCATAAATTGCTGTGTTATTTGTCTCACATTTAACGAATGGAAATACACTTTTTTGTTAACGTGATTAAGTAAATGTTCAAGGTTAATCTATAATCATATGAATTTGTATGCATTCAAGATTTCGGATACATATTATCTTCCAACCGAGTCGAAACCTTAAAGACATATATGTAGCTACGTTGTATAAATAGGCGCCCTAGTAGTCATTTGTAGGCATAGCTTACTAACCTTAAAATATAAACAATTTATTATTCGTCAGTGTTTCATATTGAACTTATTATCATTGACATTGAAATGATATATAAAACTGTCGTGTTCCTTAACCAACCTCTTTGTACAAATACTTCATTTCCACTTGTCACGATATCTTTCGCTTGCAAGTGAATGAAATCTATCATTCTATTGCTATGACATCATCGTTGTGACATGAATAGCATTTCAACAGGATGACAGGTCGTTATAATACTGCCATCATTAGGAATCAGTATAGAAAAGGCCTCAGTCTCTCCTAATCCTTAAGTCAAATAAAAATGGTGTACGGTATTCCATCTCACCCAATTATTACAAAACTACCACATATATCAAATGCAATGACACACAGGCTTATTTTGTACTTTTGCATACCTAAGCATGCTGATAAATTGCTTAATAAAAGCAGGTTTGTAACTAAGGGCGCTGTTCATGGAACAGTTGCAAGTCGTATGCGAGTATCCTCACGAGAGCTACATACTCCTATACTGATAGCAACTACAACATAGCTAGTAAAATTATTAGGATAGATCTATCATATAACGTTCTATCACATAACCATCGCGCTCACTAGGAATTTGTAATTATATGCACCTAGTTCGATTTAATACCAGTAACATTCATATGTATAAAATTAGTTAGCGAAATAATCCGGTTTTTTTCATCATGTACACAGACCTTCAGATTTCAACTCTTAGTCGATAAAGCAGTTCGTGATGAAATATTCACTGCGGTTAGGTAAGGATCACATTTCGTTTAAATAACCATGTTGTAAATACGACATCGTGTAAAAGAACATTTATTTACGGGTTTGTCCTCGGACAGTCAATTGAAAGAGTAAACACACATTTGTTTATATATCGCATTTTAAATTCGTCAAAAGTTTTCGTTTAAATCGAAGATATAACTCACCTACAACTCTACATCAAGCATAATAGGTTTTGTTGAATCCACCATCAACCAACCTAATATTCCCATTGTCGCGTTATTATCGAGTAGTATAGAGACTGGGGGTACGAGCGCAGTTTCAAAATGGACGCATATGAGCCAGCAAACCGCTCGCAACTCCCCCCTCCATATGGTATGTTGTCAACCAGGCCTTCCAGCCCCATATGGTCCAGGGCCACACCAGTAGCTAGTCACCATAGAGGTCATCGAGTGAGAAATATCTGCGACCATCGCTGTAAGTTCCATTTTTCACGCGGTCAGGTCCTGTATAAACTGGGCAACCTTAGCGTCGTTCTTCTCGATACATTCGGGATCAGGACGAGAGGTTATCAATCTCATCGTAAAGAACTGCCAACAGTAGAACGCCCACGTCGGCCTCTCTGTGGTCCCACTCAGTCTTCCCAATCAAGCACCCCGGTGCTCCTTTTCCAACTCCAGGCAACTATTGAACCTCCCATTAGCGCTATAATCGCAGTCTTCAAGCCCCTCCACCCCTGCCCACCCCCATACCACCGTCTCATTATACTTCTTCCGATCCTAATGATACACCTGGTTATACGCTTCACCCCTCCCCAGGGACTCAAAGGAGCACAACCTGAAAACGCAGTCGACAAACACCCCGATGGTCGCCACCGGAATGTGGTGCAGCCCCAGCAGAACCTAAGGCTTATACATATTCGGAATGATCCTCCCAGGACTCAGAGTGTAGGGGCACTTTATCTCGACCAGCACAATCTCCTCAACATCTCAGCCTTAATGTCGCTCTTCATCCGAGTATATTTTTCGATCTTGGCCGAAACGAGCTCAAACTCATCGTCTGAGATAAAGCCGTCTTCAAACGCCGCCGAAATAATATCTGTAACCGAATTAGTTTGCTCTGTGCCAGAATTTGAATCTTTTCGTGCTTCTTTACCTACGCCGACAGCCGCCTGCTGATGACCTTTCCTGCAATTGCAACCAGCCCACACACAGCCCTCACAGCCCTCAACACCGTAGCAACTGGGGCGGCAACCACCGTAGACATCAGACCAAATCATACACTCACAGCAACTAAAGCAGTGTCTACAGCGTCCACTGAGTTTGCTGCACACCTATATTTGTTATACATAGCACCATATTTTTCAATTTCTTTCTCAAGGTATTGCCTCTTGAGGGTGATCAAATTTAACCGATAGGAGTGCCTAAGACCACATGGAGGCAGCTCTGGATTTAACGGCGCAGTCGTTGGTTGTTGTTTCATTCTGCTGCTTTATACGTCTACGGGTCAAGCTCAATTAGGAGGGATGCTACAGACCAAGTTGCCCCTCTGTTTTGAGTGGTTACATAAAAGTTAATAACGTTGCCTTGTTCTAGCTGTAAAGGCTGGTCTAAAGATTTTACAATAGCCCGTTGGTCAGCAGGCTTACTCATACCTGCCACTTGATTCGTTCCATTAATAACAGGAACGACTGCTATAGGACCAGTATCAGCACCAACACCCGAAGACAACCCCATACGAATGATCATACCATTGGATAACATGGTATATCCACAGCTTAGGTCTTGTGAGTCTCGACCCCTAGCCCCATGGCCAAACGACCACTCATATGCTCTGCAAAGAGCACCACTTACTTCTGCCCATATAGTAATGAGGGGTTTTGTTCGTCCTCTCAGGTCCCTGCGATGCTGTCTATGTCTCGCAGCAACATACTTTTTATTAGCAGCATCTTTAGGCGATATTGGGTCTCCCAACTGAACGATTTTGTAATCTCCCATTTCAAGGTCTCCATTAATAGTACTGCCACTTTTTTTGTGAGTCACCAATAGATACATAGGTCTTTGTGGCATATTCCGAGAGGTCGGCGCCCTGAACAGTGCTTGCCGTTTTTTGCCTAGGTCCATAAATACTCGTTTTTATTGACACCTTGTAAATTCAAGAACAACACAAACAGGTAAGTCGTGGTTATCTAATAGCCTTCCTGTATTTTCTCGTAAGTGAACCTTTAACTCATGCTCTGTTCCACTAGTGACACGCTTACATACAGGATTAGTGATGTTCGTGATTATAATATCACCGAAAGAGCCACCCTCTAAGCCAACAACTTCACGAAGCGTAGTGGGAGCACCATCTAGCATGTTGTGCATGGTACTGACTTGATCGAGGCGGACATAAAGTGGGTTTAACATGCTAAAGTTGATGGGCCGGTCACCTATGTAAGTACCTTCAGGTATCTAACGACTACCGAGGCCGTCATCAAGACCCAAAATTGTTAACACTCTGTCTGAAATGTGCACAGCCTTATTGTCTGGAACTGTTATGTTAATAACTCCACTTACAGCATCAACATTTAAACTGAGAATTAATGGTGTAAACTGCTCCTGCAGAAGGCTCAAACTCCAGAGGCCCGGTTTTAATGAGGCAATTTTTCCTCTTCCTATAAGCCTTGTCTGCCATACAATGCTTTCGTTTGTTTAGAGATTGTACCAGCCAACAGTATACGTGATTGACTTTAAGCCAACACACAGATTGCCTGCATTGTTGTCAAAGGGATTTTGCTGGGACACAGCGTCTCCTCTTAGAACATTTGACAGAGTGTGATACATAGCACTATGAATAAACAAGCCTTGACATTCAATACGAATAAAACGTACAAAAACGGGCCGGTACACCCACCCCATATTGCCTGCGGTAAAATCGGTTCTCCAACCTGTTCGATAAATACTTGGTGCAAAACATAAGTGACGACAGCCTTGTAGTTGGCTGGAGAACCAACCACATGCAATACTGGCAGAACGAGGTAAACTTTGTTGTATGGTGTGCAACAAGTGGCTGCGGAGTTTCTGCCCTGGACCACCTCAGATCTGACTCCCAAGCACTAAGTAACCTATACAGGTTCCACGTCTACTACACCATCCGGAGACTTTTAGACCAAACGAGAATAGCACAGCCAGATGACGCCACATGGTCGGCTACCAACAACACCTTTGACAAGAGAATCTACCACCGGCTCTGCCACGAGTTTGGGGTTGACAAAACCAGCAACTGCAGGATAAAAGGCGGTAACCAGGGCCTAGGGTGGGTCTGCTTTACCGACCCTGAAACACACGAGGTACAGGTAATCACTCATTATGTAAACACCCACCCACGAATCTGTCAGGCAAACATTTGAGAAATCAACCAACGGCTTTGTTTTCCAGGGCGGCAAGCTACATATTGATTTTATAAAGCAAGACCAGGATGGAGCAAACACCGCGTGGAGTACTTACATCCTGGAAAAATCAGCGGGGTTCACCACCCCAGGTATCACATGGATCAACGACAGCTTTGACCCTCCGCCAGATCCAGATATGGGAGTCCCCTCTTCAGGCCCGGCCCCTGTGGCCGAGACCGGTCTGCGTGGGGCATACGAGGATGAGAAAACCACTCTAATTGTAAGCGGAATCGCTATAGGCTTAGCTGTGCTTTGGTTTGTTACGTAGTAAGTTACGGAGTATCAGAAGGATAACTCACCACCACCACCGCTGCGGCCCATACATGTTCTGCCACCCAACCGGCCACCTTTGCAGCTGACTTAATCACCCATGATACGATTGAGCCAATGATTCCTGGAAAGGCAGCTGCTGCCTTATCGGCTAGGCTCTTCAGGACGTTTGCCAAGTAGTTTCAGCTGTTTTTTAATCCATTCCCTTACACCAGGCTTATCAGCTGGCGATGGTGTTGGCGCTGCACTAGTGCTGCGACTGGGCTGGTTGCATACAGGCTTGCAAAGTAGTTCATTTGGAGACTCGGGCGTTTACTTTGTATGGATCGTTGCATGCAGAAGATATACTATAGTCGTAGGGGCTACTGAAAAGGCATAACAGTTATCAAGAAGCTTGCAACAGAAGCGAGGGTTTCTGAGGAAGTTGCCAGGGGGTGGCTAACAAAGCAAGGTATATGGCAAACCTACTTGCCAGTGCCAAAACACATTCCCAGACCAAAGTTTGATGTCCCTTTACCTAATGAGGTGCACCAAGCCGATCTCTTATTTCTTCCTCATGACGTTGTGAAGCGCCGGTCTTACAAATATGCCCTAACAGAGGTTGATGTGGCCTCGTGCTACAAAGCAGCTGAGCCATTGACTACAAATGAGGCTAAAGAGGCTGCAGGTGCACTGGAGAGAATATACTCGCGAGGACCGCTGGGGTGGCCTAAACTTCTTCAGGTCGACCCTGGACGGGAGTTTATGGGAGCAGTGAATCAGCTATTAGTAAAACGTGGAGTATCAGTCAGGCGTGGCCGTGTGAATATCCATCGAGACCAGGGTATAGTGGAACGCTTTAACCGAACACTGGCTGAGAGACCCTTTGGATACCAGTATGCCTTAGAGTTAGGGATACTGGAACACAATCAACTGAGTGGGTTTCTCGGCTGCAAGCTCTAGTCTCTGCGATAAATAATGAGGTGACCCGGTTAACTGGAAAAAACCTAAAGATGCTATAAAATCAAAACGAGTTGGACAGAAGCCCTCTGCAGTCGTACCAGGACGCCGGTAGGGGGTGAAAGAGCAAAAGCATCCTTCTGGTGTTGGCGTTCGCTACCTCTACCAGCCTAGTGAAGCAGAGCAAGACCAGCGCCGGCGGGCCACTGTCCCTGTGTGGTCACTCAATGTTTACCGCTTTGGAAGGGTGATTAATGTTTCTGAGTCTTACCCCCTTGGCTCAGACCTTGTGATGTTCTTAAAAGGGAATGCGTCGGAAGATGCATAAAGTTTTGACTGGTGAGCTGGAAGAGCTAGGTGGAATCAAGTGTCAGTTTGTCCTTAAAATAAGACTCTCCAAGCACACCCATGATGACAGCACTGAGTATTTTGAGCCTGTGTTGCGTGATAAGCAGCAGTTGGTTCTTTCCGCAGAGGACGTGGGCGTTGCGCTGGACCAGAGTGCTGTTAATATCCAAGAGCAGTTGGAGAAGTGGACCAGCCAAGGTTCAGGCTGGGAGTTCGAAGCGGTCACAATATGATATGGCCAACTACCAACCGTTGAAGGGTGGCTCCTACCTGCGACTTCCGGCTGCGCTGGCGCTAAGCAGGTCATCATAAATGTAATGAACTGGGACGACTTCTGCATTCTATGGGCTATTATAGCCGCTCTGCACCTGGTTGCTAAGGACCCACAGCGACCGTCGAAATATAACATTCAGTGGCTTTTGGATCTGCTGGAGGGTGCAGGTGTAGAATATCCTACACCAGTGTCGCAAGTTTCAGAAGACACAAAGCATGCAAAGCCCTGAATGTTTTTGGCTGGGATGTATGACCACTATTATACAAACGCATAAAGCAGTACGTATACACCTCATGCTGATTGAGATATCTGCATGTTTCATACCACAAATCAAAGACCTGAACTGCTTGCTGTATGCACCAAACATAAAGAGCGCAAGTTCTTCTGAGTGCATGGGAATAGGGTCGAATTCGAATGACTTTCGAGTGGATATTGAGTGAGGTCTATGTGGAAGTAAAGCATATGTATTCTTCCAGAACTGGCTAAGAATTGGATGACTTTGACCAGGATATACCAACCCTACGTCATCTGATGCTGACTTTGAGGCGCTCACAGTGAAGCTTCCGGGTCTTGCATATAATCCTGGTGAGAGCAACACGCATAGAAAGCAGGAGCACCAAGGTTGTGGCTACGGCTATGTGAAAGGTCGTTGTGACGGTAAGACCGAACCCCTTGTGGTTTACAGAGGAAGCGATGCTGTGGAGAAGTACTTACAGGCTCTGTAGCTGTAGCAGGAGGAGCAAAAGCTACAAAGAAGTTCCGTCCACGCCTTTCCCTGTGCCCCTGGATGGACTTCAGGAGGATACGAACTACCCGAAGGGCAGCATGTAGAGAAGGCTGCAACCCACTGTCACGTGTGCAAGAAAAACGGGGCTGTGACTCTGTTTGCGATCACTGCCATATAACAGGTTTGTACAGAGGGCCACCCCATAACGTGTGTAATCTAAAACTTCGGCTGAGTCCCAAGACAGCATCCATCCCTGTGGTTTATTCATAACCTGCGGGGCTATGACTCCCATGTCTTGATGCAGGGTATAAGCAAAGTGGAGGGGAACATCAACTGTATCCCCAACGGCATGGATAAATATATTTCTCTGTCGCTTGAACAATTGCGCTTCATTGACAGCGCACAGTTCCTCCTGGCCTCACTTGATAAGCTGATGTCTGCTAACAACCCAGATGCCTTTGCTGTGACGGCGGGATATGAGCCAGACCAGATGAAGCGGCGGTTGCTGTTGCGCAAGGGAGTCTTCCCCTATGAGTTCATGGACAGCTGGGATTAGTTTGATTCCCTTCTGCCGCCGATCCAGGAGTTCTACAGCAAGCTCTCTGAGGAGGGTATATCGGCTGAAAACTATACCCATGCACAAAGGGTCTGGAGTGTGTGTTTTGGTGTAAGAACATGGGTGACTACCATGACCTGTACCTGCGGACAGATGTACTGCTCTTGGCAGATGGATTTGAGGTGTTCCAGAAGACCTGTCTTAAGCAGTACGGGTTGGATCCGGCCCACTACTATACCAGCTCTGGTTTGTCGTGGGATGCTTTTCTTAAGAGCACAGCCGTCGAATTCGAGCTACTCACCGACTTTGACAAGCACCTGTACATTGAGAAAGGTCTATGTGGTGGTATAAGCATGGTGTCGTGCCGCCACACTAAGGCTAATAACCCCCTCGTGGATGACTTTGACCAGGATATACCAACGAGCTACATCCAGTACCTTGATGTTAACAATTTGTATGGGTGGGCTATGAGTCAGCCTTTGCCAACTGCGGGTATTGAGTGGGGGGCTCGGCCGGAGAATCTACCGATACAGGACCACCCAGATGATGCCGAAACTGGATACATACTTGAGGTTGATTTAGAGTATCCTACTGCACTTCATGACGAGCACAACGACTACCCGCTGGCTCCAGAGCGGCTTCTTGTTGAGAAGGACTGGTTGTCGGACTATCAGAAGAACCTCCTGGGCGGCACCTTGGGAGAGGTTAAAAAGCTGCTGCCAAACCTGCGGAACAAGGAGAAGTATGTGGTGCACTACAGGAACCTCAAGCTGTATCTGTCTTTAGGGATGAGACTTACCAAGAATCATCGAGCACTTGTCTTTGACCAGAGCCCCTGGATGGAGCCTTACATTCGGATGAATACGAATCTGCGTAAGGTGGCCACCAGCGACTTTGAGAAGGACCTGTATAAGCTTATGAACTTCTCTGTGTTCCGCAAGACCACGTAGAACCTTCGCAGGCGGGTCAATGTTATGATTGTGCGCTCAAAAGAAAGAAGAAAGAATGCGTAGGTTTATCGCAAGTCCCGCCTACGCATGTCATCAGGTGTTTGATAAACACTTGGCCGCTCTGCACATGTACAAGACTCACCTGGTACTGAACCACCCGGTGTATGTGGGAATGTATATACTCGACCTCTCCAAGCACCTGATGTACGACTTTTATTAAAATACCATGAAGCCCAGATATGGCAAGAACCTTGGCTTGTTGTACACGGATACGGATTCTCTGCTTATGGAGATATGCACGCCTGACGTGTATGCTGACATGAAGGTAGATGCCCATCTCTTTGACACTAGTAACTTTCATCCCTCCCGTAGCCTCTACAGCAATGTGAACAAGAAGGTTCTGGGGAAGATGAAGGATGAGTGCGCCGGCCTGCCCATCAAGGAGTATGTTGGTCTGCGCCCTAAGATGTACTCGATCTTGATGTCGAGGTGGGATGAGATCAAAAAGCAAAAGGCGTGAAGAAGGTGGTGGTGAAGAAGCATCTACGGCACACTCAGTAGTTGGAGTCGCTGTTCGCCCAAAAGCAGTTTCGCCACGGAATGAACATGCTCAGGAGTGACAGCCACAAAATATTTGGCTCAAAGCGGTGGATGGTTGAGAATGGCATAGACACTCTGGCCTATGGGCACGCGTCGATCTGTTGAACAGATGAGGGCTGAGGTATAGAATGAGCACCGATGAAGATATGGTGATGGCTGAGCTGCGGGCAGATGTGAAACATATAAGGGAGGAGAAGGTGGACCTTGAGATTGAGGTGAAGGATTTGGAATCAAAGCATGAGGACCTTGTGGAGCGCGTGCGTCGTTTAGAACAGCCATATTCATCAGGGTCCTGGTGTAGATTGTTGACATTGCTGTCGCCCTCTTTAGTGGCCATGGGCCATATGGGGCTAGAATGGCTGGTTGACAACATATGGTATAGGGGGAGGTGGGAGCGGTTCGCTCCATTTGAAACTGCGCTCATACCCCCAGTCTCTATACTACTTATAGGGGTGAAGGTTGTCAACTTATCATTGTATTGTCCAGAAGAAGAAAAAAATTGTCAAACAATAAAAATGTAATGATCTCCCCTTTGGCTTGGTGCATAGCATCCGAGTGCAATCTTGGCTTCTGTAACTCAATATTTGGATGTATATACAAATTACGTCGATTTAGGACTCTATATTTATTAAAAGGTTGCAGATGTTTCTGAATGTAGACGTGATTATGAATAGATGTTACCCTATCCCACTACGATTGCACGTCAACCCCTATCCTCTATGATTCAGTGTATCTTGCGTACGGCATTCTGAATATTCGCCTGCCTAAGAAGCGTTCCTCTTTGTTCATCAATGGTATCGTTAGCGAATTCCGAGAATAAACGAAATTTTTATACTATATATTTGAAGGGAAAATACCCTCAGTATAAAATAGTCAACCGCAACAATGCATCGTACTTGCAAGCACCGTTCCCTGGCATGCTTTAAGGTGAGGATTTCAAAGCATAAAGATGCTAGTAATCTTCGTCTGATGATTATCATCAGCTGACGTCAAAAACCAATAAATTTTTTGTATCATTGTCTTATAGGTGCACATTGATGCGGATGCTATGCAGCAGATATATATGTAATGGAAATTAGACTGAGACCAACCTATCTTAAACAGACACAAAATGTGGACGTAACCAACCTAAGCCAACATCCACAAATTTTATAACTATCAAGCCGCAGAGATGTATTTCATAAGTGCGAACACACGCAAAGCTATATATTTATGCTAATCACAGTATTCTAATGATCTATGTGATTCCGCCATATATCACATACAGATTATAGAATGTCGGTTCTGGCAAAAGTGGTCACAAGGGAAAGACAGCAACTGTGGTGCTTTATGCTACACATCGTGCGTTTACCCACATAGTTATAGTGCTGACTCACCGAGGGTGTCAGTCGTCTTTCCTGCAAGGCACGACTCACATCAAGTAAACGTAACCATTCGAAATCACATCAACAATGCAGAGTATATTTCGGCTACATAGGTTTGCAGTCCCTCTTCAAGAGCGCGTATTGTTCTTTTGAATGTATCTTTGGCAGGTAACGCATTTCAATGGATGGTTTTGTTTGGTGGCATTTTTGCGGACGGGGGGGGGGGGGGTAAGTTGTTTCCTCTTTAACACTAACAGGCAATCCTGCGCTTGTTGAGGAGCTAACGCCATAGTCATACAGTTACAACATATTGTCAGATGGTCGTTGTTGATTAATACACAGAATAAGCAAGAGACTCTAGTTTTATAAAGAAAGCACAAAGGGCCTCGCTACATGTGCGTGATTACAAATTTCAAGTACCTAATTATATCATTTTGGAAAATAACTGTCGAACCTCATTCATAATGATCATCGATTTGTTAAAACGGTACTAATATGGCACTTGAACAAATTCCGAGTATAAACCCGGCAGATGTTATTTTATATATTTGAAGGGAAAAGATACCTCGGTATAAATTAATCAACTTAGTAGCACAATGCATCGTACTTGCACGCACTATTTACTTGCACGCAATTGAAATAAATGCCTGTTTGTTTCAGCTCCACGGGTCTATTGTTCGCATTTTCCTCAACAAATGACAATGAAGCTAATTATATTGCTGCATTAAACAAAACTAGTAATGCAATACAAGGTTTCTAAAAGCCAATCACAATTAATTATGTTGTGTAAATAAATGAGATAACTACTAGGCTGGCATTCAATGATTTACACATGCATGCAGATAGTTTATCAGGCACATTACCTAGCGGACTTCGAACCATATATCCATTGAAGGGAAAGTTAGACAATGATTGTTCGATTAAGAATGTCTAAAGAGAGAACGTTTTGTCTTTTTCAGGTGTGATATTGTTTGTAATTGGCGAACCACGGATGAATTTCTACATCACTTTGATTAGAAATCACCAGTTATCAGATAAGACAATTTTACTTGCGTTGCAATGGTTGTTTAATGATTCCGAAGGACAAATCCATATACTCCCAGTGAAACAAATCATGGGAATGATGAATTACAACCTTAATCACAACAGGTCAGCACTGATTCTTCAACAAGAGCGTCGCTGTATAGGGCTGCTACATAGCAATTGCGGATTGAACTTGTATTATTCAGTTCATGTGCAGTGAGGTTTTCTAGCCCCAACTATTTCTAGAGCAAATTTCCAAGCATTTCTAACGCTAGAAAGCATTTGGCTGATGATATCATAATTTCCAATTAAATTCCAGATGTAGTGAATCACAAGTCCAGGATATAATAAAAAGAATTTTCATATGTTTTATAGTCAAGATATATACATATATATTGTTACCCTGTTTTTATGCTTCAAGTTACGTGCGTAAGTAGTCCTATAATACGTGGCGTTAGCGGCCCGATATGTTTTAATATTAAATAGCCAAAGCTGACAAGTTCAATAGTAGACACAAATGTTACGACTAACTAAATCTCTAAATATACAAACGGGTATAAAAAATTGTAAATAGTACCTCTCTTACGACGACTGTTACCCTGCGACGTGTGGCTAACAAGCGAAAAGCCATAGTGATTCTTGCATTATCAGTCGATATCGTCTACATGGATTTAGTCTGTCACCATATGAGTGACCCTCCAGCCATTTTGTAACTTAATGCATATTCAACCGTGAGAATATAAGAAATGGGGGTGATAAGGAAAGCACAAAAAAAGACAAACAATCGCTTCTTCTTCTCGCCTTTCTACATATGAGTTAGTGCAATAATATCAAACACACCAGTTTACATAATCGGACTTGTGATAATTTTTGCTCACTACTGCTGTATTGTATAGTTTGGTGTATGATTCGTTTGTAGCAATGACCCCAACAAAATACATTATGGTCCTGAAAGAATATCGCACATTGAACAATTGGAATATCATTTGTGTAAACGTGATAAATCCAACGTTTAGGGTAAAACTAAAATCATATGAATTTGTATGCACTCAAGATTACGGATAACCTTATCTCCCCATCGCCTAAAACAATAGTCCAACAGCAATTGTTAAGATGACTGCAAAGATTGAATCAAGACCAATAACATTGGTGTTTATGCGGCACACACATCCGGAATGAAACTTTCGATATATTATATATATATGTTTTATTTCAATCCAAGTTTTGTGGAGAATCGCCTTTTTCTGAACATCATATAACGCTGACGCCATAGATTCCGTGAACTTTGCCATGGTCGTCCATATCGAATCGTGGAAAGGATTTTGCCACAGTAACATTTTGCTGAAATGCGGGTCAGAGGTTCAAAACACGACAGAAAGAACATCCCGCATTGGCGACGGTAGTTGATACTCGGTGTCATTTGGGATTTCAATTACTCATATATTTACCCGTTCTAATGTATATTTGTAAGCTCTCCAACAGGCTTTTTGGCGTAATAGCTGTGAGCATTTTGACACAATAATTATCACAAACGGCACACACATACATGCTTTCTCTCTCATTCACCATCTCTCCCACACATACACACACACGCACACACACACACACACACACACACACACACACACACACACACACACACACACACACACACTCACTCACTCACTCACACGAACGGCACTTAAGCGGTACGCATTACGTTCATCTTCTCCAAGAGTTGCGATAAATAACTAGTCCAAGGACGATCTGTGGTATGGATATTGAAAGAGTGACCACTTAGGCGAGATTGCTTGCAATTATGATTTCAACCCTGGTAAAGATTTGATGTCAGTTGTTTCTATAACTTATTCTCTTTCAAGCGTAGTCAGCAAGTGGTAAATTGTATAATCAGGTGTTTATTTAGGTGTAATGTCCGTGCACAGTCTTTACAGTGTTTTTTTTACAGGTCATAATTGCTGGCATTACACAATGCTCTTCTGGTTAAATGGAAGTGCGTGTATGGCACTGAAGTGCCTAATTCCGTTAGCCAAGAATGGCTATGTTTATAGATATTGCATCCAGACTTCGTGATATTGATACCATACACATGGGCATAATACAGTGACGTCACATTCGTGTTGCTATGTTTCCTATCAACTTAACCCATCATGTGTAACATTTAATTATAGGACCAGCAACTTAATGTCCAAGCTTGCCTTTTTTAGTAAGAAACCTTAGTAAGGATATCGTTCTCCTGAGTCAAACACGCACTCGGGAGCTCGCCCGCTGGATCATAGCTAAGATAAGATAGTTTGTTCATGTAGTTATTTGTATCAATCGATCAATGCTTAAACAATCTTTGCTTTGTGGCCAATAGGGAATGATAATTAAAGAATCATTAGAAGTTAAAGTGTTTATTATCATCGCCACGTTTGTACACACTTAACACATACAACAAAAAATATCACATAAATGCCAGACACAAAACATACATATACATAAGAGTGTATATCTCCTAAAACCCCCAAAAATCTTTAAAATAAGTCATTCAATCAACGCAGCCTATATGCATTATAGGCGAGATGCCAGCTGTATCACAAAGTGCCTTATGCACCGAACACTACGGTTTACATAACATAAAGCCGACATTGGTAACTTATTTCCCCGCCAGAAACATGTTGATCTGACAAATTTGTCACGTGCCTAAAACAAAAAGGAGATGATAAATGCCATCGTCGCCCGATATAGCATTCAAATCGTTCAATATAAATGACATGATGAGATTCAACGACTCCATATTCAACGAAACCAAAATGGCCCAGCTCCCAATTATCTGCGATGAATTGCCAATATATTGAATTCTACACAGAATTCCGTTCTAAATGGAAAACTACCAGGCTTCATCATTTCGACATGCAGTCATGCAAATAATTCCTCATCCCCTCTCTCATCCTATCCATTAAGACTGTTATATTGTGAGAATAGACAAGGGGCATCTGTGGATAAGAGGCGCCCAATGGTGCACAGTTTACCGGTCGATAAGTTAGGATTTACGGGTTATCCCGCCAACACATGCGCGCTGTCTTGTGATTGAAGATCCGAACACTTCTGCAATAACTGAGAGATTTAGTAGATAAGGTAAATAAAGAGCCAAGCCAAACTAGTGTCATGGTTGTTTATAACCTCTTTCATCGATTTGACATCTAAGTAACCCCCAATCAATCTAGTCGTCTCATCCAGGATGATTTAGAAATCATGATAAAAAATATTTCTATGTACCAGCGCAATAGATGCAGAGGATATACTATGTGCAAGAAAGCTATTCTCACCATGCATGTCGTATTAATGGACAAATGACGAATCATGGATATTTCAGGTTTGACAAGCTGCCCAGCAGCGATCGTTCAATCACCTATACTCTACCTATGAATACAGTGACTATTACAGTCATCATACCGACTCCTGTTAGCTAACGCAACGAATACATTATCTATTGCCTAGCCATGACCTGGACAACAAGCATCATCACTTGATGACCACATCTATTTGTTAAACTTACTGCTGGACGCCTAGCGATGATGCTATTGTACCTGGACCTATTCTCTTGACTTTCATCAACGGACACCAATAGAATAGAGGTTCAGTATCTGCTATCGTCAAGAGAACAATAGCCCTGATGATTTCAATATTCACCATTATCAGTACAATACACACATGCAATTGTTCCAAAGCTCTAATGATTACAACACTATGCCAGACCAAGAAATCGAGATACAGCCGATTTGCCGGACCTAAATCATCTTGATATTATCTGTACGATAGGTCTGCGATAACGTTTCCCTGTATTGCATGTATTTACACATCTCACTAGTGTGAGCATCAGTTTGGTTCTAGTCGATGACTATTCTGTCAAACACGATCTGCTTAAAGGCGAATTGTCCTCGGCATCTACTGGGCTTTAGTGCTCATTCTAGATAAGACTCGTGAACACGAAAGTAATTTCCAACGAGAATAATTGAATAGCATTCTAATCTTCACAGTGACCAACTTTTCAAGCAACTACGTAATGCTGCAGAGAGCATCAATCAAGCTTGTCTGTTGCGAGGTGGCATGCATAACATAGCCGGGTGTAACGCAGCTAAGTCAGAGAGATGGCGCCTAATGGAATACTTTAATTGGCCAAGCGCTTGGGTTGTTTGTGTTCACATTCATATTCATCAATAACTATGATGCAATATACAAAATATTATGGCGCCATTGGGAACACGCATTATTTAATTTAGTCTATTTCATATGCATGATATTGATTGAAAATCTGTATGATTCGTGATAAAAGGAGCTAGATGTCGATTCGGAGCTGTATTCCAGAGTAGAAAGTACCCGAGCTGGGGTTTTAGTGTGTTTTCTTGAATAGGCAGTGATCGAGCAGGTCTGAGGAAACACACGAAGAGACCTTTCAATTGTGGTCTGCGGATCGCAAAAAACACTTGCGTATATTGATCACAGCTGAAATTGTTTCTCTTCGGACGTCATAATGTAAAGAATTACATGCGACGGACTGCTTGTTGAAACAGCATCTGCCTTTATGCGTTGTCATAAAACGACCGTACAGCACTTGCAAAATAGCATAAAAGATAGTAGGTCAATGTGTTAATAGTCAATTCATTTGCTAGCTGCAAGGTAATTGAAAAAAATTCTTATCCGTCGATGTCGCCGATTATAGAGTAAGCTAATGTAGTTGCCCCCGGATTACTAAAACGCATCGATTACAACACATTTAGAAGAAGCATCCCCCCAACGCGTCACTTTCATGTCACCACACTATTTCCAATGGTATATAGCTGAAAACAGAAGGGCAGATTATGTATATATCGCTAACAATCACTGTTGACACAAAATCTTCTGTAAATATGGCGACGTTGGCTTGATGGGAAGATCATCTGTGCTTTGAGTATAGATGGGCACCAGAATAAGGTTATCCCAAAGAAAGCCTCAGCCAGGTCGAACGGTAATAAGATACAGACGAGTATAATTTCCTCCTTGAAGGATGTGGGTAGCTTCTTGGTGGCCTTTACTCGCAGAGCGTGTGCCTTCGTAATTACATCTGTCTAATAAGTTTGAAACATGCATGTGGTCTACTTTCAAACTGTACGGCGATTAAAGTGTTTGCTGTATTCATTCGGCAAAACACTCTGTCGATGTTACAGTTACCAGATGTATCATTTACTGAATGAAACGTTCTATTGATATGGTATCTGCTATATGTCATAGAATGCAATATTCACTACATTACACAAAATGTTATCACATGACGTATCAAACAAGATGCCCACACGGTCAGCACGCCGCAGCACTAACTTTCTGACTAAAAAAAGCTGCAGCCTGGTAGGGTATGAACGCCATTTCTCGGCCGCCAAATTGCTTCGATGCTCTGTGCTTCACAACGCAAACGTTACCATGGTCACATATTGCAAGTAACATTGACACAGCCGCACACACAGTACAGTAACATATGAGAAATAACATTGCAATGTCTAATTGAGTCAAGGTAGGTGATATTTGGTATTGTTACTTAAGCATCAATCTTATTGACCGAGTATCTGGCGGCGATTTGCTTGAAATCGCTGCTTGGTCCTGATATTTCATTCATGTATCTTCTCTCATCTGCTTTTTCAAATAGGAATCAAATTAAGAAAGCTTAAACTGCAGCTGCCAGTATAGAAGTGGCATACAAAATGGAATTTCTGACTGGCCACTCTCGCAAGCCAGTTCCAGAATCAGCCGAATCGATAGGGAATCATAGATGGGAAAGTTGTGCATTGAAGGCATTGAAGTAAAGAAAATGAATTGCCCCGCCATTTGCAGTTTAATAACGTAGCATGTTGATCATACTCAATCGTTAGGGGTACACCTACGTCCATTAACTGTTACAGCCCGAATTAAAATGGGTTTCCTTGGCGTCGCAGTCGTAACTTGTGCTTCTTTTCTATGCACGTTTACGTCCAGCATTTCCCAGCCTCAAACACCAACAATCTTCTGATGTTTGTGATCATGATAGACTCACGAAATTGTATACTGCAAATGCGTCATGACAACCATTATGAGTTACGATTTAACAACACTTATCTCAATAAGATTGCATAATGTATTCTTCAATCCGGTATGGCATTATGATTCCATTGCACTGACAGATTAATGATGACGCATTTTATGATGATCGTTCGATCGATTTATGCAATTTATTACATAACGTTACACATCTAATCCTATGGTGCTGATAATACGGTTTCGGGTCTGGTTTCGGGTAAATGCAATTCAAATAAAACAGATTCTTTTGATCTATAACTCAAATCCACAGAACAACGGATCTTTGCTAGTCCGCCATTATCATATGGTTTCATAACTGTTGTAAACACTCTTAGTAAACTCATAAATGTTCCTAATTTGCCGTTGTCAGCGCATACTATATAGCAGATGCAATATTTCGACATCAAACAGCAATCAAGGGGTCAATGACAGCAAGCCAACGTTTAATATATAACTAAAGCTTAGCCACAGAGATAAAACAGCCTGATTATTTCATAGCTGCTCAGAGATTAATATTCGAGTTCGGCTGATAGGGCACACGCGGGTGCGTGCGGATGCATGATTATAATAGAGAGAGATAAAAAAAATACAAAACAAAGTAAAGAGAGTTAGCACTTGCGCAGGTGCTATCAGAATCGGTATGTTGCCATAAGTCACAATAATAAAACTCAGCCAGAGGCATTGTTTCTTTTTTACATAGATATATAGACCGTGGAATAGACTACTGTTTCAGCGAGGCTGGCATTTACCTATAATATTGTCTTCCTAAAAGCAGTAGTTTTATAAGCCATGAGCTGTAAAGTATTTCGCATTTTCACACCAAACATTTGAGGATGAGCCATCTTGTTTTCAAATTACGTTTTAGTTAATCGACAGATTTGCATAATCAGCCGCTTAGGTCCTTGAGGGTATTCGCCACTTTCATGCTGCTAAGTATTTTCAGCACCCCAAGGCCTGCAGTATATTTGATCCAAGATGGCTTATCATATTCCGGAAGTTTAGCCAATTGCATAGCATATGCATGCAATGTTCTCATAAAGTTACATTACTGAATAACAGGCGATATTAAAGGCTTTCGCCTTGTGTAGGTATTCGCCGTTAAACAAAATTGACATGATATAGATATGAACCCCAAGTAGCCAGCGCCATTGTGTTCCATAAACGACATTGCTAAATGCCACATAACCCTGGATTTCACCTTGTTGTCATCAGAGGAGATTGTATCAAGAGCATAAAGAGCCGTTATGCAATGCAGGAAATAACAAGGCACGGTTCAGGAAACGCAGTCTCTAAGGTCCCTTTTATGAACATAGAATTGCCATGCCTAAATGATAACATATTAACATGACGATAGATTTAGGTAGCTTCACGATGATCGCTCCCCCCAGGGACAATATCCAATGAATATAGCACTAGCTTGTGATTTGCTGTAAAAAGATATATGCGTGCGCTGTCGCTGAACGACTATTCTGCGATACCCAACTTATGCATGCTAACAAGGTAGCATTGCTTCCATCTATTCAATAATTGCTTCGGAAAATGAGCAAAATTCGGGTGGTAACTGCCTATTGATACCAAGATCAACTAAATTCATGACATATATTTTGTCAACCAGCCCGCATGATGGTTGGGGACCTCCTTTTGTGTTTCTATATATTATCATGTCGTAATAAAAGTTTGATTTACATAGTTTACAGCAGGATATGATTTCGTATAATTTATAATTGTTGGCCATTATGTTTGATACATTAGCATCGTGGACAACATTTTCGATGCTTGATGAAATATCCAATGCTGATGTTTAAAAGCTAATTTGCATATTGCTATAGAACAATAATGACAACACCTTTTGTGAGAAAACCATCCATCCCTGCACGCCAAACCTCGCTTCCGAAAGAGAATTACTCGTAACACACGAAAATCATTTACCACAGCCAACACTAATTGCTATGCGCCATCGGACGACCGAATAGATAACGAGGTTACCTTTGTCATCATATTCTAGTGATGTGTGTAACAGCTGCAGTTGTATTAACCCCGTTCATTGTCATGATCAGCGACAAGCATTTTGATAATGACCAAGTTGCATTACAAACCCGGTTCTTCAATCCCTTAAACACAACAGCGCATGGACTATGTAGAATGTATGGGATCTTTTGCATGTTTGGAGATAATGTTTGTTCACTCTTTGGTATGGTGAAGAGTATTAACACTGACAATGACATACGTACATAAATACATACATACATACATACATACATACATACATACATACATACATACATACATACATACATACATACATACATACATACATACATACATACATACATACATACATACATACATACATACATACATACATACATACATACATACATACATACATACATACATACATACATATACATACATACATACATACATATACACATACATACATACATACATACATACATACATACATACATACATACATACATACATACATACATACATACATACATACATACATACATACATACATACATACATACATACATACATACATACATACATACATACATACATACATACATACATACATACATACATACATACATACATACATACATACATACATATACACATACATACATACATACATACATACATACATACATACATACATACACATACATACATACATACATACATACATACATACAGACAGACAGACAGACAGACAGACAGACAGACAGACAGACAGACAGACAGACAGACAGACAGACAGAAAGATTATATAGACAGACATTCTGCAAACAGTCATACATGTTTTGCAACAAAACCTGCCCACAATTTCATACATACATACATACATACATACGTACATACATACATACATTGCAAAGAACTATGACTTAAGCTCCGGTAGCAATCATATGATTATCGAACGAAATGTAAACCTGAAACGGTTGGTAAGCTATGGTGAACCAATAATTGACGGACTGTAGCAAAGGTCGCAGGAACTATGTCTTCAGCTTCGGTTGCAATCATATGATTATCAAACGAAATGCACACCTGAAATGGTTGGTAAGCAATTGTGAACCAATTATTGGCAATCTATGGCAATTGGCAAAAACTATGACCTTAGCTGCGGTAGCAATCATAGGATTATCAAAACAAATACAAACCCGAAATGATTGGTACGTACGTGCACGTTGAAATATTACCAACCTGTAAAGTGCTATGTTGTGCTAATTTAAGCAAACCAGAAATTTTAAATCTATGTTATGAATCAATGTAACGCTGTTTTATGAACTTGTGGCATATTCACGGATCCGTACGTGTGCGTGTGACCACGACTTGTCAATATTCATGAATCTGCTTTAACATCGTTTGCTTCATACGGTTCAAACCATACGTTACATCTACATACATAGACATAAAGTAAAGATCGATTCCCTTCGTGAACACCGGCCATTTCTGTAGCATCGCAACATGAAACACCGAATGAAATATCTTTAAAACGGATGTCCGGAATTTTCGTAATTGGTATGTACATTCAAATAATAAATGACAGAAGCCAAGCTTTGGCTCAGATGAATCGAACAATCCTTAAAAAATAACTGCTTCAGCTGATCAATCAGCAAACAAGTAATGGCCTTGCATGATCGCGGGTTGAAATTTCAAAGTTATCGCAAAACAAATGGATAGTTATAAATGTTACCAGTAACAAATGTAACAAGATTAGTCGAACTTGTGAGAACGATTCCGTTCTCTCTTACAGTTTGACGTGTATTAATAAACGCATATAACTGCCTTCACCGTCCTTTAGAGTGCGACGGTAAACTCCATGTGGTGAGAGAGGCTGAATGTGCTACGTACAAGCTAGGAAAGTGTGTTGCTTATAAAACATTCACAATATTGGTATAGCCACGTCCAGTAAGTACCTATCCTCTAAAGTACCAGGGTCATATAAATCGTAGGTGTCTTTACGCAGTCTTTGGTTGACACAAGCTGACTCGCAATGCCATGAATATGTCAATGATATAACTCTATGTGACATGTTTACAGGAATAAACGGCCCAGCTGATGCTTTATACTCTGACGTAACGTTCATCCTTAATGATTATGCTGTATGTCAGCTCCGTACAAAAATCGGCACATAACCTGCCATTCAGGTTGTTTGAGGTCAAACCACTAAATTGCAATTTACGATAATCATCTCCTCTTCGTGTTAACAGCGACAATTTCTTCATCCTAAGTACTTCAATAATGACTACCTGGAGCCATTCTATAATACCAATCTACACTAAACTGCCGTTTTACGCAAATATTTGACCTTCTTTAAGCCAATGAAGACTAGTATCTTGTGGTGATTTCTTTGGGCCTTCTTTGGTCTCGACTTAATTGTATGGAATATTAGTTGGATATTTGTGAACTCGCAATCAGAGGTGCATCTTCCTCCAGTCGAATGGGTAGACAATCCGCTCTGGTTTTTGCATAAAACCTAAACAGATCGTGTTTTTTGTAATAAACACAGCATGGTTGATGAATATTCTTGTTCTGCTAAACAGTTCGCTAGCCCTGGCCGTACCTTATTATGCAGCAACCATAACATTCATTAAATCTATCCCTCTTTTGTTAAGCAAATAGCTGTGGAGACAGCGCCCGCACGGTCCATTGCTTGATGAAAATCTATGTTTTACCTGCTAACCGATGTACCTCATTCCTCTACCCGAAGAGTAATGCTCACTTTGTAATGAACCCTGGTACCTACCTACTCCGACTGGATTTGTATCCATCTTTGACGATGTATATATTGCGGAGGCCATGGCTTTACTGATTCTCGGTCTTGGTACCGGTGCTGTGGAGCAGGCTGGTGCTTTGTTCGGTTGCAACATGGACATCATTATGGACGATTACTGGTTGTTCTTATCTTTCTGAATCAGAATTAATTGCAAGCATCTAACCCTGTTACTTTCGATGAACACTGTATACATTTAATGGATGGAAATACAATTTGTGTTAACGTGATTAAGTAAATGATCAAGGTTTATCTATAATCATATGAATTTGTATGCATTTTATCTTCCAAACGATCATAACAAAAGTGCAAAAGCATTCTTTTGGATATAGTGACTGATTTTTCACAGTACATTTACCGAGAGCTAATTGAAAAGCGGGTCAGAGGCACAAAACAACATCAAGAGAATACCTAACATTGACGATATTCTGGGTTATTTGAGATTCATATTCTACATAAATTTACCCGTTTTCATGTAAATTTGTGTATACTTTTTGGTGATTAATCGGTATGTATTAATGTATATATGGACACTTATATGTACAAATAAATAAGTACTTTTTTACAATAGAGACTGCCCCTGCAGTCCTCCGAAGTAAGCTGTCCACTTTTCTTGTTATGTAATAACTAATAGCATTGTGACACAATAACAATTCCAAACGGCACACAATTTCGCGCACTCTCTCTCACCCACCATCTCTTGCTGTCTCACGCACACCCACACTTACACACACTTACACACACGCACCGACATACACACACACAAACATACAAACAGCACTTAAGCGATATGCATTACATTCATCTCTTCCTAGAATTAAGATAAATAACCAGTTTAAAGAGTCGTTGTGGCTTGGGTATTATGAAAGCGTACTCGACAAGCGGTCTATTGTACAAGCAGTTGTTTGTTTTAGTTTAATGTCCTTACGGAGTCTTAACTATGGTGTTTGTATAAGAGGTCAAAATAGTTGACTTCCATAGGATGCATTACTAAACGCTCCCATCAGAGTTTCATTACACTATTACAAAGTCGTAGATACACAAATCATGCGCACCAAAAGCAATTTTCTTATGTTTCTTCTGGTTAAATTGAACTGTGTAAGACGCTAAAGTGCTTTATTATGTCAGCCAGGAATGGTTAGGTTTATAGACATAGCACCCAGGTATCATGGTATTGATAATATACACGTAGCTCCTATACTATTGACGTCACATTTGTGAAGAAATGTTCCTTGTTATTTAACCTATCATGTGTTATCACGATAATGTTGCCGGACTTTGAACCGTTTATAAATAGTTACAGCAAATTAATGTTCAAGTCTTGCGTTAATTAGACACGGCAGCATAACGCACTCTTGAATCGAAAACATGGATATCGCAGCCACACGAAAACAATCTGGAGCTCGACCATTGGATCATAAGCACCAATATGGCAGATAAGATAGTTAAATCATGAAATTATTTTTATCAATCGATCGATCAACGTGAGATGCTTAATACATCATCGCCATAAAGCCACAGGGACAGATAAATATAGAACCAGTGTGAGTTTCAATGTTCATAATCATCGCCATATTGGTAACGGAAGGTCACATTAGCCAGAGAGTATCATTTAAATACGGGAACAAAACAAATATATACACATAAGAGAGTGCTTTTTCGAAAACCCAACAAAATCTACTAACAAAGGTGATTCAATTTACTCAGCCAATATGCATAAGAGGCGGAATACCTGCTACATGCATCAAACGCCTTATGCATTGAACCATTTTGTTAACATTACACAAGACCTACATTGTAGTTTTATTCACACGCAAGATACAGATTGATCCGACAACTTTATCCCATGCAAAAAAGGAGCCAGATGACATTGTGGAACGATATATCACGTTGAATATAAGTGAACCAAGGCAAAATTATTTCGGTACATGTTTCATAGGGTGCAACAATAATGAACAAAACCGAACAGGGTGATATGCAACAACTCATGATATTCATAATCAACAAAGGTACAACGCGCAAGCTCACAATTATTTGCAATGGATAGCCAATGTATTGAATTCTAAACAAAATTCCGTTCTAAATTATGTGACAATTAAAATATGGTTGATGATGAACAGATATTTCTTGGCTTAGACACGTTAACTGGTAGTTAATATCCTCGCAAAAGGCATATATGTGGCGACGTTATATAAATATGCGCCATAGTAGTCATATATAGCCATCGCTTTAAAGTCAGACTAACCTTAAGACATATACAATCTTATATTCTTCAGTAGCTCATATTGAACTTATTATCATTGATATAGAAAGGATATATAAAACTGTACGTATTCTTTAACGTTCCTCTTAATACAAATACTTCATTTCAAATTGTCACCATACCTTTTGCTTGCAAGCGAATGAAAGCTATCATTCTTTTGCTATGACATCACCGGTGTGACATGAATAGAACTTCAACAAGGTGATTATTAGTTACAATACTGCCATCATTAGGAATCAGTATAGAAACGGTTTCAATCCCTTCTAATCCTTAATCCCAAAAATTATTTTGGTCTACCAAACGGTACTTCATCTATGAAACACCCAATTATTTCTATTCTACCAAATGTACCCATTTCCATGAAACACAGGCTTATTTTGCACTTTTGCTCAATAAAAGCATGTGGGTAACTCAAACAAGGCGTAACTTACATACCACATATCTTACACATATATCACCACTACCAAAAGAAGGATTTAGTTCGAAATGTATGCCATATATTGTTGATAGACGGAACCCCTAGTGACATATTCCATTACACTGAGATACAGCGTGCATCACATGTTTCATCCCCTGATGATTACATTTATTGTCAAATGCAGACAAAATCGGTATCGTTAGTGTATAATGGAAACATTACTGGCGTTTGTCCTGCGCGTAGAGTGGTTTTTTAGAAAAGCATCAAATTAAGTTAGCTTGTGTGTCTTTTTCGTAAACTAGTTTATGCTACTTTTGTAGTGCACTGTGACGACAACAATGTCGCCAACCTAAGTATGTTGCTATTTCATAAATTACTTCTTCATTTACCTGCATTTCTTTGTCATTACTTCAAACGCTCTTTGTTAAAAGATGCTATTAGTATGTTGAAGAGGTAGCTTTGGGGCAACTGGGCAGTAGGTTGGATGAGGTAGATCACATGCAGCTGCTATTACCGAACAGTCGAGATCATGGAGGGCCCATACAAATTTATGCATTTATCAAACATCCACTGACTTTGTTGGCAACGAATTAGAGGCTCATCCTGGACGTCCATTACCATGATTAATATAAAGCAGTCTTTTCACCTTCGTTATTAGATAAGATTAGGTCGCAATTCTTGGAAACCAGAAAGTGTAGAATAAATCGAAAAGTCCGCATGTTTGCACGCGCTACTAATTGGCAACGCATGATACCTTCGCACACTCCATTTGAAAGTTAAACGAATCTGTAGGTGATCGAAATGCATCATCACGCTTATCATGGGTATAGAAGAGGGTGCTGGTTTGAAGACAAACCATTAGATTGAACATGGAGGGCAATCCTCGATCAGCGGTTAACTCATGGCAGAAATGGTGGTTGAAGAGATAGATTCTAATACGGATGGTAACCAGAGTGAGTTGCTAATGGGTTTGCAAAGTCAATACTTCTAACTTTTTAAATGTTTGATGCTTTTGAAAAAGACCCTGTACATTATACACCACAAAGTTTATGGGGACCCGTCCAAAGCTACATCGCATGCATTAACAAGAAGCCATGTTTTTCTGTACATTAACAGATCAATTATGCATCACATCGGCAATTCATTTAAGTGCCACAGTCAGGAATGTAGGCCATCTTGTCACTTGTAAATTACAGATATAATCGTACCCTGTTTGAATAAACAAATATGCACATGTTTATGATGGCAAATATGAATATCCGTTTTTCCATGTGATAAAAAAACAGATAAAAGAATATTTGCGATCCGTAGTTTGCCACTTGATTATGTCATTGGACTTATCACCGTATTGTCAATCATGGTATGAGGCGCTGCCCCATGGCTTTGACTGACAGTTGTAGTTTGTGCTCCTTGCAATAATCGATTTCCTATATTCGATTATCATTGGTAAGCTTAATTGTCAATATTGACGATCAGTGTATTCAAAAACGGTAATCACCAACGCATCCTCTCGGGTAAGGACCTGAATAAAATATTCAACAAGACATAAAGAATGCCCCTGTGAAAGTTATGTTTCATAAATGTGACATCCAGTAAATGTGACATCTAGTGAATGCTGAATCTAGTGAATGTAATATCGTCTAACATCTAGTAAATTCTAAATCTAGAGAAGGTTGTATCGAGGGATTGTTATGTTTAGTAGATGCTTGATTCAGTTAATGTTACATAAAGCAACTGCTACATCTAGTTGGTGAATGTTAAGTGTAGTATACGCTACATAGAGCAACTGCCAGTGAACCCTACAATAAGCAGAAGTTTATCTAGTGAATGATGCTGCGGGTAATGCTTCAATTGCATCTGGTGAATGCTATTACTAGAAAGCGTTACATCTAAAGACGTTACATTCTTAGTACATCCATCAAATGTTTGGATCTAAAGTACGTTACGCATGGAGAAATCTACGTTCAGTGAATGTTGCATTATCTCCAATAAATGTCACGTCTGGTGAACGTTACATGTAGTGCATGCCACATCTATAAAACGCCACTTCAAAATAATGCTCGATGCATGTCACATTTGCATTTGCATTGTCATCAGCGCGGCTGCTTGCAAAGGACTTCACAAAGTGGCATATTGACCAAAAGCCCACAACCACAAGAAAATGTCTGCATTTCAAACATGTTAATATCTCCTATGTAAATTGTAACCAATTAAGAAATATATAACCGCATACACTACACCCCTATGGGTATAATACAATGAATTGACCTTTATATTCATCAACACAACTTAGCGCAAATGGTTATGAGATGGGGTATTAATATGGGCAAAAACAAGGTTTACGATTCGTACCACTAAGTGGGATCACTGTGCAGTATTACAGGAGATATAAACAGCAGCCTGTCACTCTGTGTATGCATCCGCTTCTGAAACAGATGTAATCATGGTGTGAATAATAGACATTGGGACTCGTAAAAAATGTCCACAGCATCATAAACAACAATCTGCTGGGCCATCGTCGACTAATATCGGAAATGAATCTCTTAAATGCTACATGAGCAAAAGCAAATATCAGTGTGTGGTTGAGAAAATTCAGGATCAAGCACGTATTATATGTCTTAATATTGTCCAATATATTAGAATAATCTTTCGAGGGTAGGTGCTTACACACGGTAAAAGGCGATATTTTATATCTCCGTAGATAATATTCAGTGCAACTTTGCGGTAAGATTCGTTGGTAAGCTGTTGCTCATATGTGAAATAAACCAAGTCGTCAAATTACCTTCAAAATGCACATTTTCTTCGTTGCAATTCATATCAGCGGCATCAACAGGTTAGTTATGTTAATGATCTCTTGTGGCGAGGCACGCTTTGTCGATATGGTGTTTCGCGATGTTTATCTTCATCATCTGAGCCACAGGCAATATAAAAGTGGCGTTGTTGTGTTGACCATATGATGTAACATTAGCTAGAGGGAGCATTCACTCGATAGACCTGTCACTAGATGTTCCTGTTGATACGATTGTTGACACCTGAGCCAGACCACCTAGCATAGTTAATGACCACTGTTAGAATGTGCGATTTCTAGCAGTTGTTATTCTGGAGCAGCACAATTATTATATCAGAAACACTTTGACAGCATGTAATTCGGGGTCACATACAACAGTCACTAGTAGCAGATTGTCATTGTCGTGATGCAGGGAAATTCCCTGCGCCGCCGACAGCGGATTAAAAAGATAGCAGCGACACATAGGATTAAAAATTGACCCAAAACACCTCCAGTTAGAAAGCTTTATTAGGACCATAGTATCACTCCCATCTGACCCAAACACAACCACTAAGTTATAGGGATTAATTGAACCTTAAAAGCAAACAGGGAAATTGTTTGAAATACTCCAGCTTATCCCTTTATTAGGAACTGAAATAGATCTCCACACATGTGCATAAATGCTACTCTCTTTACATATTTTTCATTTTTTTAGAAATTGATGTGTTTTCTAGGATTCTAATAACCAGTATACCACCTGTTTCGTGCTACATTACGTAGCAATGTTTATCAGATCGTACCGCCTCGAACGTCACTGCATGACCGTTATTTCGAAGCTGCTTATCCAAAACATATAATGTGGGTTATGTTGTAAAACAACGTGTTTATCATCTTTGAGAATCCATGTTAATTTGAATGTATATAGCGGCACCCATTACGACATGTTGCATTGTTTTGTGATGCTTCTATTTCACACAAAATAACCGTCGTTCCGAGGTAACTTCCTAGGCATAATGTTATAAATCTGTCAATGGAAGGCAGCTGGCACAGCGAAAGCCATATGTACTGTACACTGTTCATGTGATGCTTCAGCAACATGCTTGCTGTGCATTGCTGTCAAAGGGTTAAGAAGAGAAGTAGTCAATCACGAACCGGTCATGTTGAGGTCATATTACACAACAACACGAGCGAGCGCGGTAGCGGTTGACTCACTAGCCCGATATTTACCCAACCTACTCCTGATTGGCAGAAGTTGATAGACCCATATACCACCTCAAGCGCATCGAGTGGTAGAAAAACATTGAGCACTGTGAATTACAGGATGCTGTAATTAGTCTTTACAATTATGCTTCTACAGCAAAAGGACGACATGCATTACTCATGAAGACTTGACAATCCTCATAACTTAAGGCATTGCATCGCAAGCCTTATCCGGAAAAAACGCCGATTGCTCTCTAGCTGTACTGGCATATCATAGACAAAGTTAAGCTAACAAATATGTCATGCTGGTGACCAATACAATTATGATCATAGTCGATGACTCGAATTTTGTTCACTAATCGTTGTAGCATATTGCTTAATGAACGGCAATTCATTAATGTGCCACAGACAGGAATATAGGCCATCCTGTCATTTGTAAATTACAGATATAATCGCACCCTGTTTGAATAAACAAATATGCACATATTTATGATGGCAAATATTAATATCCGTTTTTCCATGTGAGTTGCCCACAATTATGATCAATCGTGTGATAGAGCAGCCGCTTAATTTGGTAAAATATTCAAAGAATTGAAGCTTGAGCCAAAATAAGCCCCCGGATCCAGATCATCACTAGAGCAAGACAAAGTGAGTAAGAGTAACTCATATCATTATGCCAAATATTTGACGATTGAGCCTATTGGTATGCATATAAGGCAAATATTTACCTATACATGAACCCAAATGGGATTTATGACCTTGCGCAACATCCGAGATACAAAGAAAGCAGAGTCGCTGACATAGCTATATGTTTAACATGCGTACTTGCAAAGAAAAGCGATACGAAATTGGTGGAGTTGTGTGTGTGGCGTGGTGTGTGGGGTGGGGTGGGGAAGGGAGGAGATGGTGAGCAGCGGCTTATTAAATGCAGAAATTAACGTATCAGGTGGATGTAATATGACAGTGAAACCCGAGCACGACCCTGCACAATCAGTGGAGTAACGTCTACGTCTACTTGGCGTAAACACGAGAGCTGTAACGTCTGTTATACTGCTGTTGAGAGACAAATTAACTTTAGCAGCATTTTACTCCAGACAATAAGCGACGTGATTAGCTTGTCTATTGCACAATGTACTGGGAACTTTACAGATGTCTCAATAACATAACCATATATCCCT
The DNA here is from genome assembly GCA_034190875.2 of Urechis unicinctus. Taxonomy (NCBI): domain Eukaryota; kingdom Metazoa; phylum Annelida; class Polychaeta; order Xenopneusta; family Urechidae; genus Urechis; species Urechis unicinctus. Next base: position 54,827,798 of record CM067351.1, on the reverse strand, counting down.
GACAAGTAGACAACAGTACGGTCTTTCTCAGGGCAACAACCCCGACCCTGGCGGTTGTTGACAATCTGATATAACCATCTAGAGCGCGGATATGTATAATAGAGTGTTGTAAATAGCGTGCCCGAAGTGATAGCTCCTCTGGTAAACACCACAGGTATGATGACGCAAGAAATGTAACAGAACAGCCTTGATGAATTAATCCAAAATACATTCCTGCTTCCGTGTCCGCAGTGATAGGCACCTCGGGTAAACATACCTGTTATTCCGTGCGACGCACTAATTGTAACATAACGACCTGAAGGCACTGATCCCAGATCTTTTTCCTGCTTTGTTTTGGTATACTGCCGTCGTATGGTTATGAACCGAGTACAATGAGAGTAATTAACACCGTATGGTTTTTTGTGTTAATCGACCCATTCGCACATGCTGTAATGGTCGCTGTTTCGATTGCAGCTTTTCATCCTGCTTCTAATCACATCATAGCTGTGTTGGTGTCTATATATGACATAGGTCATGTACTCGCCAATGGGTTATCTTTGAGAAGCACATGTGGTAATGGCGCCCATATGAATCATCGAAATCTCAATTCCCCGGATTCTGAATCATGGTACTAATAGAATTGAAGTTGTGTTTCCTATGATTACACATTTGTCGCTTAGATTGTGGAGTAGGTGTTTCGGATCAGTTGCAGCAGGGGTTTAGACTGCTGTTATCTGACGCTGTATTGGCTATTAGTAGCACTGATGGGGTCGGTATGCTGATTAAATTAGTCACTGTGTAAATTGCTGCTGTCGTAGGCGTGACCAGGACTACTGTGCAAGATTAAATATCAATTAATCACAAAAGTTTATAAAGCTGCAAAGATCGATGAAAGACATAACGATTTATGGAAAGAAAACATAAAATAAATATTATTTTCCCGTCGTGTTAGACAAAATCGTCAAACCGGTAGTTAATCATTGTATAGACCATCTTCTACGGAACTGCTTGATAGTGGTTATAGTGCACATGTGACAAGGATAACTCGCACATTCCATCCTTAACGACCAATAAGTTGTATGCTTTATACTTCACTTTCGTTACTCCACAGTTGCGTCAAATATTCCCGCTCAATATATAAAACTTAATAGATAGGGAGTGGATAATGAAGAAATAACAAGGAACTGACGTGTATATTATAAGAAGGGCGTACATTTCGGTTGGCGATATGATGGGTGTTTATACATAAGGGAGATAATCATCATAACTATATAGTCATATGAAAGTAGGGTCGGCTTGCCTACACGAAAAACTAAAACGCTTCTGTTATTTGTGTTTTATTTGATAAAAACCACTTTAAGTGCAGTACAAAAGACTCTCTCTTGTTCTAACAAAATGTTCTTTGCAATCCTAACGATTCTTTACCGCAGTTTATTGTGGAAGATTTGAACAAACAAGCGTGGTCATAATGGAATTCAAGCTCAACTGCGCTAGCACAAAAAGCATAAGACTAATAATTTAAGTGAATACAGAATAGTTTATAAAAAAACTCCAGCAACACAAATGGCTCTAGTCATTTTATGTTAACTAAGGACTCATTCATGAACATCTATCATGTATCTGACCTCAGTTAACTTGCTAATGAATACAAAATTGATCTTGTTATAGCATGTTAATATTTGTTTTTAACCTGGTATCAGTAACCTCCCTTTGACTATTCTCCCAGCCATCACCCTCAAAAGATATGGAAATTAGTTTGGTGCAGGTATTGATATACGCAGAGTAGAGAGGATTGGTTTTCTGGTTTGTTAACGGCGGTTTGACAACGGAGTAGATCGCGTCTTTGGCCAATCAGCTGGGCGCATTCTAATTATATGGTATACACAACGGCATATGGATTACAGAAACCTACCCGTCGCGCTATCAACACTTGTGCATGTTCTAGATTGGGGTCACAAGAGCTCTGTGGAAAGGGTTGCAAAATTGAATACTGCAAGCAGCACCGTTGGCGAGCTAGCAATTACAAGCTTAAGCAAACGGCCTCCTGTATACACTGTGGATGCGCCCCCATCTCGAGTTTGCATATTTGCACATGTTGTGGTTTTAAGCAGGAACGCGACGTGCTACTCTGGACAGAAAACGATGTAGTCACATCTTTCCACAGGTGCTCAGACAGCTAAAATCTTGCACTCTTCCATGTAGAAAGGGTGCCAACTTGGGGTAAGCTTTGGGGCCGGTTCTGGTTTTGGTAGGAAATATTGATGCGGATACCATGTGGTCTTTTGTAATTTTTAAGACCTGCCTCGCAAGCTTAATGCCGCAAATTCTGCATGTACCGTCATTTGCAATGTTGTCGAAAACGACGCTAGGTCCACAGTCGCTTCTACATTGGTTTCATACTGTTCCTTATCGTCAGGCAAGAACCGACAAATTGTCGTATATTTCCTCTTCTAAGTATTCTGCAATATCGTCAACTATTTTTTTTATATCGCCCGCCTTTTTTTCTATATCGTTTACTTTTTTTGCTGTATTTCGCAATTTATAGTATAGAGAGGCCGGTCCATATTGTAGCGGAAGAATTTCCTGAGGGCTACTTCCCATATCTGGCGCCTCTTGGAGTACCCTTCTCTCGAAAACCATATTGGTAGATTCTTGGGGGAGGTCACTCTCGGAGTCCTCCATAGAGCTTGCTGTCGTATTCCATATTCTATGGAGTCTAGTAGTACCAATGCCATCGTTTTTTTCGAATCTGCACCGCCGATACCTTCCCTTGCAAATCGCGGATTACTTGTATATGATTCTCGGATAGCTGATGTTTTCGCATGGTGTATACCATGTATCGACGCCAAAGTTCAATACATGGCATGTATACCAACCATACTATACCAACAACCAAACTATGCTATTAACCATACCATACCACCACCATACTATACCACCAACCATACTATACCACCAACCATACTATGCCATTATCTTTTTATGTGAGGCTAAGACCAAATACCCTGGATGCCACTGATGGACAAAATCATCCCATTTTCCAAGGTTTGCTGCTCTCCGTGTCAGCCTACGCTGTGTGGTACTAGATTTGAGCAGCATGGATTTCTTGAGATTTTGTAGTGCCGGATCCTTGGCTCTGTAGCACCGTTTAGTAGTAGTCGGCATAACCACACCATCGCAAGAAGCTATGATAGGTTTGTGCATCTTCACCCCCCCCCCCCTCTCTCTCTCTGATGCCTTGACTTGGTGTGAGAAATAGTGGCTGGACGTCTGCGAATAGATCTATTGCTCTTGTGGTCTCCCCACTGCCACCACCACCCGCTAGTACGAAGAGCTCCTTTGTGGACAGGGGATCGTAGATGGTGAGGTTTTTGCACTCTACGCTTTGTCCCTGTGTGAGCTTCCCGATTATATTACGGCCCAAACTACTGTCGGAAGACATCCACACCTCTGTTTGCTTTTAAAAGAACATGATGACCTCTCGCAGGTCGAGCGAGACGAGGACCCGGCGTTCCACTGACAAGGTAAGTAGCACCAGCGGCACTCATTTCTTTTCTCTAAAATAACCGCCTACCCAGTGCACGACCACTAGATGTACTCCCATGCAACCAATTCCGCAAATCCGGTGGTGTTGTTCCCAGGCAGTGGTCCATTGATGGCCACTCGTCGGAACCGGTGGCAAGGGTGACCGAAGCGGGCAAACCAGGGAGCGCAATCACCCAGTCCTTGGATGGACGCTGGATAGCTCGGTCACATCCTCTGTTTTGTAATTCATTGCTGTTGCACACCCCGCCGTGACTATACTCAACACAGGCAGCCCAAATGTCGGGAAGATATCCAGAAGGTGTAGGTCGCCATTGGTGTTTCTCACGTGCATTTATGCTGGCTGCGTGGTTAGCACCTACAGCCCTACCAGAGATCAGAGGTCCAAAGAGATGTGCACACAGTCTGTATATGCTTTTGTAGAGCCCGAGGTTGATAGTGAGTGCCGTCCTCGAGTACATACTGGTCAATGGTCAGGATGGCGTCACCGGGCCACATTAACCACTCTGCGCAATGTCGATCCCTGGTGGTTTTCTGAATTGATTGCCAGATGTCGCCTTAAGAGAAGTTTACGGTGCGGGTGCGTAGAAACGAGAGATTGGCCGGCATTGAATACATTTTCTATTTTTCCTATGATGTGGAAGGTGCTAAATGGGAAATCAATAATTTTCCCTTTTTATAACACCACGTAGCAATACTAACCTTTAAAAAGGTCTCCTTATCATTATCATTACACGGAGTAAACCAAAACAGTCATCGGAGTTTCATAGCACTTACTGTAGCAACCGCTTGTTGTGTTTTTTAATCTGTCAGTATCTCATGCAAACACACTTCAACGACTTAGAGACTCTTCAGAGTATTAGTTGTATTAACAAATTATTATGCCAGGCAGTGTTGCTAAAATACAGCAGAGTCGATCATCCTTATTCAGCCCTCTTTTGTGTGTATGATGGTGCACAGAGTTGATTGTATGGTGGGTCAGAGAAAGAGATTTCTGCCTTACCGTAAAGGACTGTCTGGTAATAAAAGCTATGCTGTGGTGTTTACGCCCTGTTTAATCCTATATGTGTATAGTAATGGAGCTGGGATGTGGTTGTTGTGGGATGGCGTTGTTTTACATGGTTAGCAACAAATGAGCTGGCACTCATTCGCAGGGGGGGGTTGGGGGATGCGAGTTCCATCCCAGGAAAAGAGTAGGGTTAAACCTCTATGGGGAAAAATATGGAATTCATTTGGACGTAGCCAAACGGAGTAAGAGGGAACCATCAATATAACCAATCTTTATAAATAGACTCAAAGATATAATAAATCAGCTCAAAGGGACCCATCCAAATACCAAAATGAAGTATATAACCCTGCGCGACGATTCAACTGGTGTAAGCATCAGTTCTGTTCAGTCGCTGACTATTCTGTCAGTCACGGTCAGCTTTAAGACGCATTAATCTAGGTATGCACTTGTCGTTAGTGGTGTATCTAGATAAGTGTCGCCAACAAGTAGGATTACGGGTTGACAGTAATGAAAAACATGACCCATTCGTACACTTGGCCAATGTAATAAATGAATCATTGCTATATTCGGCACTCCAATGTACCAACCTTTGTTTGTGGCCCAAACTAACTAACAATCACTGATGAAAGAAACGTCATGGCAAATAAACAGCGATTTAAAATCGGTTATATAGCACTTACATGAGTAAACATTACGGCCTGCACTGAAATCGATCGCATCGTCTTATCTCGGTTATGTCATTTCTCGCATATCGCTGAGATGATAATCTCTTAGCCGTAAGTTATAAATCGTACAACAAGTGACTGTACAAAAAGTGAATTCTTCATACGGGGAATCCCATATAGACTGAATCCAATGAAGGCTACATTCAGTTATTACAACATTAAGTGAAAGTTTCATACATTGAATGTTGCATTCAGTAGATGTTACACTTAATGGATCCTAAGTCAAATCAAAATTTCATCTGGTGAATGTCGTATCAAGTGAACGCCAAAAAAAAAAACGCCACACAAATGCGACGTTTGAAATGTATATTGCTCGGCAGTTACAGAAGGACATCACAGCACAGCCATTTAACAAAAAGTCTACAACCACGAGTGATAATTTGGCATTTTCATGATGTCAATGTCACTCTTACGAATTGTAACCACAAAGAAGGTATTATACAGTACATCGCACCCTCTTGCATACCCAACATTGACGTGATTTCCCTCACATTCATGCAATTCAGTCGCCGAATATAGTTACCACAAATACAAACAAAACAGGCCATTAACTGTTACAAAAGATGTGAACTCATCAAACGATATATCGATAAGAATTCACACTGTGTAAGCATCCGCAATACATTGCACATTATTAAGGTTCGTGGCGTCCTTTACAGGTTCCCACTGAGCTAGCGCCATTGTATTCCCGAATCGAGAATTTTAAATGGTTCGTAATCAACGAAATCCATGGACGCCGTGATAGGAATCCAGGTGACAAGGTCACTTAAACAACTGCGATTGTTGTCGTCAGAGCAGATTTAAAATTGTCCATCATGACGGTCTGGTACCATATGGACCCATTGGTACCGTATTTCATATGCACTGCATTGAACGCTTACTTACATGCATGTCTTATACAAACATACATGAATGTATACATACATACTACCTACATACATACATACATACATACATACATACATACATACATACATACACATACATACATACATACATAACATACATACATACATACATACAGACATACATACACATACATACATACATACATACATACATACATACATACATACACACACACACACATACATACATACATACATACATACATACATACATACATACATACATACATACATACATACATACATACATACATACATACATACATACATACATACATACATACATACATACATACATACATACATACATACATACATACATACATACATACATACATACATACATACATACATACATACATACATACATACATACATACATACATACATACATACATACATACATACATACATACACACACACACACACATACATACATACACACATACATACATACATACATACATACATACATACATACATACATACATACATACATACATACATACATACATACATACAGACATACATACATACATACATACATACATACATACATACATACATACATACATACATACATACATACATACATACATACATACATACATACATACATACATACATACATACATACATACATACACAGAAGACATACATACATACATACATACATACATACATACATACATACATACATACATACATACATACATACATACATACATACATACATACATACATACATACATACATACATACATACATACATACATACATACATACATACATACATACATACATACATACATACATACATACATACATACATACATACATACATACATACATACATACATACATAAATACATACATACATACATACACTGCTTCTATCAGACCGTATGGTTAGTAAATATTTTCATCCAACAAAAGCTGCCAATTATGCATCGATTTGAATGACGCAGCAGACTAAGTAGATATCGGAAGCAACTAAATTAAATGTGGAGAACATTTTGTGTTAGGTAATCACACAAGATCTTTTTTATTATCGGTGCCTACACCAAATTGAATCTTCAATAATGTAAAACTTTAGCATATAATTTGATGATCTTTATTGGTGTTAATATAGAAATGATAACATGACCATTATCGATGTTTACATCATATTTATCCAAGATCAAAAGTTTCTCTGCGGACAACATCATGGCGAGAATGATGCACAACGTGCTACTCATTAGACGATATCATGAAGATAATCGCTTTTACCCCCAAAAATATGCATGCATATTTCAATGTAATGTAAATATGGATTGGTGATTAAAAACATACATACATGCATATATACATACATACATGCATAAATACATACGTACATGTGCGTATTTATTAAATATGATGTTGCTCATGTAATTGAGGCCATAGTTTTCGGCAATTTTGCGGTGGCTTGAGATATTGAATAACGGAACGTTTTTGGCACTTTGAGATTGGGTACATACTGTAAATAACGAGTGCCCGACGGGCAGCCTAAAAAGGCAGCAAAGTTAATAATGTATCTGTGGCAATGTGGTAACGCATGCCGCTAATATCCGAAGTTATATACCCGTTTATCTATTTATGACCATATTTATTTGTGTGGTGTGTAGGAACGTTTTTGTGTATGAATGTACATATGTATTCATAAACTCATGTGTTATTGCGTTGATAAAAATCCTCTGTCAGCATCTCTCTGTGGTAAATTCATTGATGCATTCGCAGAGTTTTAACTGCAAGTAATGTAACACTACAATAATCCTAATGTGCTCACTCAAGAATTAATGTATGAACACCAACTCATCCGTGACTAGACACTTTCTTCGACTCTCTCCCTCCCTCTATTTATCTGTCTCTCTGTCTTTTTCCTTCTCTCTCTCTCACACACTCTTTCGCGCTCTTTCTCTTTCCCACAAACATGCACACACATTCGCACGCGCACACACATTCACACGCACGTGACCAAAAATGCTAAAGGGGATTATATTGTAAGAATATTCTGTATCTTTGTTAATTACCCACAATAACATTTCAAAGAGTCAACAGCATCAATTTGTCATCTGGGCGAGTGTGCATTACGACGCGTATATGAGAAAGCCGGTTTCACGATTTGTATCTTATGCTCAATACATATATAATGGAGCAGCAGATACATGCTTAGCAAGACAGTTACATCAAAGGTCACAATTTGTTTAGAATCTGTCAATTGAATAGAATTTTGATTGTAATACTTATTGATTGCTAGTTGATAAGCTCAAGTATATTAGACATTTGTCCTGCTTGGTTGTGAGATTCCATATGCGACAGAAACCAAAAGAGGCTGATCAATCTCCAAATATTCACGGAAACGTGTGAGCCTGGTAGGCTATATACCTTTTGCCTTATAATCTTTCACCTAACACATACACTTAAGTCTTCACTTAACATAACGCCGCCATTTTATCATATTATGTAAATTAGTGCCAAAACCCGAGCTTTTCAACATCTAGGCCCTGTACAGAAATTAATGAGGAGATTAATGCCAACATTGAATTGTGGCATAATTTCAAATGTCTTGTGAAAAGACTAGATAACCAAACCTTTGAAATGCCTAACCAAATTAGAAACTCACTTTGTTTGTCCAAGACATTGACAATTAATATCTTCTAGTGAAGACTTTTAAAGGCACATTAAAGACATTTTCATACAAAACAGGGTCCTAGCAGTCATATAATGGATCTGCGTCCTATTTTTAAAGTCAGACTTATCTAAATACATATCTTCAGTCTTCATTTGTTTACATTCAATTGATTGTTATTAATAACGAAATGATAAATAAAACTGTTGACTGTAAGTGTTCTTTAACGTACCCACTTTTACGAATTAACCATATTATTTTGATCCCATTATACTTGATGCAGCCATACAGGATGCTGAATATAGTTAATACTAAATCTAGAGAATGTTTCATTGAGCGACTGTTATATTCAGTAGATGCTTGATCCAGTGAATGAAGTAATTGCTACACCGACATGGTGCTACATATTGTGAATGCTAAATCAAGTATATGCTACACCAACAAATGTGGTCAGTGAACCCTTTTAATTAGCAGAAGCTTTATTCAGCGAATTTTGCTCCCGGGTAATACTTCAGTTGCAGCTTGTGAATACTATAAATAGTAAGCGTTATATCTAGAGACGGTTAAAAAAAGTGCATTATCAATCTCGTTACTAGTACAACTATTGCATTAACATATAGAGAAAGTTAAACCACAGGAAAGCTTCATCCAGTTAGAGTTCCATTCAGTAAATGTTCCTTTCAATGAAACTTTTATTTCCTATAAATGTCTCATTTGGTGAAGGTTGTAGAAAATGCCACATCTGTTGAACGCTGCATGATACATCAATGCCACAAGTACATTGACATGTTCTGGGCTGCGGGCATAAGACTTCACAAGACAATATATTGACCATACGCTCACCACCACAGAAGAACATCTGCATTTCCAACATGTTTCCTATGTTATTTTTAATCGATAAAGAAGGTTACCAAATGATCTATACGGTCGTGTGATGGCGTGAAGACATTGGTAAGTGTTGGCTCTGGTTATATTTTATCATGAACCAGTATCTCTAATAAATGTTCCTTCTGCAACACCAATGTGATCTGAATGGTGAAACTAATCTTTGTGTTAGCAATAAATCTATCGAAGGTTTGGTACATTAACCACTGTTTATTCATGTACAAACTAGCAGAGTTGTTAATTGCTTATTCCATGCCTCTGCTTTCCATATACCATCTAATTCGTGTTACAGAACTTAGTATTGTTTATCGGATCATACTGCCTCTTGCATCACTGCAAGACAGTTATTATAAAGTTGTTTATCCAAAGCATAAAATTGGTTATGTTGCGAAACAACGTTTTAATGATCTTAAAGAATCCATTTTCATTTTAGTGTAAATATCGGTACCCATTTCGACATGTTGCATTGTCACACTGTAATTCCGAATTAACTGCCTACACAAAATGTCAAGGCATAATCACCCTGTTCTTGTGATGGTCTAGCAAATGACCCTTCTCTCCAAGGGATAGGAAGAGAAGTGGTCAATCACAAATCGACCATGTTGAGGTCAATATCAAGAGCGAGCGCGGTAGCGGTTGACTCACTAGCCTGGTATCTGGTCAACTTACCCCTTATTAATAGCAGTTAATCGACCCATGTCACACCTTTGAGCACAATTGAGCACTGTGAATTACGGGATTCTGTAATTAGTCCTTATAATTATGCTTCTACAACCGAAAGACAGCATGCATTATTCATGAAGCCTTGACTTCTTTTACCCTCTGATGTAGCGACAGCTAAATTATGCATACATGAGACGAAAAGCGGTAAGAAATTTGAGCTGTCGTGTGTGTGTCGTGGTGAGTGGAAAAGGGAGGAGGTGGTGAGCGGCGGGTTATTAAATGCTAAAATCAGCGTATCAGAGGGATGACGATGAAAACCGAGCACGGCACCGTTAAATCTGTAGAACAACATTAACACATCTAAATGGCACACACACCAGAGCTGCAACGTCTGTAATTCTACAGACTAATTAACCTCTGCATTAATTTACTCTAGACAACAAGAACAGTAATGTACAAGTTACTGAGGACTTTACAGATGTCTGAACAACAGAACCTTAAATCCCTGACATGTAGACAATCGTAGATGTCTATCTCGGGGCAGCTACCCCGACCCTGGCGGTTGTTGTAAATCTGATATACAGCACGAATATGTAAGAGAGAGGATTGTATATAACGTGTCCGCAGTCAAAGGCACCTCTGATAAACACCCCTGTTATGATGTTGGACGCAATAATTGTAACATAACGTCCTTGATGTATTGATCCCAAACATGTTACTGTTTTCCTTTTGTAACCTGCCGTCATGTTTTATTATATGTCTGTGCAATTCTGTTTTACACTGCACAGTTTTTCTGTGTTTGTCACCCGTCACCAAATACTCTATAGGTCGCTGCTTCCTATTCTGCTTTCACTCCTGCTTCTATTCACATCTTCGTCGTGCTCTTGGTAATCTACGACACAGGTCATGTTCTCGCCTATGGCTTATCCTTGAGAGGCTTCTGTGGTAATGGTGCACTTATAAATCATCAATATCCCAACACAAGCAATAATAACATCCTTATATGTCAGCATCAACAAAGTGTCATCAACATATGTGCTGCTTGCGGGCTTGCATTGTAATAGTTTGGTTTCAAATGAAACCGAACAGCTGGAATACGATTACATTTTTGTAAAAACACACTGATACAAATTCTAAAAAAGGGCAGAGATCCGTTCAGAGAATATAAAGAAGGATCATATTTATCACAGCCCATATCTGATGAAGGCCATATATCAGCTTGCATCTAATGTTTAACACATGAACTGGTGTATCAAGCGCAATTATTGAACCAGATAAATACCCCAGCACGATAGAAGCATCACACATCGTATACTACCAAAAGCATCGTCTTTGTAACATATAGGGCATAACCCATAAGATGTATTATAAAGTCAAATACAATTGATGGCTTATATGTAGGCTTAGGTATATCAGATAGTTGTCCTGTTTGGTTGTGAGGTTTAATGCCTCCGTCCTCTACGTCAGAGAAGCTGACGTATAACACAACGGACTCATTTTCTTCTTAATCATGAGCGTTCCTGTCTTAGCTTGTAAATAAGACCTTTGGGTCGAAGATTGCAAGGTTTCAAAATACTAGAAATCTTCCTCTTGTGGTGATCATGATACACTAATGTAAGTACATACTATTTACGTCATCTGAATGGGATGAATGTAACAACACTGGTAGCAATACTGGTTCCATGTCATCGCCACCCGTTAATTGTATCTAGATGATTTTGCCGAGCGATAAAGCACAAATGAACAATACGACCGGCGACTTAATGTGCGATAGTGTGTGGTTTTAGTCAGAAAGGACAACATGCCGCAGCGACGAGCATAGAGGCCACAATAAAACCACAATCCGACAGGTAATACATACGTCTATACACACGCAACTGGATGCTCGTTCGCCTGATTATAAGAACCCTTAACAAAACGTGGTGACGAAAGCGTTGTGTTTATTATTTGTTACAACCAATGGCTCTATTAGTGCTGTCGCTTGTTCATGCTTCAGTTTACGTCGACGTAATGTAGTCAAAATAAGGTGGTCAATTCTGCATCATAGTCAGATACTGCGTCCATGTTTATCGCCATATTGTTCTGTATATTACATAAATGCCAGATAAAAGTGTGCATCTCAGAAAACCCAATAACATATGTAAAATTTGTCTTTCAATTCACTCGGCCAATATACTTAAGGAGCATAATGCTAGCTGCATCATCAAGCACATCCCGCACTGAATATTATGACCGACATTAGTAATTACTTCCCCGTCAGAAACCAATTGATATAACAATGTTGCAATGATAAATGATGCGATAAATGCCATAATCACCTTTTAAGCAGTAGCACAGTAACTGGGGTATGCTATTCGCAAGAGAACAACACACCCGATGGTGGGAATTGAGATATTGATGATTCAAATGTGTACTATTATCATATCAGCTTCTGCAAGATCGACTAAGGACGAGCCGTCCACTGTGCCATGATATAGCCACCTTTACTAACAACAAACTGCCAAGGCATAGATCAAAGCCGGCGCAAGGCTGAAAAAGAAACAGAGAAATATACCGCATTAGGGAATAAAGTAATATGACACTCATTGGTACACAATAACCAGCCGCAGAACGGCGGGACGCATATTGAATGCTATCAAATGCATGGCATCAATCAATCGACAAAACGTTTTATGTTGCATCTAATGTCATGACTTGAGTTCAAACCTTAATGTTCAAACCTTAATGTTATCATAGATTGAATAATTTAACAGGCTAATCCGAGACGGAGTGGGAGCATAACGCAAAAATGATCAACCCAAAACGTATAACATGATTTATCATGCTGATGCGCCTTCATTATCTAATTGTGATGAACATTTTATCATTCTGAATGAGGATGATTTTCTTCATGTAATCACTTCCATTGTTTCCATCATCGTATTATCGCCCACGATGAAGCGGTGACTCCGCCTCTGGTATATGGGATCCGTGAACGACCTCTAAATAGATATTGTTGGATAAGAAATTTGCATGATCCGCACTACGCCTAGACGTTCTTTTTAATTAACCTACAATCTTGATTTGTGCTGGCTACCCATGTTTGATGAGGAAGCAATTATCCTTTGTTGACACTATTACTACAGTTGGGTCGGCTTCGTTATCACTTATTCTAAGACTACTGTCTCTGGTTGAACAATCCAAATGAAGGGGCGGATGGTTTTCTTAGGAAGAATGACATATTCTCACTGTATATGGAGCGCGACAAGCTCGTAAAGAGGGCATGATGGATGAGGCGGGATTTGTGTTGAGCTGGTGGCGAATTTGTTGTCCCCTTTGGATTAGTGTATAAAACGAAGATAGCAGCCGGCCGTCCAATGCAAATCCCTGTGACAATAGCTTATCATATACTACGTGTCGAAGGTGATGGAGCAGGGAAGGGATTGTTGTACGGTGGAGGAGGTTCACATGGTAAGTAATAAATTAGCTTGGCTTTATCTTCAGGAGGGGAGGAATGTTCCCTTCTACCACCTGACAAAAGGGTTGTGGTAAGCCTCTTAGGGGGCACTAAACGTAGCCAAAGGGAATAAAAGTACTCATCAATATAACCAATCACTGTAAAATTGACGCATATTTATACTGAATCACCTAAACGTGACCCGTTCAAATTCCAAGACGAAATTAATGACTTAGCGCGACGATTCTGACATGCAAACTAACTGGTGTAAGCAGTTGTATTACGACGCTGACAATTCTATCGGACACGGTTAGCTGAAAAACGAATTGAGGCGGCAGACATTGGGCTTTAGTGCTTTCTCTAGATAAATACCGTTATCGCAATGTAATGTTCTGGTAAACCCACTAATAGGATCTCATGTTAACAGGATTGAAAAGCCCCTCCCATTCCACATCTGGCCATTGAACACAAAACAACCTATTACTTCTTCGGGGGCTCAGAATGTACCGAGCTATATTGTCGATACATAATTACTAACCATCTAATTGAGAGTACCCTCCCATCAGAGGATGGAGTCATTTAGTTCCTCTTTAAATAGAAACAATATGCAGGGCTCCACCCAAATCTTTGCTGACAACGAAATACCTGATGCTCCGCGGAGTGCCATGACTTCGTGTCACTGTACATTGCAATGCGAGGCCATAGCAACTTTAATGTTGCAGTGCACAAAGCGTGGGGTGGGCCTAGAGGAGCGAGAGTATGTGTTCTCATCTCTTTACTCTCACCTGTCCTGGTTTTGTATCCCCCAGACATGCTCGGACCTTTATCGAAAGCCTAATGCACCGTATTCATGGTTCTCATACAGGACTAGACAGGACTAAGTTTCACCTATCTACATCGCCCAGAGAACATATGACCGGTCGAGAATGAAATCATCTTATTTGTTTTGGAAGCCGACAATTTCGCAGTGTCAATAGATGTGTGCAATCGATAAAGTAACCTCGGTGCTACTCACTGGTATATCAAATCATAACAATAATCGTCATAGAATACCTAGGATACTGGCTAATAGTTATTCGAGATAACGGACGCCCTTTGTAATGAGAATCACCATGTTAGCTTTACTTAACTCGTCACTTACGTCGGCGGAGATGATGAAGCCCCAAATCAACGTGATCTGGAAAGGAAACTTGTATTACTCTAAAGTTTACTAATGTATTTAAGACCGAATAAGCATTGGTGAAATGATTAGGTGTACATGACCAGGACAAATACAGATATCATTCCGTGTTGGAAATTAAGTGACAGTTTTCACATATACGGGCATGTGTCAAGATCTTGGCTAATGACTTCCGTCCGCTGCATCATCCGGTATATCTTCGGATATAAACGGGTGTCCACTTTCTCCATCTCGAGGATCGGTGCAATCGACGAAATAGTTCATCAACAATAGAACCTCTCAGGTCATGATCTGAAGGTTGCAAGGAGCCATCCATTGAACACTTAGTAATGTATGTTACATCGAGTTAATGCGATATCTATTGAATGCTGCATTAAGTGAATGCATAATCCTGTGAATGTTGCATCTAGTAAATGTTCCATCTTATGGATGCTACAAATGCTACATTCATTGCACAGTACATTCAATGAATGCTGCATCAAGTAAATGTTGCACCTATATAATGCAGCAATCAGCGAGTTTTCTATTGAGCGAATGATACATTCGGACATGGTATATAAAATGGATGTTTTGTCTAATGGCTGTTGTATTTAACGAATGCATCATCAGGTGAACGCTACATCAAACGAATGCCGCATAAATTCCTCATTTGCACCTCATATTGCTCTGCCGTTGATCGACAAGACAGCGCAGCATATTGATCGAAAGCCCACAACCACAAATTAGATATTAAAATTTTTTTAAATGTTTCTCTTTTGTGAATTGTGACGTAAGTAAGTGGTAAGAATATTACTGTCTGACTTCAATTAAACAAAAGACAGCTACTGGTGTCTCCAAGCAAGTAAATTATTTAAAATCAGGAACACTAATTAAATATACGAAATATTAAGGCACGATCCAGAGACCATTGCAACTCAACTAATAAGCAGTATCTAGCCCTAGATATTGAATAATTTTTATTCAAGATCATTATTCACAAAATGTGCTTAGCCGAGCAAGACATGATGAAGGACACAAACTCAATGGTGCTTAAAGGTACAATGCCGCAATCGTATGTCCCTATAAAATCAATATCAAAGACGTTGTATCAAATTATCAAGTCAATGAGGCGTAATAATGGAGGTGATATTTAAAATAGCGATAATGTTGGGATAAATGTGGACAGATGCCACAAAGCTCAAACAATCAGATCCACATCACTGATACTAATTCCCTCCTTCGGTGCAATACAGTTAGATACGTATAACAACTTATGTTCCACGTTGTGTTGTTCGTGCAATAAGAGGCCAGTCAACGCAGGATAGGATGGCAGATGAGATTGTCAACTGGCACTTGCTACCCTGGAATGGATCATAAGGCACAATGGTAACAGCTGATAAACTCTAAGCGAGGAAGCCACATCACAGATCATATTTTACTAAAGACAAGTTATAGATTGCTAATGTTTAACCGACAGAAACCACTAGAAAGTTCAGTCATAGTCACATTATTGTTTTAATCCTGATTGTCGCTGTTCAAACTCGTACCCTCACGTGATAAGCTTTTGTGTCGAGGACGGCAAGGTATTGATAATCTTCGACACAGAGATGATTGCAGCATTATATTGCGCTGAAGCGATTGTTGATGTTAACTAATAGTGGATAGGTTAATAGACATTGTACCTAGTCAACAGTATATAAAACGTGCATTTGGACCAAATACTTTGTGAGCGTCATGTTCATGATGTGAATGTTCCGTGTCATCTGAGCCCATCAAGGTTAATCACGATAATTTTGCCATGCGTTAAAGCGTCCACGAATGATACGACGAGCCACTTTAAGTCTAAGCCGTGTGTTCGATCATTTAACTGACACGTGTTTGATCAACACAAAGTGCTTACTAAATTCCTCGATAATTCTTCACTATGAAGGCAGTATAAAATGGTTTATTCGAATTCAGTGTCAGTGTCTGGGAACACAATAATCACATTGGCTAGACAGAGATATCCAAGGCTGTGTTCTCCCGAAAATTATTGAAATAGGCACAATCAATCCATCTCCCTAAGATGGTTAAATACCGATTGCATTAAAATCTTGCACCTTGCGCATACGCTAAAGGTTTCTACTAACATTACTGTTCCTAATTATGTGAAAACATTTTTCATGCTAAATCCCGCAGAGATGAAGGAGGAAATAGCTGCCAAGTTTTAACAATACATAATTGTGGACACATATGCTTTAGACAAGACTGACGATCCAATTAACAGTCTACCCACCTGAAACACATGCGAAGGTACAAGAGACAGCGAGGAAGGGATGCTACGCAGCTTCAGTTGCCTTTTATGAGAGGTATCTTCTTTTCCCACAGAACCGCATATAACTTGATGGCTGGACATTGGACAACCGAATTCGACGTCATGGTAACAAGTTCGTCAGAAATTAAACAGTAATGGAAAAAAATATATAATTTGATAATACGCCAGGAGCATAACACTTATGAGATCCTGCTAATGGTTTGTACTTTTCTCACAAAGTATTTATAGCACTACAATTTTACCTGTGCACCCAAGACAGTAACTATCGTTGCGCCATAGTTTCGTACCGTCACCTTTACACCTCACTAGCCGGTAACCCCAACTGGAGTATCGTCTTTTAACAATTAATAAATATATTTCATATCATCCTGAACCAAAAATAATCATCACAAACATCTGAAAGACAAAATTGTTATTTTTCAATGTAAAAATATTGACCAACTACTGGTCATAGCAGTTGGGTATTTTGACATCATTTAGCATGTTCCACAATATAATAGCAAGTTGCACATAAGTATCACTATTAAATAGTTGACAAATAAATAATGCACTTGTCTAGATCATTCTGTCGCTCATCTATTGCTTTTGTGGCAATATTTGTTTTCCAATTCAGAGCAGACCAAGTTCATGTTTCAAACTAATTTGACGGCCTTTATCAACTTGATACAGTCCCTAGGGGTAGCAATAATCACAAAGCTGCCTAAATCCACCGAGCAGTAAATGATACATGTCTATGGTGAGTTTTCTGTCAAATGGACAATGTTATGGTTCTCTTGGGTGTCTCTTGATACTCAACGCACCAATGACACCATCCATCGACCAGAGTACACTCATTTCAAGCTTATTGTGTATATAAGGATTGGATGTCATGAACAAATAAACACAGAAACCGTTTTCAGCAATCCACCATTGATATTAGTTTGTGTTAGTTAATTAGTCCACATAGATTAGACTTACAATAAGTTTTGCTTTGACATTTAATCGTATATCATTAACAACGTGCCAAAACATTGGCAACGCTTTTTTAATAGTTATTTATCTTTGAGAACCTCGCCCGTGAATCTTGGTTCATTTTGGATTAAATACTTGCGTGCACTAGGACTCATTTCTAATATGCTTTTTGGTCAGGCAGCAGCCACAGTGATTGTTCATCTCCTCTGCTTGTTAACACCAAAAATGTCGTCGTCCTAAGTACCTCAATAATGACTACCTGGAGCCATTATATAAGACCCATCTATACTAAACTGCAACTTTATGCAAATATTTTACCCCCTTTGTATTTTGAGGTGAAACGTTTTTGGGTAACTGTAGAGTAGTATACAGTTCATTGGTCGTTTAAGTAGGGTGTGTGAGTAATTCTTTCCTCCACACCCTTCCTTCCTGTCAAGGGAGGCGTTGAATAACTTGAGATTTATTTAAAAGGCGAGGCCGATCATGGATGTTGATGAAGCTGGGGGAAACGAGCAGAAGCCACATCGATTTAGTTTTTTCCGAACCTTTATGGTCTTTGATCTTGTTTCTCGCTTTTCCTGAAACAAGTATGTGGGCTTTCTTTTGGAGGACATTGAGTCCAGTGACAGACCGGCTAATATTACGGAAAATGACGCGTATATGAAATATCACTCGTTTATCAACATGCAGCATCTCGTTAACTAGGTAAGGCTAGTCCAAGGTTCGATGCCACAAAACTCGAGCGGCCTATTCTCAGCACATTTGTAATTTTACTTTGCGTCGCACGTTTTGACATTCATTGCTACTTTCATTTGTTTGGCAAGCAAAACATATCCCTGCAAGCTGCCAATCGTAGATGATAACCCCCGACAAGGCCATTCAAATACTTGCTGGTATCAATTACATGCGTGCTTGGAAATGTGCCGCAGTCGCACATTGTTTTGTACATGCAAGCATCATAATATGTTCCGTAATGCAACCAGACGGCAATGATACAAGTTTCATTACCCATCGTCGTATAGACAGACAATATTTGTATTGACCGACGAATGACCTTAATAACGCAAATCCTCGTTTGGATTATACAGAGAGGATCATGCCTTCCAAATAAAACATAAATGAGGAACGGCAAAAGCACACAATATGTTTCGTATGTCAATGATTTTATTCCAGCATACATCTTTATGATGCAATTCATATGTATATGCAAGTCACGTGAATGCAAATTGTCGACAGAAGGCACTTGAGTATCTTGTCGTGATCTAATATTGATCACAAGCATAGCTTCCATCAGCCAATTTGGGTTTTTAGGCTGGGAGAACACAAAGGAATGCATCATTGCCTAAGTTAGTCGTAAGCTTTTATGATTGATCCAATAATCTGCAATTCGTCATATAATGCGCTCTGAATAAGGCGCCATTGACATTGCTGTAGGATTATTTCGCCTCAGACAACGAATCATCCTGCATATCTCATTCTGGATGGCATTAAATATTGCTGTTTTGAAATGAGCCGACATTGGGTGTACAATTTATAGAAGTGCTACTAATTTTGTTACAAAGCTTGTTCATTATTGCCAATGATTTACCTTGTGTTATGACCTTCACTTATGATGCTGATACATTTGTTAAACGGCGACTTTAATCGAAGGGGAACAAGGATCATAATATCATTTCCGAATATTTGATCTCGTCAACAGGTTGCTTTATGTGCCTCACAATAGCTAAGACTTTCGTCGGCCATTTGCCTTTGCAGATAGGATCAAAGTACACGTCAGCGTTGCTGGCTCAAGCTTGATTAAGCTCACTAATTAACCATTGCAGTTACTTCGGCCCTACTCGTGGCTACTGTATAAAAGATCCCATTGTTAATCTTAACAGCATATAATAATGACCAATTCGCTCACGATAAAGCACAAAAACTACCTTTATTGGAGGCACATCCCTACAAACCATAACATATTTGGTGGGGTGGTTCTCATTCCGTTATTATGTAATACAAACAGCATGAGGTGTTGTTTTCAGATCTTATTTGAAATGCGAATGCAAGAAGTTCGTAGTAGTGGCAAGGCTTCATTAATTATGCATTCCGCACTTATTGTTTTAGGAGCAGAATTAAATCGACTAATTACAGCATCACGCTCTTCACTATTACTGAATTATTCAACAAGCCGAATTAGCTTTATTGCGATGCACCTTATGCTGCCAAGCACTGCTATTTACCACTCACATTATTTATAATAATGACAAAGCAATTGTTTTAACAACAGTAAAGTGCATATGGTACAGTATAATTCTTTTGATGTTGGTAAAACAGATAAACACAAGAAAGTGGAGGTCATATCGGATACGTAAACTACTAGGCACAATTTAAACTATATTTGGAAGGAATGTTGGACTGCGTAAGTTAATTATCTTTGTAATTTTTGAAAGTAATTTGAAAATATATTTCCACCTGCAGTTCGGAGACAGGTGTGATACGATAAGAAATATCCTATGTTGTGAACAAGTTAAATAGAAATAACAAACAATAAACTGGTAAATATATAAATTTGATGCAGTACATATCTATAATACAGCAATGACGACATGCGTGAAATTATCTAAGGGTTAATTGGGTAGTTCACGCTTAAAGTAAGACGTTTCTACCTAATTATAATTCTTTAGTAAGCGTGAATGCTTGTCTGTAGTCTGTAAGTGATTGTATATTATTCGCAACACCCTCTATTCTTTTCTCAAGGTGAGGCTCACGTAAATGTATTCATGAATTTGCTTTAACATCGTTTGCTTCAAGCGGTTTCAACCATACAATACAACTTTAATTTACGTACATAGACCTGAAATAAAGATCAGTTCCCTTCGTAAGCAACGGTCATATCTGTAACATTGCAACGTCAAACACCGTGTAAAACAACGCTTTTAAATAGAACGCTTGACAATCAGTCCTAGAGCATGCTAACAACGACCCTTTATCGAACCATGCAGGATGCACAATACTCCAGGTATGCGGATACATAGGAGATATGTGTAGTTGTATGCTACACAGTATAGGGTAACATCTACGTAATATCTATGGTGATATCTACCACAGGCGAACCGCACTGTTAAGAAGCTCGTGTTAGCGTATAACTAGAATTAGTTGATGGTTCGTAGTTGTAGGTGTCCGAGCGACAATAGCTAGTCAACACTTCCCTAGAGTGAATATTTCTTAACCTATATCCGCAAAAGTTATGAATATAATCTATCCTAATACAGCTTTACTGCAAAACTGGCGACTCCCCACTGAACCTCACCATATCGGGATTGAAATTTTAGTATTTCAGTACCAATGTGCTAGATTCTTTTTTTCAAAAGGGAGACGAGTTTCTATAGCACAACGCATAATACACAAATGAAGACCCATATCCCAAACCAAACATGTCCTTGATAGCCACCATAGGTAATGAGCCCATGTTTATGGAAGATGTCCAACAACGAAGATTCCACTTAGATAACGTCGAATGAGAAACCGATTGTTAAAGGTAAACTTGAGTCAGCTGGAAGGCGATAGAAAAACAACAAATCATTTGATCATTGATGCTAGCATGTCATGTTTGTTTGACCTGAATTTTCACAGCCACACATCTTTATCTGTTATAAATCACCACCCACAATTAGACACCTGCGCAATGCTAATTGCATGCACAGCTCTCAATAACAGCTTTCAAGGTTTTCATCTAAAAATTATGCCCCAAATAGCCATTATTTTTATGATGTGCACATGCTTTAGTTGATTTGTCAACAAACATGTCATGGCTTAAGTTAGTCGCGACCACGCTTTGAAATTCAAAAGTAATATGCGACGGATATTGGCCAAAACCAATTGATAGATATAAATGTTACAAGTATACCAAATGGAAAAAATTTTGCGTGGACGATTCAGTTCCCTGTTACTGTTTGACGTATGATAAAAGCTGCATGAAACTACTTTCACTGTCTTTGTGAGTGCGACGGAAAATGAACGTGGTGAGAATGGCGTTATATGCTACGCATAAGCTGCGGCAGTGTGTTGTCTATAAACATTCATCATAATGACATTGCACAGTCCATTAAGTTCCTTTCTAAAGTACCAAGATCAACTTAATCGCAATCCTTGGTTTACACAAGCTGACTCGCTTCGCCATGAATATGTCAAAGACATAAGCCTGTGTGACATATTCCTATATTCACCGGAATGATTGGCCCAGCTAATGCTTTCTATTCTGATGTCTCCTTCGCCAACTTGTTACTGCACGAATAACTCCTATTGCCGGATGATTATGTTCTATGTCTTTCTAAACGGAAACCTACAAACTACTTATTCTTAACGTAGATGGTTGCCAAAAACTTAATGGCTACATATGTTTGAATCTATGTCTTGCTTTTGTTTCGTGCGTACAGTTGTTTATAACAATCATACAAATTAAAGAAACTTTTTCATCTCTCTTGATAACAAGGCGACTCTTCTTTCGTCATGCTCGAGTAACGATAATCTTCTCCTCTGCGTGTTAACACTGACAATGTCGTTCTTCAATAAAACAACAAGACTACCTGGGGCCTTTCTATAATATACATCAATACTAACCTACATGTTTGTGCAAATACTTAATCCATTTCCACCCTATTCAGATCGGTATATTGAGAGGATTGGTTTGGGGCAACTTATGAGTCGGGTGTCTGATGTAGCTAGTATACCACTCATCGGTCGCTGAAATAGGATACGCACATCCCTTCATCTACTATCGAGTCAGGGGACCCTCTTTCCTCTACCCAAAAGTTAATGCTGACTTTGTTATGAACATTTTATCTATCAGCAATAATAAAGGCATCCTGTACCCTTGGTATGACTGATTTGAACAGCTGACGCCATTACCTTAGTGATGAAACCCAACTTGCGGTGAAGCTTTTTCGGCGCACACCATCAACTACGATGCGCTAAACCTTTAAATGTGGATTTTCCTGAAGGCTTGACCCCAGTAACAACCTATAATGAATGGATGTTTGCCCTCTAGTCGAATATCCGCAGAATTAGGGGGCCAGTTATGTCGAAAAATACCCCTTTACAGGTGAAAAATATACGCGATCGCAATCATATCCATAGTTTGTCATTCGAATAGGTTATTGCTCTAATCACTGTATTGTCGGAGCAGTGCATAACTGCCATTGTGAGGTGCTGCGCCTTGGCTTTAATGGCAGTTGCAGTTGGTGCTCTTTGTATTGGATTCCCTCCCGAACTACCAGAAGGAAGTACATGCACTTGTAGAAGCCAGTCGAATGAATGTTACAGCTTATAATCGATTCGCTTTATAGCAGTATCATTGGAAAGCATTATTGACATTATTGAATCCTCCAAACTTGACTTTACGAGCAATGTCAATGCTATTCCTCGGGACATCGCTCACGTATATAACTTAACTGCATGTGTTGCCGTGTCAATATACTTTGCACTGCGTAGCCACGGCACTGTGAATGGTGTAGTAAGCAGGGCATCGATTCAGATCGGCTACCGCGAGGGGCTAAAGATGGAAGAGCTTATGTTGTTATCACTATACTACCCGTGTCCAACATATACTTATGTCCCTCAGACAGGATCAAACCTATATCTAGGGCTTAAGCTTCACTTTAGTTCCTCGGACAATACAAGAGACATGTCCTGCGCTGAAGTTTCACTGATGAACCTTATACAGGATCTGATCTATCGCAAAAAGTATAATCATGATTAATAGATTCAGGATCCGACAATAATGTTAATAATAATAACCCAGCTTTGGTACTGTTTTCGGAATGTTGTATTCTGATATATAAATGTAATTAAAGACATAGGCTTGTGGCTAAAAGTTACTGCGATAAACCATCGGATGCTGTTTGCAATGTGGTCATCATGTTACTTGCATTTGACTCATTGCTTACGTCAGGAGAGACGATGTAGCCCTCACAACGTCATCTGGAAAGGGAAATTAGACCGCAAGTAAAAGAGACAAAATATGTACAGCGAGCTTTGATGAAATGATAAAGCATAGGCAACTGTGTGCATATATAAATCCTTTTCCGTGGATGAAAAAAACGCATCATAACTTATTTTGACAAGTGCAAGTATATGTGAAGATTTTAATTCCGTCAACAGGTAAATATCCTTGGATTATTTGACTCTCCATCATGAGGACTAGTGAAATCTTCATCAATGCAAGCACCAACTGATACTCTCGGGTAAGCACCTGAATAAAATATTAAACAAGTCTAGTGCAATCTTCACCAATGCAAGCTCGTGTTAATATCATGACTAATTAAATCTCGTCCTCCTTCATCGTCAGGTTAATATCCCGTAATTAACTGACTTTCTCCATCTCGACGAGCAGTGTATTCGAGAACGACAATTACCAACGGATCGTCTCGAGTAAGGACCTAAATAAAATATTCAGCAAGGCATAAATAATGCTCCCGTGAAAGTTATATGTGGTAAATGTGACATCCAGATAATGCGACATCTATTTAATGCTGAATCTAGTGAATATATTGGCATATTGACCAAAAGCCCATCACTACAACAGGACATCTGCATTTCTTATATGTTGAAATCTCCCTTGTGAATTCCAATTAACAAGAAATGCAGTCGTGCGATGGCATGTAGACATTGGTGTTGATTTCTGGTTAAAGTTGTCATAAAGTAGTATCTTCAATCAATATCCCTTCCGCAACACCCATGTTATATAAATCATGAAACTAATCTTTGCGGTAGAAATAAATTGAACGAAGGTTTGGTATATTAATTACTGTTTATTCATGCACAGAATGCACGAACTAGCTTTATTGCATGCCTGTGGTTTTGGTGGCTGTTATCTATATTTATGTCTCATAATATCATTAATAAGCAGAAATGTGCATACACGTTTTTAAGAAATTGATTCTTGGCTAATAAAGTCATCGTATGCCATATTCTTCGTGCTACAGAACTTAGCAATGTTAAGCGGATCATAGCGCCTCTGACGTCACTGTAAGACATTAATTTTGACGTTGCTTATCTAAAATATATCATGTGGGTAATGTTGTGAATCCATGTTCATCAAAGTGTAGATATCGGTACCCATTACGAAATGTTGCATTGCTTTTCGATGCCTCTATCTCCAAGCATAATGTTAGAAATCTGTCAATCGAAGGCAGCTGTCACAGGGAAATCTATACGTACAATACCCTGTTCATTTGATGCTTCAGCAATATGCTTGCTGCTCAATTCTGTCAAAGGGATAGGAAGAGAAGTAGTCAATCACAAACCGGCCATGTTGAGGTCATAGTAAACAATAACACGAGCGAGCGCAGTAGCGGTTGCCTCACTAGCCTGGTGTCTAGCCAACAAACCACTGATTGACAGCAGTTAATCGACCCATACCATTCCTCAAGCGCATCGAGTGGTTAACAAAATTGTGCTCTGTGAATAGAGGGATGCTGTAATTAGTATTTAAAATTATGCTTCCTGAACCAAAAGACGACATGCATTATTCATGAAGCCTTGACACTCCTCATAAATCTTAGCCAGAGTAAACACTGATTCCCGGAGCACACACAATACTGCGTCTTTCAGCTGCATGCATTAAACAGAATAGTCAGCAACTTAACGCTGCTGGTGCTTGCTTCAATTTGACGTGGAATGGTCAAATAACTGCTGGCATCTGAGACTGGGTGGTGTACGAGTTTCATTCTACATATGACGTCCATTATCACCCGGACAGGTGTGACACATTCTACCACTTGATAAACCCCCTCCCCATCCCTCCCCTTTCCCCTCACACAGACTCAAGCCACAGAGGCACTGATTTACTTTTGCCTTTCGATTGCTTCATTTGAAGCAATGCGACTCATACAACATGTTCTAAATTGAGGCGGATTAATGGGTCACTATATATTTAATTCAGCATACTATTCTTTTGCAGAAGTTAATGGGTACCGTTTGTCAGGACTTTAGGTTTCTAATACATTATTACCGTCGTGTTAAACATCCATGATGGGCTCATACTTTTCCTCAATATTCAATCAATAATTCTACAGACCCTCTTTCTCGAATACTGCTTGAAAGTGGCTGTAGGACACGTGTGGCAAGGATAACTCACACACTCGACCCTTAACGAGGTTAATATATATTAGGAGAAAGGCTTCATAAAAACTAAAGTGTAAAGGTTGGCGATACACTGGATGATTCCGCATAAGGAAGATAAGTATATGGTCCTAGGGGCGGCTTGCTTACTCAGTAGAATAAACGCGTCGGTTATTTAAGTGCTTTGTATAAAAAAACACTTTCCAAGCAGGACAAAAGAATGACTTCTTTTCAGACAACAACACGAATTGGACACCTCACTATGCTAACGATACGTAACTGAAAGCCCTTGTGCAAAAATCGATAAGACATCGAAATGATCATAACGCGATTCAAGCTGGATCGCGCTTGTGACGGTCACGTCAGCATATCTATGAACATAGGAGCAGTCAAACAAAGTTCCGACCACTAATTTGGCATCAAAAAAGCCCGCTTATGTCACCGAAGCACTCATTTCTTCGGGAACATCGGTCATGTAACTGAACTAAGTACGTTCGTGTGCTGAATACTGACTAGATAGTGTTATACCACGTAGATTTATGTTTTATAGGGCATACTCACATACCTAATACGTCGATAACCCCACTACGACTATTACACTTACCACCACATTCCAAATGACTCAGCAATTAGTTTGATGGAGGTATTTGTATACGTAAAGTAGGGAGGGATGGCATTCTGGCTTGTTTACGGCGTTCTCACCGGAGTAGTTCTTGTCTCTTGGCCAGTCTGATACATTTGTTTACGCAAACATCCGAGCGCGCATTATAAATATATATATATATATATATATATATATATATATATATAGATATATATATATATATATATATATATATATATATATATATATATATATATATATAGATAGATATATATATATATATATATATATATATATATCTATATATATATCTATATATATATATATATATATATCTATATATATATATATATATATATATATATACGCAAACATCCGATGCGCGGATGTTTGCGTCACAATGTATATATATATATATATATATATATATATACATTTGTTTACGCAAACATCCGAGCACATTCAGATATATATATATATATATATATATATATAGATATATATATATATATATATATATATATATATATCAATATATATATATATATATATAGATATATATATATATATATATATGTGTGTGTGTGTATGTGTGTGTGTGTGTGTGTGTATATGTGTGTGTGTGTGTGTGTGTGTTCTATACATATAACTGTAGTGTCGGCGCACAACTTTCAATGTGTCGCTTGTTTTACTGATCGTAATGGTGCATTTACATGGTATGCGTTAGTTAAACTCCCGGCAGAATTTCGATGCAACATTATATACGCATAGGTACGCCAATCATGTGCGACAAAAAAACTTCTGCTTTTATAGATGAATTTTAAAAATGTTGTTGTTTTTGGCTGGGTTTTCAGTTTATTATGGGTCGTTCCCAAAAGCAGCAATATCGGGAATTCTAAGTTACTATGTGTAGAAGGTATCGCGGAGCTGAAACTGTTGTTATAAAAACTTTCAACATTTTATTGTTGCGACGCACCCGTAATATCATCCAAAGGGGTCAGCATCAACAAAGTGTCATCGACACACGACTGCTGCTTGCAGGCTTGCAATGTGATAGTTTGCCTTTAAATGAAACCGAACAGCCACAATGCAATTGTATTTTTGTAACAACAGAATGATGCAAAGGGCAGAAATCCGTTCGAGGAATTAGAAAAGAAGGACAGTATTTATTGCCGCCCATATCTGATAGAGCCCTTGTTTTAGCTTGCATCCAATGCTTATTAAATGAACTGGTTTATCAAGTGCAATGGTTAAATTTGATGAATACCCTAGCAATAAAGAAGTACCACAGGTCGATTATTACCAAGACAATGGTCATTATAACATATAAGGTATAACCTATAAAACGTATTATAACGTCCAATACAATTAATTTATGGCTAATATGTAGGCTTAAGAATATCAAATACTTGTGCTGTTTGGTTGTGAGGTTTAATGCCTCTGTCCTCTACGTTAGAGAAGCTGACATATAACACATCGAGCTCACTGTCCTTTTAATCATGAGCGTTCCTGTTCTAACTTGTAAAGTTGGAAGTTCCTGGAGAAATCGACTTCTGGTGCAGATTATGATACACTAACGCATTTACGAACTGTTAATGTCATTTGAATATGATAAATGTAACAACACTTGTATAAATATAACTTCGGAAAAAAATCATGCTAAGTCATGTGTTTGAAAACTGGTGGGCGCATTTAGCAAAGCAGTCGAACAGCACAAAAAGGTGGCAAGAAGCTAGGCTGATGTACATTTCCGCCACTAGGCTTCATGGTATTGCACTAGTAACGTCACATCTGTGCGGCAATGTTCTATGTCATCGCAACACATTACTTGGAGTCTCGCTGATTTTGCCGGGCGATTTACAAAAGACAACCTATTTTGTTAGTCAATAAAGACAACCATGAACATGAAAACCTCAATCCAACCGGTAATACATTCTTCGTCACACACGCAATTGATGCAAGTTTACCTGATTATATGCACCATGAACATGGAGACGAAAGTGTTGGTCAGAGCATAAGGTATTTATTTGTTCATATTCATCGCCATATTGTTCTGTTTATCCCATAAATGCCAGGAAAAAGTTGTGCAAATCCGAAAACCCAATAACATATGTAAAATAGGTCATTCAATGCACTCAGCTAATCTACTTAAGAGGATAAGTACCTGCTGCATCATCAAGCACCAAACGCACTGAATTTTACGACCGACATTATTCATTAGTTCCCCGCCAATTGATCTGACAACTGGCAATGATAAATGAGGCGATAAATGCCATATTGGTACGATATATCACTTGAAGCACCGTTTCAACAGTGGTTAAATATCTGGGGTATGCTATTCGCAATAGAACAATACAATCTTGGGAATTTAGATGATTCAAATGTGTACCATTACCTTATCAGCTTCTGCAAGATAGACAAAGAACGACCAGTCCACTGTGCCATGACATAACCACATTGACTAAACAAAAGACTGCCACCGTGGGGGATCAGGATGTATTACACTCATTGGTACACAATTATCAGCCGCAGCAGGGCGGGATACACATTGAACGCAACCAAATGTTTGGTATCAGTTAATCGATGACGTTTTTTGTGTGTTGAATTTAATACCAGAACACAGGTAATTGCACCTTCATGTGATAAATAAGCCTGATTTCTTACTTTACTGTTCATACCTGTGTTACTCTAGATTGAATAATATGACCAAGCTTATCTGAGATGAAGTGGGAACATAATGCAAAAATGATCAAGCCAAAACATAGAGTATTACGAGTTTGTTGCGGGTCTTTGCGCGTACGGCTTCTCAGGGTACAACACTTGATTTGCTATCAAACCTCAACGATGATTCTATTACAAGATTCCCCGGGGAGAGTTATATTCAATAACGTGTGAGAGCAGGTAGAATAACATTTGGTGTCACACATTTTGGCTCATTGTTTCGATCATCGTAGTCCTTCTCTGTAATATGGAGTCTGGGAACGACATTGAATAGAAATGATTGGACAAGTAATTTACCGGTGTCAGGCGATACTATTTCAAGGACCACGCCCTAAACAAGAATTACCGTTCGTTTAACAACATGCCACGATGAGTAGTTCATAGGATTTAAGGACATAGTATGTCGCTTACTTCTACGGCTAAGATTGATTGTGTAAGCAGTACATACTTATTATCTTATAATGGTACAGAGAATATTAAATAATCAAGTAGAATCAATTATTATAACTTTGCCGACCCCTTCTATCACAAGTCTAGTGACAGACAAATACATCTAATACTCGATTAGTCATGGAGAGCAGAACATCTCGGCTTTCCCTGCATGATCCGAACTACGCCTAGGGCTGGTTTTTAATTAACCTACATGCATGCTTTGTGCTGGCTACACATCCTTTGTTGACACTATCATTGCAGTTGGGTCGGGTTTTTTACTACCTATTTTGAGTCTAATGCGAATTCGTTGTCCTGCTTGGGTTTATGTATACTTAGAAGATTGCGACCGGCCGTCCAATGCAAATGTGATAATAGCTATGCTGTAGTGTTAACGCTTTGTTTTATCACACGTGTGGACGGTGATGGAGCAGAGAAGGGGTTGTTGTGGAATGACGACGGTTCACATGGTAAGTAACAAATGAGATTGGCTTTAGCTGCAAGGGGAATGGTGGAGGAATATTTCCTTCTAGGAACTAAGAAAAGGGCACACAAAATGTAAAATTTTTCTACACTTAAAAGTTCTCGTCAAGTTAACCAGTCACTGTAAAATGGACGCATAGATGTACATATACTGAACAGACTAAAGGTGAACCATTTAAATACCAATAGGACATAAACGACCTTCCGCGACGAATCAGACATGCGAAACAAACTAACTGGTGTAAGCATCAGTTCTGTTCACACTCTGATTCAGTCGAACACGGTCGGCTACAAGACAAACTTAATACGGCATGCATTTGGCTTTAGTGCCTTCTCTAGATAAGTACACACACACACAAAATGTAACACACACTCATCCACCCACTGGGAGGAACTTATGTTAACAGGATTAAAACAAACCCTCACATTCCATGTCTGGCCATTGAACGAAAAACGCCACATTGCTTTATGGGGAACTCAAATGCACCAATGTTGGGCTATATTGGCACATAAAACAAACACACACACACACACTGATACATTCCGCTCTCACGCACACGCAGCGCGCGCGCACGCACGCACGCACGCACGTGAAATTGCACTTGCTACTCTGCAATGAACTCTGCACACTTGCACGCACGCACGCCACTAAATGAGAAAGCACACACAGTTGCACGTGAAAACCACACACACACACACACACACACACACACAGATTGGTTTTCACACATCACTTCACACACACACACACACACATTTTCCCACTAACACCACAAACACACACATAAAACGTCGCATATCTAAGGCTGTATTCTCCCAATACTTAATGAAATAGGCCCACTAAATTATGTGCCTAAGAGGTTAAATGCCAATTGTATCAAAATCTAGCACCTAACGCAAACAACATGTCCGCAAGTCCTTTTACGTGAAATAACGGCGCCTTATTATGTGAAAACATTTGTCATGCCAAATTCTCCAATATTCGGCATCTGGGGTTCACCGCAGAGATGAAAGAGACAATAAATACCAACTTTTAACAATACATAATTGTAAATGTCTTTGGAACAGAAACCATCAATATACAATTACGAATATGCATGATAGAAGCACAGGTGGTTACATAGAATAAAACTGCAATCACCATTCAACCTTTGATGGAAAGCTTATTGGTATTGTGAATAATGGATGACCGCATATTGAGTTTTGCGGGCTTCACCAGGCCATCCATCAAGTAAAGGTGATGGTACAGATACAAATGCTAACTGAAACATAACGATAGCTGCATTTAAGACAAACCCATACATTCATTCATACATACATACTACCTGTATACATACATAGATATGTAAATACTTATATATCTACATACTTACATCTATACATATATACACACATCTAAATATACATGCATGGGGCATGCTGGTATATCTACCATGTGTCCTGTTTTACAGGCTAAGCATGTGCCGCACATCAACTATCTTCTACGTTACTGCTACTCATTTCCGAAACTCAATGTTGACGTGTCTGTTGAAGCAGGTCAATTGGTTTACAGCACTGATCTCCGGGAGCTGGCTGGCTTTGTGTGAATACTATGAGTGATGCATCTTAGGTTAAGTTACCACGCTGACGCTACCACGAGTCCTGTTGTGACTGAGAGATTGAAGAATAGAATAAGTTAGTCCATTGTGTTCAGTGAATGAATTTAGAAGTATTCAAAGACTCTGGTCTTGATAAATGCAGCAGGGATTGTTTTTGCATCAATCACCAGAATAGGATGTTAAAGGTAACCTAGCGAAAACTTCGGTGGTGCGATGGCGTGTAGACATTGGTAAGTGTTGGCCCTGATTAAGATTTATCATAACGTACAATCTCCTATAAATATACCATCCGCAACATTAATATGAACGGAATGATGAACGAATCGTTCTGGTAGAAATAAATCTATTTAGGATTTGTTATATTAACCACTATTTATTCATGCAAAAATGCACAAACTTATTCATGCTTTATTCCATGCCTGTACTTTCCGTAAACGGCATAATGTGAGAAATCTGTCAATGGACGGCAGCTGTCCCAGTAAAAGCTATATGTACAATAAACTGTTCATGGGATGCTTCGGCAATAGACTTGCTGCACACTTCTGTCAAAGGGTTAGGAAGAGAAGCAGTCAATCACAAGCCGGCCATGTTGAGGCCATAGAAAACAATAACACGAGCGAGCACGGTAGAGGCTGACTCACTAGCCCTTTATCTAGCCAACCTACCCCTGATTGACAGCAGTTAATCAACCCATATCACACCTCAAGCGCATCGAGAGGTAGAGAAACACTGTGAATTACGGGATGCTGTAATTAGCCTTTATAATTATGCTTCTAGAAAAATAAGACGGAATGCATTATTTGTAAAGCCTTGACACTCCTTATAACTTTAGGTATCGCATCGCAAGCCTAATCTAGAGTGAGCACTGATTCCCGGGGCATATGCGATAATGCATCTTTCAGCTGAATGAATCAAACTGAACAATGAGCAATAATTGCTGGCATTTGAGACTGGGTGGTGTCCGAGTTTCGTTTTACATATGACTTCTATTATCACCCGGACAGGTGTGATAAAATCTACCGCTTGACAAACCCCTCCTCATCCCTCCCCATCCCTCCCCGTCCCCCTTACACACACAGGCTCAAGCCACAGAAGCACTGGTTTATTTCTGCTTTTCAATTGTTACAAGCAATGCGACTCATTAAACATTTACTGAATGTAAGCGACTTAATGGGTCACTATTTATTGATTCAGCATACTAGTTTTTTTTCGCAGAAAGTGACGGGTACCGTTTTTCGGGGCTTCAGGCACCGCAGCAATTATAATAGGTCAGAGCTTTTATTCGTAAACGTGGCCTAACTGGTAAAGCGTAAAGCTATTCCTCTGTCATAACATTCTATCCACTCTCTCTGCATCGCCTTACAGAACAGAGTGGATAAACCACTCTCAGACTTATAATGCAGGTCATATAAGAGTTAATGACACGACCGCGATATCTCTACTGCCTGGCCTTTCATCGTAGTATTATTTGCAGAATACTCTCACAGATCTCATGAATTGATGTTGGTCGTTTAAATGATATCGGAAAAAACCGTGTGATGTCCTTATATATTAAAATAAATACAACTAATAAGGAAGCACAATCAAGGCTAGTTTAAGTAGATATTATTTACATAGTGAATAAAGCACTATTTGTTTATGGTGATTAGTAATCGGTGTACTAATATTGATGTGGAGTTGTATTAATACGTACCATTTGAGACACAAGGAAAGCGAAGTCGTTGTGATTTCTATCACCCCCTGTTCTGAGGTAGCAATAGCTATAACATGTGTACATGAAACAAAAAGTGGTTGTGTGTGTGGCCTGGTGCGGTGGGTGGGGGAGGAGTTGGTGAGCAGCAGCTTATTAAATGATGAAATAAACGTATCAGATGGATGAAATATGAGGTGAAACCCGAGCACGTCCCGGCACAATCTGTGGAATAACATTTACACGTCTACATGGCGTAAACAAAAAGCGAAGCAATTGTCAGTTGTGCAAGTTACTAGAGACTTTAAAGATGTCTAAACAACAGAACCATATACCCCCAGTTAGAGTAATTCCGTTTTACTCCGTATGGTTTCTGTGTTTATCGCTGTATTGGTCGCTGCTTCTATATCAGCTTTCTCTTTCGCTTCTATCCACATCTTGGTTGTGTTTTTGTCCATCTATGGCATAGATCATGTACTCGTCAGTGGGTTATCTTTGAGAAGCAAATATGGTAATGGTGCCCATATGGATCATCCATATCTCCATTCCAGCAATTGAGGCTGTTGTTATCTTGACAATAGCATTCCCAAGATTCTGAATACTGTACTATTGGGATTAAAACCAGACGAATTGTATTTCGTATGATTAGATATTCGTCGCTTAGATTGTGGAGTTGGTGGTTCAGATATGTGGCAGCAGGGGTTCAGACTGCTGTTATCAAATTGCTATCAGAAGGTTATCACATTACGTGTTCACAATAATCTAGTTGTTACTGATAGTGCAGAAGAACGAGGGACACCAGACAGTATATTTCACCAAAATAGAAATCAGGTTATGGTATTTTTAATGTCAGCCATGCCTATGCAATATACAGTGCGAACGCGGTCTTGGTTATTATTGACACTGGTGGGGTCGGTTTGCTGATTGCATTAGTCACTGTGTAAATAGCTGCTGTTGTGGGCGTTACCATGACTGAATATCAATTAATCACAACGGTCTTTATTAAAGACATGCCGATTTCTAGAAAGACCTCTTGGAAAGAGTTGTATCGAAACATAAAATAAATAGGGTTTCTCCTCGTTATTTACCGTCGTAATAGACATTCATATGTGCCTCTACTTGTTTCTTACGACATCGGTAATTATACATTGTTTAGGCCATCTTCTAAGGGACTATGTGATAGTGGTTACATGGCACATGTCACAAGGTTAACTCGCACATTCAACCTTAACGACAAATAAGTTGGAGGCTTTCTACCTCACAGTTGTCTTAAACCTGCCCTTCAATGTACAAAACTTAACAGGTGGGGAGGGGATGAGGACGAAATAACAAAGAACTGAAGGTGAGTGTATATCATAAGAAGGTCGTATATTTCGGACAGACTTAGGTTGGCGATATGATGGGTGTTTACTCATAAGGGAGATAATCATCATAACTAGAGACATATGAAAGTAGGGTCGTCTTGCGTACACAAAAAAACTACAGCGGTTCTGTTATTTGTTTGCATTTTATAAAAACCACTTTGCATGCAGTACAAAATACTGTCTAGTTTTCTGACAACAATTCTATTTGGACTCCTCGCAATACTTACAATACTTAACCGCAGTTCATTGTAGAAGAATTGAACGGACCAGCGTGATCATAAAGTAATTCAAGCTTGACTGCGCTAGCGCAAAAAGCATCAGACTAATAATAATACAAAAATATTTCATAAAAAGCTCTAGCCACACATATTGCACGAGTCAGCCTATGTCAACAAAGAATTCCTTCATGAA
>CM067351.1:54717172-54787172 GCA_034190875.2 Urechis unicinctus | reverse complement strand
CTTAATGCAACTTAAAACGTGAGGCTAATAAGGCTACTATAATAAGACCACGTTGTGTGTCTGGATGTATTCTGGGTAATAGCGATGTTCACGTCATCTCTCAGCTCCATTTGCTCCAAATATCTACTTGTATTGATCAACTTGCCTCTGGGCTTGGCATACATCGGAAAATAAGTCACAGTTGGTGAACACAGTCACTTAAATAAAGCATTTAGGCCAATAACAGCACCGATTATTCAAGCTGTATCAGTTTATTGTTCAATTGTTGTATGTATGTTTTCATGCATGAGTGTGCGTGCGTTCATTCACGTATGTATGAATGCATTTAGGTATGCATGTATGCATGTATGAATGTACGATGTATTCAAGTATGCATGCATGCAATTATGCATGTATAAAGGTATGTATTTATGTGTGTAAGGATGTATATGTGTATGCATGTATGTACATATATTTGTAAGTATGCAGGTATGTATACATACATATGTATATATGTATGCATGTCTGTAAAAACTTATGCATGATAGGCGATGACATTTTTTGGTGTGTCGTCTACATAGTGCATCACCCTACTTAACCTTATTTGGATGAGGAAAAGCTCAAAGTGTAACAGCCAAAGTAAAGGCTGAGAAACACTGCCAAACAAACTAGAGCACATGTACTGCACCCGATGTCACAGCCAAGGCAATTCATGACTCAATTTGCCAACGTGCATAGACCACCGGAATGAACACGCTGGTCAATTTGAGTGTTTTTCAATTATACTTCCACAGTCGAAAGCAAAATGAATGAAGCATGCAATGGAGCATCGCATCGCTTCTCTTTTGTTTATTGGTAGAGGATTTGGGCAAGCATTTAAGCTGCTTGTATTTAAGGAGTAACTAATTAAATTCCAAACCCTACTTAGAGGTTTCTCTTGATGTAATGATTACTGATAAGGTGCCACCAATAGAGGTCGGTAAATTTGAGTGCCAAATATAGCAATAGGTCATTTTATTACAATGTTTAGGCGTATGAATGGGTGGGTGTTTCGAGTCTGTTAACATAGGATCCTACTTGTGGAGTAGGCAACAACTGAATAAAACTGATGCTTACGCCAGTTTGGTAGGTTATGTGTGCATGCCTGAATCGTCACTCAAGGTCGTTTATTACATTTAGTTATTTGCATAGGTGACTTCTAGCGTATACAGGATATCCAGAGTCAATTTTACGGATACTGGTTATATTTATGGTTCCCCTATGATCGCTTTAGCTTCGTCTAAATAAATTATCAATTTGTTTCCCCCATGTAGAATTACCGCAGCAGTTCTGATGGGAGCGAAATCCGTACATCGCACCCATTCCCCCACCACGGATTATAGCCAGCCCATTAGTTAGTAACCATGTGAACCTCCGCCATCCCAAAACAACCTCTTCCCTGCTTGATCACCGTCCAAACGTGGAATAAAACAAAGCGTTAACCCCGCAGCATAGCTATTATGACAAGATGTGTCTTTATGGTAAGGCGGAAAGCTCTGCCTGTGATTCATCATATAATCAGCTCTTTGCATCGTCATCCAGGCACAAGAGGGTTGACAAAGGACCGGCGACTAATCTATGCAACTCGGTCTGGCATAGTAGTTTTGTAAGCTGTTAATGCACCTAACATACTACACTTCAGAAGAGATAATTCAGCGAACTTCTTTGGGTTTATTCCGAAAACTGTGTCACACAAGAGATAAGGAGACATTAGTTTGTCTAAGATTTATTGATAAAAGGAAAATTAATTTTGATTCTCGATTTAACATCTTCCGAAATAATAATAGAAAATAGGTACAATGCTGGTACAAACTCATAAGTGATTTAAATGAAGAGAAGCCCATTTAATATCACAATACAGTGCCTTTTACTTAATTCTGTATTTATTTATCCTTCAAAACAAAATGACACAGTAGTCTCG
This sequence comes from Urechis unicinctus, assembly GCA_034190875.2. Lineage (NCBI taxonomy): Eukaryota > Metazoa > Annelida > Polychaeta > Xenopneusta > Urechidae > Urechis > Urechis unicinctus. Next base: position 54,785,233 of record CM067351.1, on the reverse strand, counting down.
AAATAGGACAGAAAACCCGACACTGCTGTGTTGATAATATAAAGCGAGTACAATCGCCTTCACATTGAGCATATGCACGCACGAATCAAGCCTGTTTGCTAAGTAAAAAGAACCTCTGGGCATAGCGTGGATCATTCAGGGCTTCATCCGATGCAAGGCTAAACGTGAACTGGTGTCATGTTTGGGATAGAAAGACTCGGTACACAAGTGTCCTAAAGCGCTATAACTTGGTTAGGAGAACCCGCTCTAATCTCTGAGGTTGACAGTAGTATTACACTTTATATTAAATTAATTTTGCTTAAAAGCTTAATCTGCTATGTGTATGAACTATACATTAAATACAGAATTTTTCTAATAAATTTAGATTTGTAGTGACTAGTAATTCGAGTACTGAAAACATCTGTTATAAAATACCATTTCTTGGAGACGTTTGATATGTAAGTGTCTACAATGATATCGATAATGAAAACAAAAAATTGTGCTGTAAATGTGATGACCTCACAACAAACAAAGGCAATATGGTATTTTGTATCATTTCTGATAAACTATGATTTATTGTATCTTCCAAGCTGCCGGAAAAAAACCCGTATGAAGTGCACGTTGCATGACTGTAAGCACTAGATAGACTTTTGATGATGATTTTCGCAAATACTTGGTCATATTCAATCATAGCATTCATAGCAATCCAAAGGTGTTTAGTTGTGATTCCCAAAGTTTTCTCTGGTGGATACTCCATATGGGCTTTTTGCTTTTCAATATACATGTTTTATTTTGCTACATACGCCTGTATAGATACCAGTTATCTCGAAGTGGAACAACGTGAGCATCTCTAATAATTGAACTATAGGCTTCCAGAATGTCACAATAAATCTACTTGATGATGACAGGCTGAATGCAGCCTACCTCAAATACACTTATCAACAACTGCTATCCGCTCAACATGGCATGTTTACGAGGAAGTATTTGCATATGTGCTGATGATAAGCAAATAGAGGGTACTTTCATGAGTACGTAAGTATGGAGTTTTTGTGTACGGGTGTGCGTGCGTGATGTGTTTATATGCATGTATATATGCGTATGTGTATAATCCATATATAATGTGCCAAACATGTTAATCGTAAGTCAAAATGAAAAAAAAGGCATATTCGTATTGGTAATGTGGTTCTTGTAATGAGGGTCTTATTTATAAAATGTACTGCTTATCTGCGATTTGTGGTTCGTTCAAAATGTATCGATCGCATATGCAATCATGACAATTCTCACAGGAAGATTATGGTTTCACAGAATGCGCTCATCATCCCTTGTTTTAATAGTTGATTCAATCCATTTTGAATATGCTTAAAATAGGCATTTTTGTTTTAATATTCATTCAAAAGCCTCTTATATACTATCCGGTCTCCTTGTTGAAACTCCACAAGACAGACTGGCACTTTGATGACTGCATCAAGGTGAATATGAAAAGTGCTAATGGAATGTTGTGATAAGAACGATTATGTCAACTCCGGTTGTGGCAACTGGGGCGTTAGCTCGTTTAAAATTCGACAGTGGTCGCGCAAGTTTTGCATCAATTTCTAATAGTTTGCAGCATGTATGGAATTTTGGCGACTGTATAGTTATCACAACATCATTATTCCCTTGAGTGTCACAGGCGATATCACTGAATCAAAAACGACTGATGATGTTAACGTACTCAACATTTGCCATAGACAATAACGCTGATAAAAAGCCAGAATACAATCCCCCTTTACGTATAACAGTAGCTTTATCAAATAATTTATCAACCCTTTCGTATGCAATAGTTTGCTGAATATACCTTTCGTGGCTATTGACGAGTAACATACAGTTGAGTGTTATCTGTAAAACAGCAATCTATATGGCATAATACGGCTTATTCAGTATTTAGTTAACAAACGTACCAGATCAGCGACAGGAAAGCCATCCTTAGTTGACACCAGCTGACAGATTAAGCCATATATGTGGTTGGAACTTTGCTTTGCAATCTCCTATATCCACAGAAATAAATAGCCTAATACCATATATGCAGACATGGCCGTCACCAGCGCGACCCAGCAATAAGGGGTATTGAAGTTCATGCTTTGTGTCCATTCTATTCTTGCACAAAGGCCTGTGGTTACTTCTCGCTAGCATAATTAGGAGTTCAAATTGCATTGTTGTCTCGAAACAAGGCCTGCTTTTGTTTTGTACGTATAATGGGTTTTATAGGGCTCAAGTTATAATCATTATCCCCAACATATCGCCAACCTGATGCCTTTCTTATGATATGCACTTAGCTCCAGTTCTGTGTCAGTACATCATCATCCCCTTCCACCAATAAAATTGGCATGTTGAGGGGATAGGTTGGAGGCAACTGTGGAGTAGCGAACTTGAAGTAGATAGCATACAACTCTTTGGTCGTTAACCCAAGCGTGCGTATCATCCTCGCCCCACGTGCCTTGCAGCCACTATTGCGCAGTCTTCGAAACAGAGGGCCCATACAATTTGTAACTAATAACGGAATATTTAGAGATCAAGTTTGAGAAACATAGAGGCCCTTGAAGGATGTCCGTTGCGACGTTAAATAAACAGGAGAAGCCATACTTACCCTATGCTTTGGAGAATCTCTTTAAGGAGGTCTTTCATTGGGTGTGTCAGCTTTATAAACTTAGAGGTTAATGGATATTCAAGCCTTGCTAAGAAGTCCATGAGCAGTCCCGGGCACACCATTGTCAGTAACTACTGCAGTCAGCAAACCAACCCAATCAGGGCGTAGAATCATACCAATAGTTGTCGCACTAGCCATGAATGACAATACAAGCACCATCACTCGATAACCACTCCTGTTTAATATGCTGAAAGGGAAGCCTCGTTATTCTTCACGAATAGATTGTCATGAGCACGTCATCCATCAAGAAGCTTTTTACTAACAACAGTCGGACCCCTGCTACCACAACTCAGAGCCACCAACCCCGCAGCCTGTGTGCAACCATCTATCTTTCACATCCACGCTATGGATGGTGATATCACGTTTTCAACAACCGATAGGGTCGGAGAAGCTGCCCTGAGACAGAGACGCAAACGATTATCTGCGTGTCAACGACATAGAGTTCTGTTGGCGATATATGAATATATAACGTCTCGAATTATTACAACATACAAAAAATTACTTCGGCCAGTCTTGTCTACAATAAACCTAAGCTGAGGTTGATTCATTTTCCCTCTAAGCGTGTCTGACAGGATAGTGTGTAAATTTACAGACGTGACAGCTCGGGTGTTGACGCCATGTAGGTGCGAAAATCGCTGCTTATGCGAGGTTTTGCTCGGGTTCCACCGTCTATATAACATCCAACAAATACAAAGGATGTGACTCATTTCGGCACTTGATAACCCTCTCGTCACCAACCTCTAGATTATTAATTACACAGTGTCAGAATGGGCTGTATTCTACAATATAGAACGTAAATGAATTCTCGTCCATTTAACAATATGTTACATCTATAAGCAAACACAATTCTAGTCAATCATTTTTTATGCCTTCGTTATCAGATAATGATCGACGTTATTATTATTCTGAATGATAAATAATTTGTACGTTGGGTTACATGGGTAGATATTATGCATATATATTCAAACCTCAAAAAATGTAGATATTGATTAGTCTTTTCCCATTTTGACTTGTTTGGCAGCATATCTCGTATCTGTACTTTCGACATGTTTTCATTACGTGCTGAGTTTGAGCCAGTGACGTATCGTTGTATTATTGTTTACCATGGAGAGGCATTGTAATAATAGTATATGTACCATGGCGTCCGGGAACAACTTCAAACAGATATGTTTGGATAAGTTAGTTACCGGTGACAGGCGGGCCTATTTTATGAACCATGGCACATATGTAAATAGCCGCCCATTTAGCAATATACTACAACTTTGTGTTTACATCCTCGAAAGTAGCGTGTTAGTACGGCTGAGTTACATATGATGTTTTTGAGTCTTAAACTGCTTAGGCTGTTGCATCGGGTGCTCAATGATGGGCGCTATTCCTCAACAACCAATTTATGTCCCATATATGTGTCTCTCGGACCCGATTCAACATATGTCCAAAGCTTGGCTTTCAACTATCTCTCAGAAAAGATCTGACCCACCAAGAATGAGATCATCATATTGACCAGTTTATAGAGCCGACAGTATTGCAGTTTTAACCAATAATTACAATCGATATATTTAACCTGGTGCTGCTGAATGGACTATTCAATTCAGAGAAGAACAATAGACGAAATAATACTGGCTAATAGTTATTAGGGAAAACCATTTGACGCTGGTGATAATCCGGACCACAATATTCGCTTTACTGAACTCGCTACTAAAGTCGGCGGACGGAAATGAGGAATCGCGCATGAACGTGACCTGGAATGGATACTTGTATCGTAATACGGGTAGCCAAAACCATAAAGCTTTGTAATTAGTATGAAGCATCCAAATCGTATGGTTGACGTTGCAATTAACTTGAGCTAAAGACAAGATCGAATTTGGGCATAGAAATACGCACGTTATAAATCACATTGTTGACGTATGAATACTTTTGAGGGGTCAGTTTGATTATTGAATGCCAGCCTCGTTTAGACAACTCTATATAAAAATCGAAAGAATGAGAGTCCGTGTGTCAAACATGTTACACACACTCAACCACCAACCCATATTGCTGTAATTGACTGTTGTGGCGAGTGCGTGAGTCTTTGCTTCTGCTAAATCGTTTGATGCTGGCTCCATTCAATGCAACATTTGTGATGTCTGCCAAAGGGCAGTAACTGACATTTCCAGTTTAACGTGTATAACTGTGGTACCCAATGCCAGGTTTCATTATGCAAATCATTTGTTAGACAAAACATTACCAATGCTTCTTTAAACTAAATGGCTAAATCCACCCTTCTTGCTTGCTCTGCGATTGCTTGCTGACCACTGGTCTTCTACCATTGGTAGCTTGTCATTGTCAACGATAGCTATTGGCTTTGTATTCATCAATGGTGTCGTATGTCGAATTCCGAGGATAAACAATAGTTTTAAACTATATATTTGAAGGGAAAAGACCCTCTGTATAAAATAGTTAACAGCAGCAATGCATTATACTTGCAAGCACTAACTGGCACGCGTTGGGAGAATGTGGTGTCTCACTGGTCCATTGTAAGCAAGCAGCTGCAAAACAACTGCATTATTTTCTGCATGGTAAGTAATTCAAGGCCGCAAATACAGACTTTATTTATTGAGGCAAATTTTACGAAGGTTCTACTAAGACTTGCATGCTTTATACATATTCAATAGATAATCAGGCGACATTGTAGCGACCGAAACATACTTAGGAAGAGTGTAATGTCATAGTCGTAAATTACAGACGGAATCGCCCTTAGGTATCATTGTAACTGCGATCCATGCTAAGCAAGGGTATTCTTTGGTCAGATGCCATTGCCCTACTTGCTTTCGAGGATTAACGATTCCGCCATATACGGCAGAAACCATGTGATGGTGGTGTCGCAACAGGTCACTTTTTCTTTATTAAGACCGTCGCTGTTCTAACCTGTGCCCTCTTTCTGTGCACTTTTAAGTCGAGGATTCCCCAGCATCAAGACGCTAAAAACCTTCGGTTGATGTTTATCATAATTGACCCATAAAATGCCTGGCTGTCAATGTGTCCTGGATATAATTAAAAGATCGATTCTCCATTTTGTCAACGCTGCTATCAGTATGACTGTTACCAATATCGTGCTCAATTTCGTACCCTCAGATTGGTCATTATACTAGGTAGACAATAGCGGTGTCAGGATAACTAGGTCAGTGGAGTGTTAAGCGCCCAAATGCTTTAAACAGCCAAATAGCCATGGAGGGGTTTAGTTTCGTTACGACTGGCTGTTTGGTATAAATAGCATATATTTGGGCTGGGATCAATTACCTTTGGTTAGTTAACTACAACATTTTATGATAAACGCATAGAACCACGTAAGTCATAGAACGTCACGTAAGTACGATTGAGTTAGGAGCATGAATAAATGTTACCAATGGAAGACTGAGTCGTTGTGAGTCTGCTATGAAATGTTACATCAAATATCTACTCATCATTGGCCATATGTGCCATTACCTACCGATACTTTACAGCAGAGATATATAATGAAAATAGCCTGGGACAAATCTTTCCTTGACAGACACAATATATAATAAACCAAGCCAACTTCGACAAAGTTCATAACAATCATTCCGCAGAGACTTACAAGCCTGCTGATGTATTTCAAATTAGATTAGGATGAGATGAGTGCTATCCGCATGCGCGGGTTTTTATCATAAGCATTACCCAAAAGAGATATTTATGCTAATCACCGATACATGTTGATCAAATTGTTCCAATGATATATTCGGTCCTTTGATATCACATACAAATTATATAGTGTTGGCTCTGGCAAAAGTTGTGCAAAGGAAAAACAACAATTGTGGTGCCTAATTCCTACACATTGTGCGTTTGCTGACCCACCGAGGGTGTGAGTGATCATTCCGGCAAGGCATAACTTGCATGAAGTAAACATAACCACTCGAAATCACAACAACAATATTTGTAGAGTATATCGGGACTACTTAGGTTAGCAGTTCCTGTTCAAGATAGAGGGTATATTGTTCGTTTGATGGTATCTTAGGCAGGTAACGCATTTCAATGGCTGTTGCTATGTTTGAAGAGAGGTGGGTGGGGGGGGGGGTAGTTTTCTTGCCTTGTTACATATGTGACAAATTGCAAGCACCTAATTATATCACTTTGGAAAAATAACTATCGAGCCTCATTCGTAATGTTCATATATTTGTTAACACGGTACCAATAGATAAGCCAGCAGATCCGAATTTTATGTCGTTGTACCTGAATGGGCTTATGCCAGCATAGCTAGTGTCAGTGTCTCGCATATCACTCTTAGTTGGCTGTGAACCGAAAGCATCAATCACAAACATATGAAACAGAATTGCGCACTTAAGATAAACTTACATCACATTTGCCTGTTTGTTTCAGAACTTTTTAGCATAATCCATATAAACTCTATCGCATCTTCTATCATTCATGTGGTCTGAATGATGAAGCTAATCCTTGTGCGGGAATTAAACAAAACTAGGATATGGGTGCTACATCACATCCTCAAGACCGATCACAATATTTAATAATTATGTTGTGTACAATACATGATATAAATTCTAAAAATGCATTCGAATATAATGCATGCATGCAGATTGTTTATCAGCAGAGCACCTATCTTCGTTTAAACATACCAACCATGGACGGTTTACAAATATGATTGTTCGATCAGGATATTGTCCGAAGAGAAATCGATTCATCTTTGATTCACCTTTGAATGTTGGTTTGTAAATGCAAATGAAGATACGGATGATTTACCTCATCATTTTGGCACAAGCAACCATAGAAATCACCAGTTACCAGATATACCAATTTAGCTGGACTGTGGTGTCGTAAACGTTGCCATCATCCTTTATTACTTTCAGTAAATTCAAACCATCCGTAAATATTTTCAGCAGCGAATGTCCCCACATGGTGAAAGGCCGCGTTTTATATCTCCCATGATAAAATTCAGTTAACCAAATGTCCAGTGAGACTCGATGGCTGGTTTTCTCCCATATCTAGCCCTTACTAACTTTATGCTGAAGCTTTCAGTTAATATTATACTAGATGTAACGTTAAATAGATATAGTATTTACAGGAAGTAACATTTACTAAAAATTTAGCAATCATTGGAGGCATAACTAGCTAGATGCAGCTTTCACTGCATTCAATATATAAAGCGTTGGATATATATATATATATATATATATATATATATATATATATATATATATATATATATATATATATATATATATATATATATATATATATATATATATATATATATATATGTATATATACGTATAAATACATACCTATAAACATATACATATATTGATAATATATATATATTTACGTATATATATATATATATATATATATATATATATATATATATAAATATACATATTCCAGTGATAATAACATTCAGTCGGTTTATTATTGACAGGATGAAACATTCACTAGAAGTAACATTAACTAGATATAACATTCATTTGAAGGGACTTTGACTTAATGTAGCATTCAATGGAATGTAGCGTTTCCCCTACCCTAAGAAAATCCACGATATCAAACATATATTTCATAACGTACTAAACAGAATACAAAGTAAACCGGCATCATTTTGACTAAATTGTGTCGGGACTGGCTATGGCATGACCGGTACCTCGTGGCAGTCGAATAAGTCGATTATTTAGCATTGATACTTAGTTGCTCCATTTCATATACAGAGCTTTAAATGAAAGCCTAAATAGAGACACTTTCAGAATGTGGTCTATTGATTATATTAATGGATAACTGTCTTGTGTGGAAATTGCATCATTTAATAAAATTATACAAAAGTTTTCTCCGGTTACAATGGACTGGTGGGACAACGTGTTATCTCAACGCAGCCAATAAGCAGCACTCGCCTCAGGCGGTCACGCAACAGTCATCGTTGAACAGGAAGTTGAACAGGAAGCTCGAAGACATATCGAATTGACTTATTACGGCTCGGAAATCAGACAGGGATGAGAATGTCAATGACACAAGCCTATCTGTAGTGAGCGCCGCAAAGCGCAATGTTGAATCAAGCCTTGAAAAAGTTAATGTTATCTGGATACGTACGCTACAGCGGGTACACGGGTGTGCTTAGGTGGGTTTGCTCGTAAGTTATATGTATCATATAAAATATATATTTATATGTCTATTTACATAAATATATATATAAATATATAAATATAAATATATAAATATACGTATATATTTAAATATACATATATATATATATATATATATACATATATATATATAAATATATATACATATATATATATGTATATATGTATATATTTATATATATATATATGAACAAATCTATATAAAAATATATAAATATCTATTATATATATACCTATAGATATACCGATATATTATATTTATATATTTATATATAAATATATCGATATATATATATATATATATATATATATATATATATATATATATATATATATATATATATATATATATATATATATATATATTTATAGGTATAATAATTTATACGTGTATATATGTTATATATATATACGTAACATATACTTATATATATATATATGTATATATATTGTATGGGTATGCATATATATATTATATTATATATTTAGATATATATATATATCTATAGATATATGTATATATATATTTATATATATATATATATATATATATATATATATATACGTAAATATATATATATATATGTAAATATATGTTAATATGTAAATATACGTATAAATATACCTATAAACATATATATATTAATGTATATAAATATACATGTATGTATGTGTGTAATATATATATATACATATATATATACATATATATATATATATATGTATATATATATATATATATATATATATTATATATATGTCAGTATATATATATATATGTGTGTATATATATATATACATATATATATATACACATATATATATATATACATATATATATGTGTGGTTATTAGTATATATAAACACATATATTAAAATCTGCTAATATATTCCTGTTTATATCTATACATATATGTATATATATATATATTTATATATATGTATATATATATTAATATAAACATATATATATATATATAAATGCACATATATATATATTTAATATGTATATATTATATGAATATATATATATATATGAGGATGAGATATATATAGTATCTATATATAAATATGTGGTATATGAATATGTATATATATATATATATATATATATATATATTATATATATATATACATATATATATATATACAACATTTATAGATATATATATATTTATATATGAATATATATATAGATAGATATATATATCTCTATATCTATATATCTATATATATATATATATCTCTCTATCTATATATATCTCTCTCTCTCTCTCTCTATCTATATATATATATATATATCTATCTATATCTATATATATATATATATATATATCTATATGATGATACTTCGCGTTGACTTTTGATGATAAACACCCGGAATTATGGTATGGGCAATATATGCTAATTTAAGAGTTAATAGCGTTCAGTTGCTTTTAGTTTTTATCCCAAAGAAGACTTTAAAAACAATCGTCATAATCAATGAATTAGTTATCGAAGTGTATCTATTTTAGAAGAATCAATGTCAGTGTAGGCTCAAATAATAAACTCTTTTGCTTGCCATTTTCTATCCTTAGGATCAGCTCATCTATCGTTAATGTGTATGAGATTATCTGCATTTATTTCGCCTAGCTAATGCAAGTGTATATTGATATAAGGAGTAACTTATCACTGTCAATGTTGATAGATTTTGAGCGATAGCTATGGCTTATGCTTCTTATTGATATCGTAAATACCATAGCGTCTTCTGTCTACGTTGTTCTAATCTTGTTAGGGCTTTGTCTGATTTCATGTATGAGCGCGTTCAAAAGCGGAGATTAAGGGGTAGTGGTGAATACTCTCCAACTTCGGACAATTGAAGCAGACATCAAGCTCGCAATGTGCCTTGTTAGTTAACAATACAGTATGCTTAGAACGGCATTTAGTTTACGTGGAGATTGTTACGGGTAAATTCCTGATCAAGCACTAGCTTGATCGAATAAACAAATGTGCACATATTTGTGCAAGCAAATATTTTCCCTCCTGTTAAAACCTGTTTTTCTGTTATAGTCACTGCGTAAATAGCTCCTGTCGTGACCGTAGGCAAAGCCCAGATATACATTAATCATTAACGTTTAGAAAGCTGACAAGTTCAATGGTAGACACAACTGTGGGTTTTCTTTCTAACTAAATATCTAACAACTTATACGTGTATATAAAAATGAATAGGCCCTCTCGTACGAAGACTGCTCGATAGCGACTGCATGGCACGTAAGGCTAGGCTTACTCGCAAACTCCACCTTAATGACCAATTATGACCTTGCTTGCACTATCAGCCTATCACGTCCAGAGTGGGTTTAGTATACCGCCATTCGAATGACCCTAAAGCGATTTCTAACTAAATCTCTAAATAGTCAAACGTTAATAAAAAAAAGTAAAGGCCCTCTCTCTCGAAGACTGCGCGATAGCGACTGCAGAGCACGTGTGGCAAGGATAACTCGCACATTCCACCCTAATGACATATGTCTTACCTTGTTTGCATTATCAGCCGACCTCGTCCAGCGTGGATTGAATATATCGCCATTCTAGTGACCCTCAAGCGATTCCGCTGAGAATGAAACGCGCCTATTACTTACAAAGGTCTCTGGAAGCCCCAAACAGTAACCAATATGCTGCGTGCCATTAGAAGATGATGATAGAAGCTAGATTTGGTTCGCGTCTGCCATGTTATTAACGCTGTAACGAAACAGATTTAACCCTATTTGGAACGACTAATGCAGACATATAGTGTAACAGAGTGTAGCATAAGTGAAATATGAAAATGTTATTCGGCAATAATATCAAACACACCAGTTTACATAATCGGCCTCTTCACTCACTAGTGTATTGTATAGTTTCGTTTGTGATTTGTTTGTAGAAATGAACGCGACTGAATTTATCATGGGCATGAAAAAAAACAGCTCACATCGAACAATTGGAACATCATTTGTGTTAACGTGATTACTTAAACGTTTAAGGTTGAATTATAATCATATGAATTCTTATGCATTCAAGATTACGGATAATCTTATCTCCCCATCGCCTAAAACAATAGCCCAACAGCAAACGCTAAGATGACCGTGTCGTATCGTGATCTACGGTGTTGAGATGCAGACGATACGCACTTGTAGTAATGAACTCTCGAACTTCTGGTGAAGGGTTTATAACAACTTGAACTTTATTTAATTGTTTTCAACTTTCGAATTTTGTATGTTACTTAGCCTAAATTTAAGAGAGAGATGTGTTGAGCTCGGAGGCCAGGAGATAACTGATTTTGAAATACAAATTGCTTCCCTCAACGACTGAGGCACGCCATCCCAATTCTCATGGGACATGCCGTAGCCAGGTCTGTGAGAGTTGGAGCTATCGGGCGCTGCCTGGACAGGAACGTCATGTGGCTCTGGAATATGGGCGATGTATGAGGAGAGGGGGGAAGTGGCAGGTGACATGTAAGTCACTCGTGGATCTGGGAAACTGGGGTTTATAATTAATATAAGCTGTAGGAGGTTACTCCATCAACTGATGACTAAGAGTGTACGCTATGATGAAGGGTAGGTATTTGGAACTCAACAACCGCACATATGGACATATGACCAAGATTATCGGTATTTATGTGGCACACACACCCGGTATGAAACATTCGTTATACTACATACATGTAGCATTTCAATGCAAGTTTTGTAGAGAATCTTCATTTTCTGAACATCCTATAACGCGGACACCCTGGTGGTCCAAATCGAATCGTGCAAATGATTTTAACGCTAAAATTTTGCTGAATTGCGGGTCAGAGGTTCGAAACATGACATAAAGAATACCCAGCATTGGCGACGAAAAGACTTTAGTACTTTTAGTCATTTGGGATTTTAATTACTCATAAATTTACCCGTTTTCATGTATATTTGCGCATACTTGTTTCTGATTTATCGGAATGCATAAATGCATGTATGTATAAAAAAATTGCGTACTTTCAATAGAGGCTTTGCCGCAAGTCCTCCGCAGAAAGCTCCCCATTTGCCTTTTTTGCAATCCGGAGCTCGCCCACTGGATCATAGTTACGATAAGATAGTTTGTTCATGTAGTTATGTGTATCAATCGATCGATACTTACTCAATCTTTGCTATGTGGCCAATAGGGAATGATAATTAAAGAATCAGCATAAGTTTAAGTGTTTATTATCATCGCCATGTTGGTACCCAATTAATACATACAACGAAGAATATCACATAAATGCTGGACAAAAAACATATATATACATAAGAGTGTATATCTACGAAAACCCAATGAAATCTTTAAAATAAGTCATTCAATCAACGCAGCCTATATGCATCATCAAACGCCTTATGCACTTAACACTACGTTTGACATAACATAAAGCTGACATTTGTAATTCATTTCCCCGCCAGAAACATGTTGATCTCTCAAATTTGCCGCGTGCATAAAAAAAAGAGATGATAAATGCCATCGTGGCACGATATAGCATTCAAGTTTTTCAATATAAATGACCCAAGGTACAGTTATTCGGGTACATATTTAAATTGGCAATAATACAGAACAGAACCGGACATGATGACATTCAACGACTCATGGTATCCATAATCAACGAAACCAAAATGGGCCAACTCACAATTATCTGCTGTGAATAGCAAATATATTGATTTCTAAACAGAATTCCGCTCTAAATGGAAAACTTACCGGCTCCACCATTTTGACATACATTCATGCAAATACTTCCCAATCCGCATTTCTCATCCTTTCTATTGAGACTGGTATATTGAGGGGGTAGACTAGGGCCATCGGTGGATAAGTGACTGTAAGGTTGACAGTGCACAGTTCACAGGTCGATAAGGTGGGATTTACGGGTTATTCCTCCCACATGTGCCGAGCGGTCTTGTGATTGAAGGTCCGATAACATTAGAGCAATAATTGATTATCTAGAGATTTAGAAAAAATGGTAATGGATGTCCAACACGCTGGCAAAAAAAGAGGAAAGCCAAACTAGTGTCATGATTTTGTAAATGCTCTATCATCGATTTGACATCTAAGTAAGATTTCGATAACCACAAATCAATCTAGTCATCTCATCCAGGGTGATTTAGAAATCATGATAAAAAATACTATGTACTAGCGCAATAGATGCAGAGCATTCACTGGTGTCCACTTTACTATGTGCGAGAAATCTATTCTCACCATGCATGTTGTATTAATGGACAAATGAGGAATCATGGAAATTCTAGATTTTACAAGCTGTCCAGCAGCGGTCCTGGCAATGTCTATACTGTACCTATGTATACAGTGACTTCTGCCGTCATCATACCAACTCCTGTAAGCAAACACAACGAATACATTATCCATTGCCTAGCCATTGCCTGGACAACAAGCATCATAATTTGAAGACCACATCTATTTGATAAACGTACTGCTGGACGCATATCGATGATCACGTTATTATTAACCTTTTGTCAATTAACATACGTTTTGATAATAACACTGTATCCCGCTGCTACCACTGATCTACACAGTCTTAGATGCCATGATGCTTTTGTACCTGAACCTGTTCTCTAATCAACGGATAACGATGGGATAGTGGCTCAGAATCTGCTATTGTCAAGAGAATAATAGCCCTGATGATTTAATAAGCACCATTAACAATATTCAGTCTCTGTAAGATAGCCTATGGAGGAGACAGTGCACTCTAACATGATATCGACACCTCGGATAATCAAAACAAAACCAAACGAAGCAGAGAGTAATACTGCCTTAGTAGGTCAGAAACCGCGCACGAGAAGTAACAGTGTATAATACTCGTACCTACAGAACGGTCGGATGCATAACGAAAGCGAACGAATTTTTGGTCTGAGTTAATACCGAAGTTTTGTGTGCATCTTATACTGTAACAATGCTAATTGCACCTACACGAGTCACCATGAACGATATTACGCATATATATATATATATATATATATATATATATATATATATATATATATATATATATATATATATATATATATATATATATATATATATATATATATATATATATATATATATATATATATATATATATATATGTATATATATATAAGCATACGAAAGTGTGGGTTGCGCGTCTCGCATCTGAACGATTGATATGTGTACATTACCTGCCTAACACAAAACATCACCTGAAACCTTTTAAACCAACTCGATACGGCCCGACTTTTTGATATTGCACTTTTTCTTGATTGTTCCGTGCTTTGTACCTGGAGCAATAACTACTCCTCCAAATTATAGGCCGGTTATGATGGATAGAGATTTTAGGTGGTCTGGTAGCTGCCACAATTATTTGCATTTTGGTTCATTTACATATGTTGCTGCTTTTAAGATTATTTAATATGATTCAGTAACAACCAAACAAATGAAGTGAATTGGTGGGGATAATGCCCCATTATCAAGTGCTTGACACATTTATAAGAATAAACCTAAACAGTGGATTGTACATTCCCTTCGTGTTTTACTTTCCAAAGTGAAATGAAATATCGCAGTATAATACACACATACAGTATTTGATATTGTTCAAAAGATCTAGTAATAACAACAGTATGCCAGACCAAGTAGTCTTGATACAGCCGATTTGCCGGGCCCCAATTATCTTTATATTACGTGTACAATTGCTCTCTGTATGGCTTGCAATCCATGGATCTGACAATGC
This sequence comes from Urechis unicinctus, assembly GCA_034190875.2. Classification (NCBI taxonomy): domain Eukaryota; kingdom Metazoa; phylum Annelida; class Polychaeta; order Xenopneusta; family Urechidae; genus Urechis; species Urechis unicinctus. The sequence continues at coordinate 54,769,728 of CM067351.1, read as the reverse complement.
CAAGAGTTTATTATAGATCGGGCATAGGACAATATTTTGCCAAGTCAAGTCTTGCCATAATATATATGCTTTAGCGTACGGTTGCGGAACTGGTAAGGGGGTGTTTTGGGATAGAGGTGATTCACGTGGCTGCAAATCAATTAACTGGTTTTAAACAATATGGTGGGGGGTTGGGTAATTCTCTCATAGAACAATTGTAGACGTTCAATCTTAACCAGACCTAACTAAAGGGACAAAAATAAAACCACTAACAATTGATATACTGAAAAAACCCACCAACTGTCGAACACGGTCTGCTTAAAGGCGAATTGATCTGGGCATCTACTGGCTTAAGTGTTCATTCTAGATAAGACTCGTGAACATGAAAGTAATTTCTTAACCTACGAGAAGGATTGAATAGACTCATATCAGCATCCCAATCTTCTCAGTGACCAACTTTTCAAACAACTGTGTAGTGCTGCACAGAGCATCAATTGGAATTGTTTAATTAGCCAAGCGTTTGGGTTGTTTGTGTTCGCATTCGTATTCATCAATAACTAGAATGCAATATACAAAATATTATGGTGCCATTGGGAAAATGCAATATTTAAATTTACCTATTTCGTACGCATGATATTGATTCGCGACAAAAAGAGCTGGATGTCGATTCGGTGTTGCATTACCGAGTAGCAAGAATCCGGAGCTGGGGTTTAGGTGTGTATTCTTGAATAGGTAGTGATTGAGCATATCAGAGGAAATTCACGAGCATACCTCACAATTGTTGTCGGCGGATCATAAAAACAGCATGTTCACACAAAAATTGTTTTCCAGTCGGACGTCACAATGTAACGAATCACATGCGACGGACTACTTGTGGAACCAGCATCTGTCTTTATGCGTTCTTACAAAACGATCGTGCAGTACTTAAAAAAAAATTGCAAAATAGCATCAAAGATAGAAGGTCAATGTGTGGATAGTTAACTCATTTACTAGCTGCAAGGTAGACGAGGTTCACAATTGAAAAGTTGTAATATCCGTCGCAAAGTTATAGTGTCAGCTAATATACTTGCCCCCGTAATACTAAAATACATCGATTGCAAAACAAATAGAAGCAGCCTCCCGCCCACTCGTCATATTCATGTAAGCGCACTAATTCCAATAGTAGATTGCTGAAAACGGAAGGGCAGCTTATGTTTCTATCGCTTTCAACCACTGTTGAAGCAACTCTTCTGAAAATGTGGGGACGTTGGCTTGATGGTGAGGTCATCTGTGCGTTAAGTATAGAGGGGCACCAGAATAAGATCATCCCATAGAAAGCCGTAGCCAGGTCGATCAGAATATAGGCGAGTATAATTTCTCCTTGATGGACGGTGGTAGCTTCTTGATGGCATTTACTCACAGAGCGTGTACCGACGTAATTACATCTGTCAAATTAGTCTAAAACATGTATGTGATAGACTTTCAAACTGCACGGCTGTTCATTATTTGTACTACTTAAACGATTCTTCTGTGATATCCGTTGCAAACGGCCTCCTGATAACGGATGTAAAAATCCAATGGCTGATGTAAAAACCCAGACCCATGACACTGATCATGTGGGGGTATCAATGTCCACGCCATTCTATAATTGTATTGTGAAACTTCCTCAATTGGTGTAGAAACGAATATTTGCTCAAGGAGACTTTAACATTGAAATATAGCAAGGTTTTCCAATTAAGTATTTGCGATGCGATGTTTATCATACGGGTCCACAATGTAAAAGATGGTATCATAGAACAACAACACAATTAAGCATAAAGGCGTGCGGCAAATGGCCGAAAAAACCCGTTTTTATCTTGTGCGCGCAGGTATTTGTTATCACTGTGACTACTTTGGAAGGAAATGGTACAGACTGATGAAAATTAATTAATATGCTATCATGACAGCAATCAACCAATCAGTCTTTAGACATACAAAATTTTGTGAGAAATGGTCATGCCATGTGTTATCCATGATAAAGTGGCATATAACAATTCGGCTCTGGAACGCAATGGTGGTTGCAAGATGTTAATGTAGTATGGCGCCATAACGCTTATAACATGTCTTAATAATGACTAAATATACGTCCGTCGTCAACAGCCAAGTAGTATACAATGTCAATTAGGCCATTAATATGGCATTCACTTCAGGTTTGGTTCACTAGCTGTAAGATTCAATCGACAAAACACTCAGTCGATGTAACATTTGCCAGATGTGTCATTCATTGAGTGAAACGTTCTATCGATATATCATCCGCTAGATGTCATAGAATGTAATATTCGCTACATTACACAAGATGTTATCACATGACGTATCAAACAAGATGCCCACAAGGTCAGCACGCTGAAGAGTTAACTTTCTGACTAAAATACGCTTCAGCCTGGTAGGGTATGAACGCCACCTCTCGGCAGCTAAATTGCATCGATGCACTGTGCTTTACAACGCAAACGTTACCATGGTCACGTATTGCAAGTAACATTGACACAGACGCACACACAGTACAATTACATATACGAAATAACATTGCAATGGCTAATTGAGTCAAGGTAGGTTTTTTCTGTTATTGTTACTTAAGCATCAATTACCAGCAAGACACTCTTATTTGCCGACTATCTGGCGACGATATGCTTGCTCCATTCGCGGCTATATAAAGAATCAATCGCAATTTGAAATCTATGCTTATTGGTCCTGATATTTCATTCACGCATCTCTTCCCTCTTCTGCTCATTCAAATAGGAATCAAATTCAGAAAGCTTAATCTGCAACTGTCAGCATTGAAGTGGCGTACAAACATGGAATTCCTGACTTGGCCCTATTGCAAGCCAATTCACGAATCAGCCGAAAACCATTGGGAAACATGTATGGGTAACTGGTGCATTGTAGGACCTTGCTTCTTTTCTATGCACGTTTACGTCACGCATTTCCAAGCTTTAAACACCGACAATCGTCCGTGGTTTGTAATTATGATATACAAAATGACATACTGCCAATGCGTCCTGACAATAATTACGAGTAGCGATTTAACAACACTGATATCGGTATTATTGCATAACGTATTCTTTAATTCAGTATGGCCTTATGATTCCATTGTATCGACCGATGAATAGTGACGCATTTTATGAGAATCGTGCGTTTATACAATATAGTACGTTACACATCGTGCTATGTTCTATGGTGCTGATGATACATCGAACGACAATGATTTACGTTTTGGGGTGTGGTTTTCGCCTGGCTACTGTGTTCGATTTTGGCGTCTATTATCCATGCTGACGTCATTGTACGCCTCTAATCTGCTACAATCGGCTATCGTATAAAGATTACACCAGATGGTAATATATATCCTATATTTTTTAGTTTATTTCTAAGCAATTATTAACTTACACCTGACAAAATGCAGTCAACGAGTTTAATCCTAAGCCATGACGATACCTGCGGAAATGTATATTCTGCAATGTAGCTTTCTTAATGTGTATGTATTGGTTGTTATCATTGCTCCTGGTGCTCCATTTATATTTTGAGCATTAATGACGAATCTAATGGCCGCCTTTATTAGACATGGTTTTTGATTTATATGGCAATGAGTTTGATATTTCTCTGTGTTTCAGTGTCCTTTGGGTCCTTCGTGTCAAATATATGGTTTGGAACGGTTATAGATGATACATCATACGATACCATTCCGACACTCGGATATGGACAACCCTATTAAATTTGTTGAAAGTAAACAACAAATACCAGACTTAGTTATCAACCAACTATCGCAGAGCAACAACAATGGTCATTTTCGGCCATTTTACACGAAGAAGGCTAAATGCAATTCAAATAAAACATATTATTAGCAGCATCAATTAGAGCGATCCATAGCACAACGGATCGTTGCTAGCCTGCCATGATCAGATGGTTTCATAACTGTAGTAAACACTGTTAGTGAACACCTAAATGTTCTTAAACTGCCGTTGTCAGCGCATACTATATAGCAGATGAATAATTTCGACATCCAACAGCAATCAAAGAGTCAATGACAGCAAGCCAACGTTTAATATATAACTAAAGCTTGGCCACAGAGATTGAACAGCCTGATTATTTCATAGCTGCTCAGAGATTAATATTCGGTCCGAGTTCGGCTGACAGGGCACACGCCGGTGCGTGCGGGTGCATGATAATAATAGAGAGAGAGAGATGAAAAAAAATATAAACAAAGTAAAGAGAGTTAGCACTTGCACAGGTGCTATCAGAATCAGTATGTTGCCATAAGTCTCAATTTTAAAACTCAGCCACAGGCATTGTTTCTTTTTTACATAGTGATATCGACCATGGAATAAAATACTGTCTCAACGAGGCTGGCATTTACTAATTATATTGTCTTTATGAGCTGTAAAGCATTTCGCAGTTTCGCACCAATCATCTGAGGATGAGCCATCTTTTTTTCAAATTACGTTTCAGTTAATCGACAGATTTGCATCATCAGCCGCTTGCGTCTTGAGGGTATTCGCCACTTTCATGATTGCTGCTAAGCATTTCCAACACCCCCAGGCCTGCAATATATTTGATCCATGGTGGCGTATCATATTCCGGAAGTTGTACAGCATAGGCATGCAATGTTCTCAGGAAGCTAGCCAAATATATATTTTTTGGCCCCTACAAAGTACCATCTGTGAAGTGATGTTAGTCATCCCGCCATTGCTCTAGGGATTTAAGAACTGTATTGATTGAGAACAGGTCAGATAGGTTGTACCCTCCTGTTGTTTACCCTAAACAAAGCAATTTTGTAATTGTATAAATACATTGTACTCAGAAGCTAGCGGGTTGATTATGGGCCGGGGTAACACAACAGACGCTGTTACATAAAATTCTTAGTAAATAATCTCAAAATGATTGGAATCTATATGATCTTCTGGTGTCTCATAGAAATTGGCTCAAGTAAAAAAAAGCCAAAGGTGGTAGTGTTGAGTGCCAAATTCATAACAAACCTACCCTTCATCATAACGTACCCTCTCAGTCATCAGGTGATGGAGTAACCCCCAACAGCTTATATTAATTATACGCCCCAGTTTTCCAGATCCACAAGTGACCTACATGTCACCTGCCACTTCCCTCCTCTCCTCATACATACCCCATATTCCAGAGCCACATGACCTTTCTGTCCAGGCAACGCCCGATAGCCCCAACCCTCACAGACCTGGCTACGGCATGTCCCATGAGAATTGGGATGGCGTGCCTTAGTCATTGAGGGAAGCAACTTATATTTCAAAATCAGTTCTCTCCTGGCCTCCGAGCTCAACACATCTCTCTCTTAAATTTAGGCTAAGCAACATCGGAAATTCGAAAGTTAAATAAAGCTCAAGTTTGTGTTAACCCTACATCTGGAGTTCGATTCTTTTACTTACTACAAGTGCGTAGCGTGAGCATCTCTACACCACAGATCACGTTTCGACACATGGTGGAGAATCCATTCGATTCCGGCTGCCAACGTGTGAGTACAAAATTTAAGATTTTCTTTAATATCCTGTTTGATTTTCAAGTTCTACTGCGTGAAATGGAAGGTATCCTTAAAAAGAATGCATACTGAATGTATGGGGCTGCCCGAGTTGTTAAACGACGCTGAACGTAACAATTCGAGCTTGAGGGTGGTCTTGAAAAATGCTAATGACCACTATGAGGAAGCCTGTTTGCGGGAGAGTTTCTTTGCGCAGGAACATCATCGATGTCGAGTGGGAGACGAAATACAGCGTAAAATTGCTTCTCCTGTGCTAGAAGGGTATGAAACAGCCATGCTTGAATGTATTGAGTTTGCTAAGGAAGTGATCATGTTGCGTGATGAATTGTCGGACGGAATTAGTTATGTAATGTTGTTGCGAGAAGTTGAGGAAGAAAGCAAAGCCTCAGTTGTCGCTCCCATTGCAAAGTATGCAAATGTCGCATCGTTTGAATGCCCACGAACTACAGTCGTCCCGTCCCCAACCCATTCTAGCCCCGCTCCATTGCCGACTACAGTTGCCCCGTTACGACACATGGTGGAGAATCCGGGTAACACTCCCACCGGAACTGTAGATATCAATCAAGAAGTTGTATCATAGTGACGACCTACGCAGGTGCCTTTTTTAAAAATCTAAGTAACGCCTAATGCAATTGCTCCAGCCAATAGCATGTTTAATCAGAACACCCACACTCCATCCTCTGTGGCAAGTTCATGAGGTTCACACACCACCAGCCCCTGCGGACAGTTTCTGCTGCAAAGAATCATCATTTTGATTAAATTCAACCCCTTTCGTTAAGTTTAGTGCCTCGTGTGAATTACCGCTCAGAACCGTGTAGGCGTATGCCGCTGATTTCGATATTTAGCTAGTATTGCATGAATGTATTTAGATATAGGGTCTATACTTAGATATATACGGTTTCCCCTCAATGGTTGATCTATACAATCCCCATATTATGGATATAGTGCGTCTCATTTGAATACCCACTTATTTTTTACCAAACTCCCCGATATTTTATATTTTAATTACATGTTAATTGATATGAGTTCCGTGGATAGTGGTTATAGAACTGAACAGTTAACATTTGTTTAAGAAATCTAACTCGTCTTTTAGAAAGTCTGTGTGATTTAGGTTTTATTAGCGTGAAGCTCGAATGGTGACCATAACCACGTATCACAGATCTGACGAGATCAGTAAGTATCATGGTCAACATTTCAGGTAGCAGGTAGCCCGCAGGATCTTGTCCCAAACGTATAAGGATATACGGCCTACTGATTGGTATAATGAGTTTAGAACCAATTCCGTCCCAGATCACAGCTTAGCCTAGGTTGAGCTTGTGCTATCTGTAAAATGTTGTTAGCCAATCAGAGACACCCTCCCCGTACTACAGGCGTGCGCCAGCAGGCGACGTGGGGACATAGCATCTGCCTTGTACAACATGCGCCACACCCCCCTCTCTCTAGGGCAAGCAGTTAATCCTCAGGAACGCGCTAGGTCGGTGGCTCAAGTTGATGTCTCTGAGGGCCGACAGTTCACGCCACGAGGTTGTCGAAGGAATAGACAAATAACGGCATGTCCTGTCGATTTCCCGTCGAGTTCTGCTTCGGGTTATAAGCAGACTACGCATCAACAGTCATGTGTACTTGGTGTTGTGTAGTTATTATAGTAGTGTATTTATGCTCAGTGTGGTTGTCATGCCGTGCTCTGTAAACAGTATTCAAGAGTTTGTACTTGTTCAGTAGCGTCTTTGGTCTAGGGGACAGATCACTTTCAGCTAGAGGAGGCGTTGACGCGCGAGTCCTGTCTACGACATGATCAACCGGCCGAGGATCTTCAAGTATCACGTCGCTGCCTGGATCGAATGGACCCACCAGTTGGGAAAGCTCACATCAATAATAATTCTTATTGTGTAAATGATTGAATCACATTAAGGGTTTTTTTTACGCACATTTTTCAGCTTAAATGCAAGCAGTGGGCATACGCAAGTGAAACGACCATGACTTGTTACCCATCAGCCCTGCTTTGGTAGTTTAGATGCAAGTAAAACGACCATGATGACTTGCTCAGGCTATATTTACATTCCATTGTTATAACTTTCTCCTCCTTTAGAATAGTCAGGTTTACCGTTGTATGTCTAATCTTGCTTCTCTCCCCTTTTCGCACCTAAAATCCCACGCCAGGTAGGCCCCCAATGTTAATTAGTTTTAGCGTTGAGGTGCACAGAGAGGCCAACTCTCTGCTTGGCTCGGATTCACAAGGGTTAGGAGTGTCACACGATGCTCCTGCTGGCGCTATCGATGCTTCGCCATCAATAGTGCCAGTTTTCGAGTACAGCCGGGGTATCTATGAGTAATTTAGATGCCCTAGCCATAGATATTGCACCATGTCCCAACATAAAATTAAAATATGGTTGAATTCCGACCTCTAGAAAATAGGCCAGCCTGCACGACATCTACCAACATTTCACATGTTCAACAATAAGTATAGTAATAAAAGTAAGATATATAACAATGTAATAATAATAATACCATAAATATTTTGATTTCACTGAAAATAATTAATCGGACTAGAATTTTTTTTTTACCATAAGATTTATCAATTCTGATATAAAGTACACTGGAATGTGTAGTTCACATTCCGACTCACTACAGTCATTTCCTTACCAACCAACCCTTAGTTTAGAATATCCCCATGATTATTTTTTTTCTCCCCTGAAGGGACCTAGTTTCTTTTGTGGATATTCATCCACTTAAAAGGAGAGGTATATGTTGAGTGTTAAATAAAGCTCAAGTTTGTGTTAACCCTACACATGGAGTTCGATTCTTTTACTTACTACAAGTGCGTAGCGTGAGCATCTCTACACCACAGATCACGTTACGACACAAGCAATAATTGTGTCATCTAATGTCAAAACAGCGAGCTTATGCCTGACAGTGTGCTTTTGGCTGACTGTCTGTCCAAGGCTGCACGTCATCGCCCCTTCAAGAGAAAGAATTCGTTGCTTCAAAGGGTGACCAATCTTGCAAAGTGATCTTCTTTTTGTCCACTTTTTGTTATCACGTTACAGGGGAATAGTTATAGGCAATTGCTTCTTGGCTATCGGACTGCATTGTTATCTGACCATGCAACAGTCCAATCTGAAGTATAATTTCTCCTTCATTCTGGTCGACACAACTTTCACGTTGTGATAGCGTATAAAACCACCTTTGCAACAATTACGTTATTGCATTTTGAGATAATAGATGTCAGGAAAGCATCACAAAATCATATGTGTAACAATTAAATGAGCTCAGAACGAATATACTACACTCATATTGCTACATCCACCCGAGAGCTTTGAAAAAACACTTGGGATGTTAGGTAATTGATATGACAATGGTCTTATATTCCATCAACCCATTCATAACCTGCATCCCATTTTTATAGTACAGTAACATATAATTTGACTTAGTAAGGCCAGTGAATTTATAATCAGTGCATACATGAAAAACATGCAATGACTATTGTAAGTAATGTATGTATCTTGATGGTTATCTTGCCTACTTGGGTAGGAAATAATTACAACCTGACTATTATCGATGTCATCCTGCAATAACACATGGTCCTCTGGTGTCATAAAGGATGTATCCAATACATATTATTTCGTAATTATACATGAATTATTTCAATTCAAAGTTGGAGCAATAATTACACATTTGCTAATATATAGTTTGTAAGATTCTTTTACTACAACCCATAGCACATTTGGGATTTGGCACAATTAAGTATAATTAATCGACTAATTTAATATATAGCTTGAGATAAAAGAACATTGGTGTAAATCATGGTTCTCCGCTGTGTGCTTCTCTTCAGGTAATACGGCTATGTGACCTTTCTCGCGGAAAAAAGCGTTCCTCCCATAGATTGAATACAGCAAAATACGGCAGTTCACGTTTAACCGTACAGCGCATGTCACTCAAGTCCTACTTTGAATTAAACATATATCGAAAAGGCTTGATTTGTGCCGCTAAACATGCTCATTTAACATTATCAATATATATAACACACGGATTCAACTTGTTCGCGAATGTTCTTGCCTGCTTCACCGAAAGTAGCGAAACATGCGGGAGTGCCAAGTAAGGATTTAAATTCAATATATATTGGAAAATGTGAGGCGCTGCAATGAAAATTTGATTACTGTCCGAATGTGGTGAAATGATGGGATGCGTCATGCGGTCGATAGACGACTAAAGCATATATTTCGATATGGCAGCAGCATATGTAAGCATTACGGCAGCACTGAAATCGCCCACCTATTCGCCAAGGCATTAAAATTTCTCAAATATCAGATATGTATATTACTGTGTCGTGTGCGTTGGTTGCGGTCATGGTAATGTTGATTTAATGGTGCCCAGAGCATCGATCCATTTCGGCTGCTGCGAGGTGGTGTCCATACCATGCATAGCTGAAACAAATAGTAATATAAAACATGGCGCATGCAGCACAGATCATTGGTGTATCATGTTTAAAACAATTACGATATAGGAGATGGGCCTAGAGACGGGGGGATGTGTTCTTATTGCACTACGACCCATGCACAACAATGATTTTTGGCCCTCCAACGGGGTCCGAACACTATCAAACGTTAAACATGCTCCCTATATATGTTCCTCAGTAAAGACCAGACACATTTCCAAAGCTTACATTCAGCCTTGGTCACAAAGACAGCATCTGACCCATTGCGAACGCAATCATCACATTAAATAGTTTTATAGTTACTGCGGAGAACCATCGGACACTGCTTGACGTTAAGTTTGGAGTTGGAGGAGGTGAAGTCCTCCCGAACGTGACCTTAAAGGATACTTTTACGCGACAACAGTAATAAAACCTTCATTAGCATATTAAAGACCGGCGCTAGCGTTGACGGGATGATTAAGTGATTCGGACCAAATCTTACTGATCCAAATCCGGTATGAAATGCGCCGATTGATTGGCAATAACGAAATGTGCGGGTATGTGTAGGTTATTGCAAATTCCTTAACCTGATATATATATATATATCCTGACTTCTACTTCATATATCTCCGGAGTGATTCAAGAACTTACATTCGGTGGCTACTATATCTAGTAAATGTTATATCCGGAAGATGTCACATGAAGTGAACGCTACATAGAACGAATGCCATGTAAATGCCACATTTGCAATGTCTGTCAGAGAAGGACATCACAACACATCACATCAATCGAAATCTCAGCATTTCAAGTAAGCGTCAACGTTTCCAACATGCTAATGTCTCCTTCATGAATTGTAACGTATTTAATAGCAAATATTATGAATGAGTGTATATCACACTATTAATCATGTTACACAAAGGGGCGAGCCTTCTCAGATGAACTTTTTTTGTCCCCCACTGTAGGTATGGAAGGGCCAAAAATGTGAACAATAAAGAGGCATTAACTTTACCATAAAGTTACATTATGGGATAACAGGCGATATTAAAGGCTTTCGCCTTGTGTAGGTAATCGCCGTGGAAAAACAGTGACTCGATTTAGATGTACGCCCCACCTAGCCAGCGCCATGGTGTTCCAAAAACGACATTGCCAATTGCTACATAATCCTGGATTACACCTAGTTGTCATCAGAGGAGATTATATCGCTCATTTGCGTATTGCTTTAGAACGATAATGACAACTTTTTGTTAGAAAATGATCCATCTCTGCAGGCAACCTGAAATAGTTGGTAAGCAATGGTGAACCAATTATTGAATCGTGCGCGTCAAAATATTATAAACCTGTACAGTGCTATGTTGTGTTCATTCAAGCAAACCAGAAACAAACAAATATGAACATATTTGTGCAAGCATCATAACGTGCCCTTCTCAATCATGCCGATGAGTGTCTTTCGTGTCGTCAGCCAGCCATATCTTCTCCCCTCATACATACTCCATATTTGATAGCCATGCCCAACATCCAGTACTCTGGCAACTGCATGTCTCATGCAAATTGGGATAGCATGCCTGAGTCGTTTAGGGAATTGTTTTAACCTTTGAATATCAGTTTTACCCTGGCCTCCGAGCCCGACACTTTTCTCTCCATCTTTTGGGCAAAGCCATAGTAATTGGTAAAGTTCAAGTTTCTTCTGAACCCTACGCCTGAAATTCGTGTTCCTTCATCAATATTCTCAATACAATGATATTCTACGTACTGTTAAAATCTGTTTTTCTGAAATCGTCACTGTGTAAATAGCTCTTGTCGTGGCCGTTAGCAAGGCTCGAATCTATACTAATCATTAGCTTTTGCAAAGCTGACAAATTCAGTGGGAAACAAAACGAGTGTTTCTACCTTAATCTCTAAACATTCAATTGTTTACTTGTATTGTTACGCAGACCTATCGATAGTGGTGCAGGGCACGTATAGCAAGGATACCTTGCGCCTTCCACCCTAGCGACCCGTGATTAACATTGCTTGCATTATCAGCCGATCTCCTCCAGAGTGGATATCACAAGTAGAGTGACCCTCAAGCAATTCCGCCTATAGTGAATCGCGCCTGTTACATACTGTGGAATCAACAAGCCGTTACAAATCGTCAAATATGCTGCGAGCCATTAGAATTTAATGGAAAACTAGATTTGGTTCGCGACTGCCTATAACGAAACAAATTTCGCCCTATTTGGATCGACTACTGCATACATATAGTGTAAATGAGTATGGCACTTGCCACGTATGATATATGAAAATGTGTTTGAGCAACAATATCACACACACACGCACACCAGTTTTCATACCTTTCGCTCACCACTGTATTGTATAATTCAGTGTGTTATTTGTTTGTACCATTGAACCCCGCTGAATGCGTGATGATCATGAAAAACTCACATTTAACGAATGGAATAACAATTTGTGTTAACGTGATTTTGTAAAAGTTCTAGGTTAGCCTATAATCATATGAATTTCTATGCATGATTACGGATACATATTATCTTCCAAACAATCAAAAGCAATCGTCCAAAAGCAATCTTTCGGATGAGGTGACTGACTTTGTACCAAGATAATCCACGACGCACGCACACAACATGTTGCTTTTTAATTCAAGTTTTGTGCTGAATCGTCACTTTCTGAGCATCACGTAACGCTGACGCCAACGAGTCGGGGACCTTTGCCATGGCCGTTCAAATCGAATCATGCAAATTATATTTGCACAGTAACATTACCGACAGCTTGCTGAAAAGCGGGTCAGACGTACAAAACAACATCAAGCGAATACCTTACATTGACGGCGAATGTCTTTGCTATTCTGGGTTATTTGGGATTCAAATTCTTCATAAATTTAACCATTTTCATGTAAATTTGTGTATACTTTTTGCTGATTAATCGATATGTAATAATGTATGTATGAACACATATATGCATACATAAGTGCATACTTCTTTACAATAGAGACTGTGCCTGCAGTCCTCCGAAGTTAGCTGTCCGTTGTGCAATAACTGATAGTATTGTGACGCAAAAACAATCCCAAACGGCACACAAACTCGTGCACTCTCTCTCATCCACCACCTCTAGCTGTCGCACACACACCCACACTCACACACATACACGCACACACACACGCACAGACACATACACACACATCTATACACAAGGCACTCAAGCGATACGCATTACGTTTATCTCTTCCAAGAATTGTGATAAATAACTAGTCCAAAGAGTCGCTGTGGCTGGGGTATTGTTAGAGTATCCACTAAAGCGAGGTCGCTAACTATGATTAGTTCAACATTGGTAAAAATTTCATTTCCATTGCTCCTTGTTAATTGTATAAGTAGTTTTTTTTCTTTAAGTGTGTAGTTTCCTTAGGAGTCTTAACTTTGGTGTTAGTATCGGAAGTCAAAATTGTGGACTTCCATAGGAGGCATTACCAAACGCTCCTGTAAGAGCTTTATAGTACTCTTATAAAGTCGTAGATACACCAATCATGCGCAACATAAACCATCACCCCTGATGATTACGTTTTCTGTCAATTGTAATCAGGCAGACAAACCGTTGGTACGGTATTATTAGTGTAGAATGCACTGTAACAAACAATGTCGCCAACCTAAGTATGTAGCCATTTTAAAATTTAATTCTTCGTTTATCTGCATTTCTTAACTTCACACGCTCTTTCTCACAAGTTGCCATTAATATATTGAGGGGGTAGATTTGGGGCCACTGTGGAGTAAGTTGGATGAGCAGTCCATATCATGGAGGGCCCATACAATTTTATACATTAAACAAATATCAAAATAGTTTATTGACAACAATATAGAGGCCCATCCTGGATGTCTATTACCCTAATCAATATTAAGCAGTCTTTTCACCTTCGTTGATAAATAGGATTAGGGCGCAATTCTTGGAAACCTGAAAGTGTTAAGATAGATCAATCGAAAAGTACGCATTTTTGCACGCGCTGCTCGTTGGTAATGTATAATACCCTTGCACACTCCATTTGACAATTAAACGAATCTGTGCGCGATCGAAATGCATTAGTATTCATCAATCTGATTGGTGGAATCACAAAATAATGGCTAAGCAAATGATATCGGTGGATGCACGTAAGAATTAGTAGCACCTTACTCGACTGCAATGTATCACAGGACTTGGTGGATCCAACTTTGGGGCGGCCGTATGTCAGCTGGCCGGCCTATTGACAATAATAAAAGAACTTGACCTGACCATTTGGTGGCCGGAAGGAAACGACAAGCCAGAGGTTTATTCACTGGTTGTTGCCACTCCATGGACGAGATGGGAAAACTAGAAAAGCATGATAACCCGCAACAACCAAGGGCATTCGGGGGTGTGGGAGCCTTGACACGAGCATCTAAAGTGAGACCACCATCAGTAGTGTGATGGTTAACACAAGATGATGCATACACTTTACATCAATCTATATGACAGACATTTTCTAGAAGTCGAATATTTGTCTGTGGTATCGATCATCAATTGCAGGCTGATCTAGTCGATATGTCAAGCTAGGTCGAACACAATCAGGGTCATACTTTTGTTGTATTGATGTATTTTCTAAATATGTGTCGAACGTACCGCTTAAAAAACAGTCAGGGGTCAGGTTGTCAGCAGTATTGGAACTTATTCTGAAACAGGGTAGACAACCGCAACGTTTGCAGACGGATAAAGGGACAGAATTTGTGAATCGCAGGTTGCAGACTTGGTTGAGGGAGAACAACATTAACTTTTTCCCGACCCACAATCTAGAAACCAAAGTGAGTATAGTGGAACACTTTAATCGCGCATTGATAAAGAGAATGTAACGTTATACCCTTGATCATCTCTGGGTATTAAAGCTTTTAGTCCACAGCTACAATCGGAGCTACCATCGGAGTATAAAACGTGCACCCAAGTCAGAGAAACTTGTCAATAAGTAAGAGATTCGGCTTAAGCTATTTGGAAAACAAGAAGTAATACCTCCCGAATTAAACGTTGGTGTTCAGTAAGTGAGGAACGTAGTAACTTTAAAACAAGATATTTACCCTGTTAGACTGAGGAATTGCTTACTGGGTCAATCGAGGTGTATAAAAACTGATGGGGTACTTAATTGGTCGTCATAACATTGAAGGTGGTCATGATAATCACAGCGATCGGGTATGCACACTCTTTGGCCTAGACATACCCCAAGCCAAAATTGTTTTCGTTACCCAAATCACTATCTTGTATACGGTCATAATCATCAGCATTTATGGAAAAGGATGATAGTAATCTCTGGACTCAGTAGTAGTTTAGATTACATGCTACCTAACCCAACCCTTAAACATCAAGCGACCTCCTTGCCATGACTTTTTATCTGACAATGCTGAGTAATAGTTCCGTGAACTATCACCGAGAAAATACCCTTACCCGATATGTGACTCAGCTACCCAAATCCATTCATTTGGCAGGTGAATGAGAAGTGGGTTTCGCTGAGATACAATGCCCACACCACTGGTATAATATCGATGATGAAGAAGTTATGACCATCGTGACTGAAATTATGCTCTAGCATATGGAAAAAAAAATCAAACCAAGGCAGTGTTAACTTCTTTGAGTTCTGATTCGAAAGTTCAATACGAATCCTTCAGTGCAATTGGCTCATATCACAGGCTTGGATCGTAGTCCGGTCAAATAAAATATTCATCGAGTTGAGTTTTATCCATTCCTCGTTGATATATGACAGTTAACAAGACAGTTAACCAAGAGCATCTCTTTTTTTTTGTCAACTATCCAAGCTTTTTGTACTCGGTTGAGTAGATAATGAAGCCTTCAATGGTCATTACGAACATAAACCATTCCACTTCAAGCATTACAACGTGAATTGTTTTTCTTTGTACATGAATGGTAGGAAAATATACCAGCTAAGCCCTTACAACCTCATTTTGCAGACGATATATACACATGCAGCTATGCCAACATATTCATTAGCACCAGACAAGTCAATCAAGACCAGCGTAATCGGATTGAGTAGAGTGATTACCCCAGATGTTATAGCTTGTTTGCTTTTAACTATTGAAGCTTTAAACTCCAGTTCCTGTGATTTGTATTGTATGTATTATTGTGTTTCCATGACTAATCGCTTGCATGTATTTAATTTGGAATTTGTTGCAAATGATACCCTATTATATGATTTGATTTATAAAATATATTAAACGAAATATTGTTGTAGTTGCCATGGTTGTGCAATTATTGACTAAACGCTTGCCTGTATTTAATTTGGAATTTGTTGCGAATGATACCCTATTATATGATTTGATTTATAAAATATATTAAACGAAATATTGCTGTAGTTGCCCTGGTTGTGCAATAATTGTATTTACACGAATGTAAATTGTATACTCAACACAAATTTGAAATATGAATTTTACATTTTCTAAAAGTGCATAACTCAAACTGAGACAATAAAAAAAACCGGCAACAACAGCAACACAAACAGTGAAGGAAAAAAACAGCTAGGGTCGCGTTGATACCCGTTAACCCAAGACTTCCCGTTTGGGATAAAAGTATGAGAGAGAAGCTTGTGACTGGGTAGGGGAGAACACCTAGTTGTTCACATAGCAGAATCTCTGATGAACACCAGAACCTGATTTCTGCTCTCTCAGCACTTTTAAATATCTGTATTTGATAGGAGTAATCTTTTTTTGTTCCTACTCTTTCTTGATACTGGAACAATCCGGGCGTTCGAAGTCAAATTTTTGACCATCGAGACAGCACGGTTGATCAATCCAAACCTGACCACTACACCTAGCCTTTATCGAGGCCTCGGGTTGTTCTTGGAGAGAAACCGACGGCATTCATTGACTTAAATAACTTATTCGTGTTAGGACTACCTCTTCGACAAAACCGCCTGAAATATCAATCATTAAAACCAGAATTTCCAGTAGCAGCACGCTCGTTCATAGTATTTGTGGTAACCCACTCATAACCTGGTTCGAAGCACTTTCATAGCATTGCCCCCGTTCGAATCAGCATTCCCCGCACGTCTACAAACACAGACAAAATAAAACTATTTAATAATAACAATAAAAAATATAAATGATAAATAAATACGGAAAAACAAAATAAATAAATATAGAAAGCACAACAATATATATATAATAAAAGCCAGGCAAAGAAATAACAAAAGTACATGAGATAAATACTTAAACTATGAAATTACAAAAAAATTATACGAAGAAATAACTGCATGATATAAATAATGAATTAATATTAAAACTTGTTTTACCGAGCATTTGACACACTAGCTCCAAATTGACAGTGTGGTATATATGAGTGACCATCAAACTATGTTTCAAATACCAACGTAAAAGAGGTGCAGCCAGTAGAAGCTTCTCGCCTTTTAAACTCGATTAAGGACTAACATGGTTGTTGACAGACAACAATATACACATTCACCGTGTTGGATAATCAGATACCGTAAGAGCTTTATATCGTTGGAAATCTGATTCTTAGCCGACAGACACAGGTGAAGATTTACTGTCATAATTTTATGTTGCTCTGCATATGCTCTCATGACAAGAATTCTGTGTGGCCCGTGAATGTGAATATATTTCCGATTTTTCGCACGAAGATATAAATGTTCTACTGAATTTTATTTGCACATTATGATGGCACCCCACGCTTTGTTAAATGATTGCTCTTGAACTTGATAATAAAATACCATGTGTGCGAAATAAATGCTATTATTATAATCTCGCCTTGGTACTGGTGGCTAGACTTCCGTATTCAGATATATAAAAGATGTGAATGACCTAAGGCATGTGGCTAATGGTTTCTGCGATAAATTATCTGATGCTGTTTGTTTGCAAGGTGGTTATCATTTATTGAACACACCGCTCTTGTCCGTAGAGACGCTGAAGCCATCCAAATATGTACAGCGAGCGTTTGTGGAATGATTATACGTAGGACACTGTGTGCATATGGAGATCCTTTTCCGCGGTACAAAGAAGCAAATCAATAAGCTATTGGACCAATGCAATTATGTGTGATATATAACGACCAGTAATAAGGCAAATAACCTAGGATTAATTGACTTCGACATTTCTCCATCCGTAGGACTAGTGCAATTTTAACAAATGCAATCTCGTCCTCTTGTATCATCAGGTCAATTTTTTCCGGTATTAATTTTCCACTGTCTCAGTCTCGACGACAAGTGTATTCTAAAACGATAATCATCAACGCATCCTCTCGAGTAAAGACCTGAATAAAATATTCAACAAATCATAAAGAATGCTCCTGTGAAAATTATGTTTGGTAAATGTGAGATCCAGTAAAATGTGACATCTAGTGAATGCTGAACCTAGTAAATGTATCATCCAGTGTGTCTAACATCTAGTAAATTCTATATCTAGAGGAGGTTATGTCGAGGGATCGTTATATTAGGTAGAATCTTGATTCAGTGAATGTTACATAAAATAACTGCTACATCGAGTTAGTGTTACATTGTATGAATGTTTAATCTAGTATATGCTACATAAAACAACTGTCAGTGAACCCTACAATTAGCAGAAGTTTATCTAATGACTAATGCTTGGGTTAATTTTTCAAATGCATCTGGTGAATGCTATTACTAGTAGGCGTTACATCTAGAGACGGTTACATATAGTGAATTATCAATCTCGTTATTAGTACATCTATTGAATCTTAACATCTAAAGCACGTTACACACAGAGAAAGCTACGTTCAATGAATGTTGCATTAAACGATCGTTTTATCTCCAATAAATGTCACATCTGGTGAAAGTTACATATAGCAAATACCAAATCTATTGAACGCTACATCACAATAATGCTACACGAATACCACATTTGCATTTTCATCGGCTTGGCTGCTTGCATAGGACTTAACAAAGCGGCATATTGACCAAAAGCCCACCACTACAAGAGAATATCTGCATTTCCAAAATTTTAAGGTCTCCTATGTGAATTGTAACCAATAATGAAATACACAACCGCGTACACCACGCCTCTATGGGTTTAATACACGTTATATTCATTAACACAAGTAAGCGCAAATGGTTATGGGATGGGATATGAATAAAGGATAAAAATAATGGCTTGCGATTCGTACCACCAAGAGAGATTACTGGTCAGTATTACAAGACATATAAACAGCAGCCTCTCACTCTGTGTAAGCATCCGCTTATGAAACATATGTAATCATTGTGTGAATATTGGACATTGGGAATCGTAAAAAGTGTTTGCAGCATCATATAAAACAATCGGCTGGGCCAGCATCACCTAATATCAGAAATGCAACTGCTCAATGCTACATGTGCAAAAGCGAATTTCAGTGTGTGGTTGAGAAATTCAAGATCAAACTCGTATTATATATCTTAATATTGTCCATTATATAAGATAATGTTTCGAGGGCATGTGCTTACACGCGGTGAGAGGCTGTATGCTGTATCTCGGTAGCTAACATTCAGTACCACTTTGCGGTACGATTCGTTGGTTAGCTGTTGCTCATATGTGAAATAAACCCAGTCGTAAAATTACCTTCATTATGCTTATTATCTTCGTTGCAACTCATATAAGCGGCATCAACAGTTTAGTTATGTTAATGATCTTTTGTGGTGTGGCACGTTCGGTCGACATGGTGTTTCGAGATGCTCATCTTCAACGTCCAAGCCACAGGCAATGTACATGTTACATTGATGTGTTTACCATGTGATATCGCGAATGGGCGCATTCATCGAATAGCACATTAACTAGATGTACCAGTTGATAAGATTAAAAAAAGGACTCTTGAGCCAAGCCATTCGGGTAACATGGCAACAGACTATTCACATGAGGCTATGTGTTGGCATTTTCAACAAACGCCTTATGGTGGCTGACTTCGATGCTTGATGAACTTGAGCACACGGCACCATGAATTGCGTTATGAATCCATTGGGTAAGACGAAGCGACAAAGTTCTCTGATGGAGGCCTTTTATGGCAAAATAGTATTGCACATTATCAGTAGGAGACAGTTGCAACCATATATGAACATTATTGTGTTGTCAAAACACCTAGAATAGTTTATGACCACCGTTAGAATGTGAAATTTCTAGCAGTTGTTATTCTGGGGCAGCGCAATTTTTAAATCAGGAACGCTTTGACAGTATGTCATTCAGGGTCACCTACATAACAGCAGCAGATTTTCGTTGCCTTGATGCAGGGAAGTTCTTGACCTAAATGCACACAGAAATGGAGGCAGCGACACTTGGGATATGTGACTAGGGCAGTAATTAAGAAACTTTAAATAGTTTCTATTGTGCAAGGCGGATTAATTAAACAGAAAAACCATGCAGGGCAATTGTTTGATATATTCCAGCCTATTTATTAGAGACGTATAGCTCCCATATGACCCGAAACAACTAAGTCGCGACGCTACGACCTACGACTTAACTTTGTTGTTTACCCTGCATCAGTTTCATCGATTACTCTTGATGCTGCACTTACACACATTCACACACACACACACACACACACACACACACACACACACACACACACACACACACACACACACACACACACACACAACACACACACACACACACACACACACACACACACACACACACACACACACACACACAAATATATATATATGATATATATATATGTATATTTATATTGCCTTGATGCAGGGAAGTATATATATATATGTATATATGTATATCTATGTGCATATATATATATATATATATATATATATATATATATATATATATATATATAATATATATATATATATATATTTTTTATTTCGGTCTTAGTTAATGTGTCAATGTAGAAGACTGGTATATCTTACATTTGTCCTGTGCCGCACATGCGCTGACATTCTTTGTTGCTGCTACTCATTTTTAACACACCCGAAGTTCAATGTTGACGTATCTGTTCGAGGAGCTCAGTCGGTTAAAAGTATTGATCTCAGGGAGCTAGCTGGCTTTGTGCGAAAACCATGTGATAAGTGTCTTACGTGAAGTCACCAAGCCAAAGCCACCACGAGTAACGTTATGTTGTGACCATGGAGCTGCAGAATAGGGCCATTTAGTAAACCCCTTCCCTTAAATGAATTTAGAAGTGTTCGTAGTCTCTGATCTTGATTAATGCTGGAAAGATTGCAACACCAGTCACTAGTATAAGATGATGAAGGCAACCTAACGATCGATTTGAGTTTATCACAACGTAGTATCTCCAATAAATATCCCTCAAGCAACTTCGATGTGATTTGAATGATGAAACTAATCCTAGTGGTAGAAATAAATCGATCGAGGGTTTGATATATTAACCACTGTTTATTTATGAAATAAATGCACAAACCTTAATTACATGTCTGTGCTGTCCGTAGCTACTCTTTATCAGATCGTACCGCATAACAGTTATTTTGAAGTTGCTTATCCAAAACATGTAATGTGGGTAATATTGTAAAACAACGTTTTCATCATCTTTGAGAATCTAAGTTGTGAATCCATGTTTATTTTAGTGCTCCCGTTACGATATGCTGCATTGTTTTGTGATGCTTCTTTGTCACACAAAATATCGGTTATTCTGAAGTTACTTTCCAGGCATAATGTTAGAAATCCGTCAATGGAAGGCAGCTGGCACAGCGAAAGCCATATGTACTGTACCCTGTTCATGTAATGCGTCTGCAATACACTTGCTGTACATTGTTATCAAAGGGTTAGGAAGAGAAGTAGTAACTCACAAACCAGTCAAGTTGCGGTCATAGTACACAATAACACAAGCAAGCGCGTCAGCGGGTGATTCACTAGCCCGATATTTAGCCAAACTACCCCTGATTGGCAGCATTTAATTGATCCATATCACACCTCAAGCGCTTCGATTGGTAGAGCAAATTTGCGCACTGTGAATTACGGGATACAAGGAAATCGAAGTCGCTCTGACTCCAATCACCCCATATTCTGATATAGCTTTATCTATAACATGCGTACATGCAATGAAAAGCGGTAAGAAATCGGTTGAGTTGTGTGTGTGGCGTGGTAAGTGGGGTGGGGAGGAGTTGGTGAGCAGCGGGTTGTTAAATACTGAACTAGTGTATCTGATGGATGTAATATTAACGGTGAAACCCAAACACGACCCCGCACAATCAGTGGAACAACATTTCCACGTAACACGATAGCTGTCACGTCTGTTATACTGCAGACTATTCTGTCAGACATACTCAGTTGAGAGACAAATTAACCTTACGAGTACTTTAATCCAGATAATAAGCGACTTAATAAGCTTGTCGGATTAACAGTTACCTCCCTGAGAAGCAGAAAATCGTATGTGTCTATCTCAGGGCGGCTACCCGACCCTGGCGGTTGTTGACAATGTGATATCATCATCTACTGCGCGGATGGAGGGTTGTAAATAGCGTGTCCGCAGTGATGGGCGTCTCTGGTAAACACCCCTGCTTTGTTGTAGTACGCGATAATGGTAACAGAACGACTTGAATCCAGACCTTTTGCTGCTTCCTTTTGTATTCTGCCGTCCAGCAGTTTGGGTACAGAGAGAGTAATTCTCTTTTATACCGTATGGTTTCTGTGTGTATCGCCTCATCCGCAAATGTTGTAATAATCGCTGTTTTTATTGCAACTTTCCCTCCTGCTTCTATTCCCGTCTTGGTTGTGCCTTTGTCCATCTATGACATAGGTCATGTACTCGCCAATGGGTTATGTTAGAGTAGCTCATGTGGTTATGGTGCACATATAAATCATCAATATCCCAATTCCAGCAATTGAGGGTGTCGTTATCTTGACAATATCATGCCCTAGAATCTAAATCACGGTACTATTGGAATTAAAGAGTTGTGTTTCGTATGATTACAAAGTTGTTGCTTGGATTGTGGAGTAGGTGCTTCAGATTAGTGACAGCAGGGGTTCATTCAGACTTCTGCTACCAAATGGCAGGTATGCAATATTGAATAAACATGCTCAAATAAGAATCTATTCTGCGTCATTCATCGTGTCACAACCTTAAATGATGACTTTGATTCATATGATTCGTTTTGCAATTAGAAATTTTATTTCCCTAGTTAGAATGAGTTCATATTGCGTTCTTCACTCTTTGGTAAACATAAATTAAACGAGCAGTCAAGTAGAAAATGCCGTGTAATAAGGCATTTTGGCACTTGAGGCGCAACACACACCGACAATAATACAATGGTGTAGCTGGGTCACCCTCTGATCCAATGCGATAGCATGAAGTGCTAGATGATAGAGAATGCACGCACAACCACACTAATATACATACATACATACATACATACATACATACATACATACATACATACATACATACATACATACATACATACATACATACATACATACATACATACATGCATACATGCATACATACATATATACATATATACATATATACATACATACATACATACATACATACATACATACATACATACATACATACATACATACATACATACATACATACATACACATACATACATACATACATACATACATACATATATACATACATACATACATACATACATACATACATACATACATACAGTACATACATACATACATACATACATACATACTAAATACATACATACATACTTATGTACATAATACATACATACATACATTGCATACATATACATACATATTGCATTATGCGAATGTTTTGGTTTGCACTCTGAGGTTTACTTTACCAGGTCGCGGACTTACCGCAGAACGAAGTACGTACCTCGATCGAGGTAAGTACCTCGTTCCCAGTACGGCGCACCTCGATTGAGGTACGCATGATAGTCGTGTCACCGCCCTCTGCTGTTTTGCATTTTATGACATTATTTTCTGAAATGTGATTGGCTTTGAACGATTTAATTATGCAAATATATTATGGCCTACATTTGGAACCAAATTTGTTGTTGTGAGCGATATCGGGCGTTCACTAGAAGAGTTTTCACTTCCATTATTCGACAGCGACGTTCATGATAACAATTTTGTACACACACCAACATGGCAGAGGTAAGGTCTATGTTTTCTCATTCACAAGTATATCATCTTATTATACATTATAATTTTTTCAAAATTCTATGGCATATTAATGAGCTATCGCTTATAATATAACACCCCTGTTGAATGATTTTTCTGAACAATGGCGTATTGATGCGTTCGTACTTAAATCGAAGTATGGTGTACTTCTTTTTGAATTGGTGCCATAGTCTGATAGTAGATCGTACACAGATAAAAGAATGACACTTATGATTCATACGACCGAACTACAGATCGAATATAGCCTTTCCTGGTGGTGTTCTTATGTAAGATAATTTCTTTTAGTAATTTGAAACCTGGTGACATAGCCCCACTTTGACGGTAGTATACATATAAATATGATTTACTCTGTTAATAGAGGGTGATATAAAAAGTTTCACAAGAATTGCTGGTTTCTGTTGTGTACTTAAACATTGATTATAATATTTAATGTTATGTATTTCACTAGACAGTGTCTGAATTACTTTTTTTTTTCCAGAATTGAACAGCTATTGGCTATGCCATTTTCAAAACGGTGTGCTTCTGAAAGCCTTCATTCACAATGAGGATGTTTGGAAACTGGAAACCTGGTGTCAAAGGATACTGTTGGATTCGGTTGGAGAAACAGAATCTGTCCATTAGACAAAAACTGCTCCTAAGTTCTGTCAATAATGACAAAGTGAATAAATTTATCCAGACTTGAACATTCCTTCAACCGTAAGGGATCAGTCCGTGCAGCCACCTTCCAAGCCACTGAAAGTTGGTTTCAACTCTCTCAATGGAGAAGCTATTCCTGTGAGGGGTGTACCAGGTCTCGCCTGAACAATAAACCCATCTTTTATTGTTTTCGTCTCTATACTCAACCGGAATATTGCCCTTACACCGCCGAACAAGTTCATAAGACTTTGTACATATTATCCTCTTCCTCTTGTTTCTCCTATTGCGGCAATCAGTACCATCAGATATGTATGCAATAGGTATTTTACCGGTGTGGTGTTTCCACTTTGGATCTCTGAAAGTTTATATAATTGTTTTTAATATATTCCATTCCGAACAACAGAGACACAGAGAGAATATGTTATTCTGGATTCCATTTTCATGAAAACATAGGTACGGGCGCATTTTGTACAGAGTCGAATTTGTAAACATTATCACATAAGTCCTTATCTTTCCTCATTGGAAAGGAAGAGGCTTTCCCAATTAAATCCAGCTCGGATAAGGTCAGGTAGCCAGTGCTTCTTTGTCTTTCGGAATTAGATTTCAACGACATCACATCGATTTGCTCTCTGTTCCAAACCCCTTCCCCCCTTTACGTTTTCAATACTATCCCACCTTTTGAACATGCTTTCCTCTAGTTTTATCATTCATCACTCGCTGTTGTAATATGTATGTCTGTACATTAATCCTATCTATGTCATGACTTATTGAAGTAGCTTTATTCTACGTTGTGTAACCTGTCTTAGATATATCATAGTTATGTATCTCACTTATTGCATCCACATCATACATATACCTTTAGCTGTCAAACAGTCATAACGTTACTATACTTGTTATCATTATCTGTCTCATTGTAATACTGGTAATTGATTTGTAGTGTACCTGCACTCGGGGATTCGGTATCCTATTATGTAATACCGAAAATTTTACGTATGTGTTTTTGAACACAATTTGCTACTTGAGAATTATTTCTAAAATAAAATTAACTCAAACACTGCTGTTCCTCCACTCCTTCACAAAAATGGATCTGCATGATATATTGTTAAGGGTATATGATTTGGCAGATAGAAACTGAATTATTAGCAGCATGTAGGATAAACACCATCATGAAGTTTACAGATGAGGAATATTCTTATGACCACTGTCCACATTGCTATGGAAGTATTTGTAATAAAGCACAGTAAATTTCAATACAACCTGATCGATGACCCCGTGATTTTGTGAACAATCCATTCCATATCTGGTAAACCTTAAGTATGCTGACAT
Organism: Urechis unicinctus; assembly: GCA_034190875.2. NCBI lineage: Eukaryota > Metazoa > Annelida > Polychaeta > Xenopneusta > Urechidae > Urechis > Urechis unicinctus. The sequence continues at coordinate 54,743,780 of CM067351.1, read as the reverse complement.
GATAATGTTCATTACATATGTAATGATGCTCGTTTCCATCTGTAAAGCCTATAATAAATAATAACCTAACATCTAATTAAAACAAGAACAAAAGTTTTCAAAAACTCGAACAGAACAGGCCAACAAAAGTATGAAAACTGGCTGTTGTGGTGTTTTTGGGGACATTCTGTTCAATATGAAACACCTGGCTGCTTTGTTATTCTATTTGAAAAGAACATTCATTTTTAAACACAACTGAACACGTATATGAAAACTCTCATTCAGACCCGGGTGGGACACAATGGTACAGCGTACTTCGATTGGAGTACGCAAATATCGGTTGTGCAAATGGATTGACATGGGGTGTGATGTTATCATCAATAAGTCACAAATATGCCATACTATTTTCACGAAACTATATTTCATATAATCTAGAAAAAAAGTAAGTTTTTAACTTTGTCACACTGATACAAAATGATTCTTGCCTCATTAATCTTCAGGACAGTCACGCGATAGCCGCCGTACTCAAAAAAACGAACATGGAAGCCTTCTCGTGCACGTGCAACGCTAAACATGGTCCCAAATCGATGCTATGACAACTAAGGGGGTTATCACGATTTTACCCAACAAAATCTCAGTAAATGATGTCACAATTAGCAAAACAGTTGAGAAAATTAATGTTTATGTATACATACTTCAAACCATGTACGCCGTACTAGGAACGAGGTACGTAACTCGATCGAGGTACGTACTTCTTTCTGTGGTCGTCTGTGACCTTGTTACGTACTGTGAATTGCGAGGGCGCAAAGTGCAGCTTAAAGGGCAACATGCCTAATAACGTACCTGAGATATAATGTTGTACCAAATTCCGTTAGTATCTGTAGTTATATACCGTTTAGCTATGCATGTCGATATTTATTTGTTGGTTTGTAGGGACGTATTTATGTATGAATATAAGTATGCATTCATAAACTGATGTGTTATTGGTTTGAAAAAAACTGCTTTGTCAGCAACTCTCTGTGGTAAATTTAATGATGCGTTCAATGTGTCGCAACTGCAAGTATTGTCAATCTATAATAATCCTAATTTGCTTACTCAATGATATATATATGCGCGCCAATTCATCCATGACCAAACACACTTTCCTCGGCTAATATTTCTCCCTCCCTCTATTAATATATCTCTCGGTTTTTCTCCTTCTCTCTCTCTCTCTCTCTCTCTCTCTCTCTCTCTCTCTCTCTCTCTCTCTCTCTCTCTCTCTCTCTCTCTCTCTAGGCGAGTATGCATTGCGACTCGTATATGAGAAAGCAGGTTTCAAGACTTGCATCTTGTGCTTAATATGTATAATGGAGCAGCAGACACATGCCTAGGAAGACAGTGACATAACATGTCATGAATGACAGAGAGACGTCGCCAGAATAATCTATTCAATCGGAAAATTTAATAGAATTTACTTATTGATTACTAATTGTTAAGCACAAGTATAATCGACATTTGTCCTGCTTGGATGTAAGGTTATGACTCCTCCGTATGCGACAGAAACCATGAAAGGCTGATTAATTTCTTAATTCTAGTTATTGCTACGTAATTATTAAGGATTGGTTTATTCTTAACCAGTGTGCTTGTAAGTATTACCTCATTGCCACACAGAGGAGTGAACAAACATGACCACATTAACGACAGACAAAGACATACAAGGCTGCGTATATAACACTCACAGAAACGTGTGAGCCTGGTAGGCTGCATACCCTTTGCCTTACAATTTTATACCTAACGCATACACTAAAATCTTCACTTAACATAACGCCGCCATTTTATCATATTATGTAAATTATTCCACAAACCTGAGCTTTGCAAGATCTAGTCTCCGTACAGAGTGAGTAATAATAACATTAATCTACTGATTAACTGTGGCATAATTTCAAATGTCTTTAGATAGACTAGATAATTACAACTTTTTAAATACCTGACCAGAAACTCGCTCTGTTTGGCCAAGACATTGGCAAATAATATCTTCGAGTCAAAACTTTGAAGGCGCATTTATTGTAATTTCATGAAAAACTGCGTCCTAGCAATCATAAAATAGATCTGTGACCCAAATTTTAAGTCAGACCTATCTAAATACATATCCTCATTCTTAAATTGTTTATATTGAATTGATTATCATTAATTAGGAAAAGATAAATTAAATTGTTTACTGTGAGTGTTCTGTAACGTACCCACTTATACAATCGGTTAATTGCATTTTGATCACGATATACTTGATGTAGCCATACAGAATGCACCATACTCCAGATATGCGGTCATATAGGAGATATGTTTAGTTGTATGCTATACAGCGTAGGATAACATCTACGTAATATGTATGGTGATATCAGCAACAGACGATCCCTGCTGTAATATACTTGCATTGATCCCGCAGCTCTCGTCCGTAGATACGATGATGCCCTCAACAGCGTGGCCTGGGAAGGGAAATTAAACCGTGATAATAGCGGGACAGCAAGCGTTGGTGTGATGATCAAGCATAGGACAGATGCAAGTACAGATCCTTATCCGTGGATAAAAGCTGCAACTCAATTAGCTATTTTGACCAATGCAAGTATGAGTGAAGATCACAGCTAATTGCATTTCGTCATCAGGTAAATATCCTGAGAATAATTGACTTCAAATTTCTCCATCCTGAGTACTAGTGCAATCTTCACCAACGCAAACACGTGTCCGAATTACGACTAATAAAATGTCGATCTCTGCATCATCACGTCAATATTTAGGTATTAATTGACATCTACTCTCTCAATCTCGACGACCGGTGTATTCCCAAACGGTTGTCATTAACAGATCCTCTTGGGTAAGGACCTGAATAAAATATCTATTCAGTAAAAGATACATTAAGTGATTGTTGCTTTCTATAAACCTTTTATTTCCAATAAATGTCTCATTCGATGAAGGTTACATGTAGTAAATGCCACATCTATTGAACGCTACATGCTACATCAATGCCACAAGTGCATTGTCATCTTCTCAGCTACTGGCAAAAGACTTCAACAGCAATATTGACCATACGCTCACCACCACCGAAGAACGTCTGCATTTCAAACATGTTAAAGTCTGCCTTGTAATTTTTAAATCGATAAAGAAGGTAACCAAACGATATCGGTACCCATTACGACATGTTGCATTATTTTGCGGTGCTTCTTTGTCACACAAAATAACGGTAACACAAACTGTCTTGGCATAATCTTATAAATCTGTCAATGAAAAACAGGCATACTGTTCATGTGATGCTTCAGCAAATGACTTGCTGCAAACATCTGTCCAAGGGATAGGAAGAGAAGTAGTCAATCACAAACCGACCATGTTGAGGTCATAGTAAACAACATCCCGAGCGAGCGCTGTACTGGTTGACTCACTAGCCCGGTATCTAGTCAACCTACCCCTGATTGACAGCATTTAATCGACCCATGTCACACCTCAGGTGCATCGAGTGGTAGAAAAAATTGTGCACTGTGAATTACGGGATGCTGTACTTAGTCTTTATAATTATGCTTCTATAACCAAAAGAAGGCATGCATTTTTCATGAAGCCTTGACTTCTTCACGATAATTTACTCTAGACAACAAGAAAAGTAATTTACCAGCTTCAAGGGACGTAACAGATGTCTGAACAACAGATAAATATGTCCCTGACAAGCAGACAACCGTTGGTGTCTTACTCGGGGCAGCTACCCCGACACTAGCGGTTGTTGTAAATCTGATATCACCCTCTACAGCGCGAATATGTAAGATAGAGGATTGTAAATAGCGTGTCCGCAGTCAAAGGCGCCTCTGATAAATACCTCTATTTTGAAGTTGGACGCAATAATTGTGCCAGAACGTCCATGATGTATATGATCCCAAACATGTTACTGTTTTCCTTTTGTATCCTGCCGTCATGTTTTATTATATGTCTGCGTAATTCTGTGTCACGCAGCACGGTTTATCTGTGTTTGTCGCCCCGTCCCCAAATACTCTATAGGTCGCTGCTTCCAATTCAGCTTTCACTCCTGCTTCTGTTCACATCTTTGTCGTGCTTTTGGCAATCTACGACACAGGTCATGTACTCGTCTATGGCTTATCCTTGAGAGGCGTCTGTGGTAATGGTGCACTTATAAATCCTCAATATCCCCAAACCAGCAATAAAAACATACTAATCTGTCAGCATTAGCAAAGTGTCATCAACATGAGTGCTGCTTGCGGGCTTGCATTGTAATAGTTTGGCTTCAAATGGAACCGAACAGCTAGAATACGATTGTATTTTTGTAACAAACACTGATACAAATACTAAAAAAGGGCAGAGATCCGTTCAAGGAAATATAAAGAAGGACCATATTTATCACAGCCCATATCTGATGAAGGCCATATATTAGCTTGCATCTAATGCTTATCACATGAACTGGTGTATCAAGCGCAAGGGTTGAACCAGATAAATACCCCAGCAAGATAGAAGCATCACACATCGTATATTACCAACAGCATCGTCTTTATAACATATAGGGTATAACCCATAAAACGTATTATAAAGTCAAATACAATTGATAGCAAATAGGTAGACTTAAGTATATCAGATAGTTCTGCTTTTTCGTTGCGATGTTTATTGCCTACGTCCTCTACGTCGAAAAAGCTGTCTTTTTAATCATGTGCTTTCCTGTCTCAACTTGTAATTAAGACTTTTTTGGTCGAAGATTGCAAAGATTCAAGATAATGGAAATCTTCTTATTCTTAATTTACCTACAAGTGCTGGCTACACATATTTGATGAGGAAGCGATTATCCTTTTGCTGACACTATCATTAAAGTTGGGTCGGTTTTGTTATTACTTATTTTAAAACTACTGCCTATGGTTGAACAATCCAAATGAAGAGGGGATGGTTTTGTTAGGTAGAATGACATATTATCAATGGATATGGGGCGCGACAAGCTCGTAAAGAGGACTTGATGGATGAGGCGTGATTTGTGAGGAGCTGGTGGCGAATTCGGTGTCCCCCTTGGGGATAGCATCCGGCCGTCCAATGCAAATCCCTGTGACAATGCATGAGATGAGGGGGCTGATGAACGATGGTGGAGGGTCACATGGTAAGTAACAAATAAGCTTGGCTTTAACTTCAGGAGAGGATGAATGTTCCCTTCTACCACCTAAGAAAAGGGTTGTGGTAAGCCTCATAGGAGTCAGTTAATATGGAATGTATCTACACGTAGTCATAGGGAATACAAGTACTCAACAATTTAACCAATCACTGTAAAATTGACGCATATTTATACGGAATCAACTAAACGTTACCCGTTCAAATTCCAGGACGAAATTAATGACCTAGCGCGACGATTCTGACATGCAAACTAACTGTTGTAAGCAGTTGTATTAAGACGCTGACGATTCCAACGGACGCGGTTAGCTGAAAGACTAATTGATACGGCAGGCATTGGCCTGCTTTCTCTAGACAAGTACCGCATTCGAAATGTAATGTTCTGGTTAACCCACTAGTAGGATCTAATGTTAACACCATTGAAAAGCCCCTCCCATTCCACATCTGGCCATTGAACAAAAAACGACCTATTACTTCGGGGGCTCAGAATGTACAGAGCTATATTGGCGATACATAATTACTAACCATCTAATTGAGAGTGCCCTCCCATCAGGAATGGAGTCATTAAGTTCCTCTTTAAATAGAAACAATATGCAGGGCTCCACCCAAATCGTTGGTGACAACGCGATGCCTAATGCTCCGCGGAATGCCATGACTTCGTGTCACTGTACATTGCAATTGGTGACTATGGCAGCTTTAATGTTGCGGTGCACAAAGCGTGAGGTGGGCCTTAATGTTCGAGAGTCCGTGTTCTCGTCTCTATACTCTCCTCTGTCTTAGTTTGGTGTCCCCCAGACATGCTCCGACCTATATCTAATACCTAATGCCCCGTATTCATGGTTCTCAGACAGGACTAGACCAGACTAAGTTTTATCTGCCTTCGTCGCTCAGAGGACATATGTCCGATTGAGAATGAAATCATTTTATTTGTTTTGGAAGCAGACAATTTCTTACCTCGGTGCTACTCACTGGTATATCAAATCATTATAAAAACCGTCATAGTAGAACTAATGATACTGGCTTATAGTTATTGGAGAGAACTGACGCCATTTATATTAAGGATCACCATGTTAGCTTTACTTAAAACGTCTCTTAGGTCGGCGGAGATGATGAAGCCGCCGATCAACGGCAGAAAGTACAGTCATGGTCGAAGCAGGCTTCCTACTGTTTTAATCCCGATTGTCGCTCTATAAACTTGTACTTTCACGAGATAAGCTATTGTGTTTAGGACCGCAAGGTATTGTTAATCTTCGACACAGAGTTGTTTGCAGCGTTTAATGACGCTGAAGCGAATGCTTGTGTCAACTTATAGTGGCTAGGTTAATAGACATTGTACGTAGTCAACAGTATATAAACGGGCATCAAGAGTAATCTCGAAAATATTGCCATGCGCTAAAGCATCAATGAATGATTAGACTAGCCACGTGAAGTCTAAGTCGTGTGTTATATCAGAAATGTCACTAGGTATAACGTTCGCCAAGGGAGAATGTAATTGGAACGTGAAAATCATAATCCTCCACATAATGCTTTCTTCTGTACACACGCAATCTGGAACTCGGTAGCCAAACCATAAGCTGCATATATATGTAAAAGATTGGTTTTCGAAATGTAATTTCAAAGTGGGTTTCAAAGACTGAAAATTAGTTTTGCTTGACGTTTAATCGTATATCATTGACAACGTGCTGAAGCATTGCAATGTTTGTCGGATCTTCCACTTGTGTCAGTTATGTTGCTTCTCCCCAGCATGAAGCGCTAGTTGTTTTCGGTTGAGTGCTGTTTCTTTACAATAACAATGTTGTTGAAAATGTTTATAAGTTCTTTATCTTTGAAAGCCTCGCCCGTGAAGCTATGTTCATTTTTGATTGGATACCTGCATGCACTACCATTAATTTTTGCAATGCTTCTTGGTCACAGCGAACACAAGTCAATGTGCAGAACTATACAGTCTAGGCTTAATTTTAGAAACATGACAATATCAATAAAAACGCAGCAGCCACAGTGATTGTTAAATGTACTTGGCTGCATGGAATCAATATCGGTACGTTTGATGTCCTGCTTCAGAAGTCGACTTCCTGCATAAACGTCACTTTGCTCCTGTGTCCCTGTAGTAGCGATGCCATTCCATTACGTGATGATTTGATATAACAGCTTTGACATAAATTCAGTAGAGACATGTGGAGACATGCACTGCAACATCAACACCCTACAAACTATTGGATTCGTGATGTGCTACACTTAATCCTTTTGAGTAATTAGGATGGTCTAAACGTCGATAAAACGTCGAGGGCTGATAGCTGTTCGCAAATTGTTTGACATTAGGTAATAACATGGGTGAGTATATAAATGGTTCGATATTGACATCCGCCGATATTGTAATTTTGTAATTCTTCGCTTGCCTATGGTCAAGCTTGCGAATTCGTTGACTGAGCGCCATTTGAACCAATCGGTAGACAACATGCCTCTTATATATATATATATATATATATATATATATATATATATATATATATATATATATATATATATATATATATATATATATATATATATATATATATATATATATATATATATATATATATATATATATATATATATATATATACCTATATATATATATATATATATATATACATATATATATATATATATCTACATATATATATATATATATATATATATATATATATATATATATATATATTATATATATATATATATATATATATATATATCGATGCTATGTGTACCACAGCATAAACAAACACGGCCACGCATTGCGAGGTGGATTCATGCAGGTAACACACAGCACATTACAGTACAAAATCTTAAACTGCCATGGCTAATAACGTCAAGATTTCATTCATATCTGTCTTGTGTACTTATGCTACTTCTTTATTAAAAAACTATGTCGGTCGGATTTTTCGGTATTTGGCATAATATTTCATTCGTCGGTCCTTGCATCTGCTCGCTTCCACTGATTTGTGTGATAATCATATCCAGTGATCTTTCACTGCAGTTTGCAATGTAAACAGCCAAGTCATTTCAAGCATCAGCCGAATCAATTCGTGAGCAGGTTAGGAACTATAAAATGATTATCACGACCTTCAACTATTCAGCCAATTTGAAATAATTGCGATTGCGACTGTTGCCGTTTCACACAGTACGCCACAGGTGTAGGAGGATAAGAAGCCAATCAACTACTGGCCATGTGGAGGCCGTAGAACTCAATAAGACGAACGAGCGCATATGCATTTGTACAGTTCAGGTGTCTAGCAAACCATCGCCTACGCTCCAACAACCAGCGTAAAAACTTGGGAGGTTATCTAGTTATTGGCAGCAACTTGTGCACTCCTAAATCGTATCCCATTAACCGTGAAACGGATGCTTGAAAATAATGGTCACTCTGACTAGCTGGATGCTACAATTAATCTGTTTAATAATGCCCCTAATGAGTTCACGGACATGTTGCTAGTCTGGTGACCTATTTACCCTTATCAGCCGATCTCATTCAACGAGGAATTTGAACGTTGCCAGTCTCATGATCTCGCATGCGGCGCACAAGGGTCGATGTTAGCACCCAACAATCACCAATTATCAAAAATGCTGAAATCCGGAAACCTTAATTGGGATCGTGGCTGCTGTCATGGCGTTAAAGTGTAATGGAGCATCCCACACACATACTATTGTTGCCCATGCAAGTTAATGAGTCAAATCAGGTGCATGCGATTGCAAATGGTTAAGACTTAGGTGAATTATTTTTAGCGTAGGTGTGAGACATTAATTCGTCATAATATGTCGTCATGATGTATTATACTTTTATGCTGCATCAACAACTCGGGTAGATTTCTGTTGCATTGGTGGAGGAGGTAACCATATTTACTAAACGACTCACAATCGTTGGCAAATCATATGCTTCAACGTGAGTTTGCTCAAGCTGTGTAATTTGTTTGTAGCGCTGTACAACGGTCGATGCATTATGATCATGAAAATCCAGCTCGTTAAGTAGTACATAACATTTGTGCTCACGTCATTACTTATACGATCACAGTGAAGCAAGAATGATGCGCATTTGAATGCATATAAAAGTCCGTTTGTAAAAGAGCACCAGCTCCCTACTCTATTACCAGGGCTTGTTCGAATGTAGGCATCGACAAAAAGTGACACACACACACACAAATTAAATTTGACAAAAAATCTGAATAATACATTCATGTTGTATATCAATAAAACTATGGTAAAGAATCAAGTTTAGTAGGGATTCGCCATTTCGGAGCATATATTTAATTAGCGCTATTGTTCCGAGACTTTTGCTATGGCTTGCCAAATTGAATCATGTAAGCGGTGTTTGCACAGTAAAGTGGTATTTGTTGATTGGGCGCACACCAAAACGCGGCCCTAAAGCCACCAGTTTGCCGAAAACATGGTCAGAGGGTGAAAACAAGATGAAGAGAATACTCTGTCTTGACGACGAGTGTCTTTGATATTTTATGTATAAATTTTGCATGCTTGCATGTTTATTTGTATATACCTTCTTGCTGGTGGATCAGTATATGTTAATTACTTACATTGACGAGGTAAGTCTTTCACCTACGAGATTAATAGAGATTTTAATTCCTCATAAATTTACATTTGTTTATTTTTATATATATATTTTAGTATTTTGAATAATAATCGAAATGGGCACATGCATTCTATTATTACATTTTTCATCTACCCCGCCCACTCATTCACATACACACACACACGCACACGCGCATGTGTATACACAAGCAAGGTTGCATGTTCCGCAACACCTTAATTTGCTCCAACCTCAAATTGCGATAGATAACCAATTTAATGACCATTTAAAAAGGATGCTAACCATGATTATTTTACGCCCATTGTTCCCATCATTTATCCTCATTACAGCATATACAGGATACAGAAAATTGTGACGGTGGTGTTTGTATTACATGTCGTAAGGGGGACTTACATGGCATACTTGAGTCAACTCTCACTGACAAACTCAGCAGTGTAGGGTGTCCATGTCAAAGGGCGTAGAAGGCATCGTAAAGCCAAAACTGTGATGATGCAAAATTGCTACACTGTTTTGTTGTAAATGACCCACAATAACATCGCAATGTGTGAGCAACAACAAAAGGTTATCTACACCAGTGCCGTCTGTGGGATTGCGTTGTAATAATTGGTCGTCAAATAAAAACCAAACCAATATAACTGTATTTTTGTTGCAGTACACTCATACAAATTTTATACAGGGAAGATATCAATTAAGGAATTCAACTGAATACCATACTTCCCACGGCCCATATCTAATTGAGAACATATGTGAAGTTGCATATAATGCTGATAATATGAGTATCAAGAGTAAATGATGCCACAGATCCACACTTAGCAAGGAAGAAACATCACAGGTCTTACATTACCAAAGCATCATCATCTTATCCTTCAGGGAATTACTCATTCGACGCATCATAAAGTCAAGTGCTATTTATTGATTGGTAATAGATATGGTAAAGTATATACGATAGTTGTCCTCATTGGTTGTGAGGTTTAATGTCTCCGTCTTTAACGTCAGAAACCGCGAGAAGCTAACGCATGCTTCACTTGTACTTCTGTGTCAAAGATTGCAAAATATCACAATACTGGGAATCTACTTCTGGTGGTGATCATGATACACTAACGACGTTAAGGGGTAATGGGTATAACGATTGCGACGCATCAATATAACTACACTGTTGCTATCATGTCTGTTAAACATATTTTACTGCATAATTGCAAAATTGAGGGGCGTACCAGGCTAGGCAGTCACAATACAGTACACACAATACATATATAGTGGTATATACGAGCATATATAGATATATATATATATATATATATATATATATACATATATATATACACATATATATATATATATATATATATATATATATATATATATATATATAGATATATATATATATATATATAGATTTATATAGATATAGATATATATATATATATATATATATTTACATATATCTTTATATCTCTCTATCTCTCTATATATCTATCTATATATATATATATATATATATATATAGATATATCTATATATATACATACATATTTAAATACAAATATATATTAGCGCGTATGCGACCTTTAGAAGACAAAACCGCCAACCTTTTATTTACAAAAGGATAAACTACCATGTCCACATTAAGTAAAGGCACATTGTTTATCAAAATGTTTAAAAGTATTTTAATATGATAGTCTGGTCTTAATGCATAAATAATATATATATATATATATATATATATATATATATATAGATATATAGATATAGATATATATATATATATATATATATATATATATATATATATATATATATATATATATATATATATATATATATATATATATATATATATATATCTATGTATATATATGTATCGAAATATATATATATATTTAAATATATATATTTAAATATATATATATATATATTAGCGCGAACGCGATCTTTAGTAGATAAATTGCCAACCTTTTGTAGACTTGGGTCCGCGAATGAATATACCAATATGTTCCATATAAAGTAAAGGCACTTTGTCTTTCAAAATGTTGAAATATATTTTGGATTGACCATTTTAATATGATAGTCTGGTCTTAGTAACGTACGAAGGATTTCTTTCAGCATCATCTCATAGGCTTACACAACTGCGCTTCCCCACCAAAGTGTAACTTTGTTTGCTACTACTCCGCTTAAGGTTAGAATCTTATTATTCGGGGTAACTATCAACTTTTTTAGGCGTCAAATGCCTTTGCCTGAATTTACATTTTGGCTCCATCGACAATTTTGGCCACGTTGAATAATCGGTCATTACATGGCTTTGTTCGATGTATATATGCTTCAAACTATGATTCATGATTTGTGGGACTTTTAACTTCAATGAACAATTCTTTGTTTTAAATTATCTCTTTAAATGTAAAACATACAATTTTTTGAACGAATATAAAAATCAGCAGTTTAACAAATAATTTTACGGACGGATATAAAAAAGGCGATTTTACTGGGAAATCCGGGGATGTAAGTTTTTGTCAACTCATTTTAGGTGTTTTTTTCTTAATATATATCCGTCTGATAATGTTTAATTTAGATAAATAAGAACAAATGCAGCACTTTAGCTGGGAATTCGAGCAAAGATCAGCATTCAAAACTTTTTGAGAATCTCACTGAAATAAACTAACGGTGTTCTCGATCTGTGATGTGTAAAGTTTCAAGTAATGAATGAAATCATATCGTATCAACCGACTCATTTAACTGCGGGCTCAAGCTGAATGTATATTTTGGCATTGTAACAATTCCAGCTTTCCATACCACGTGGAATTTCCGGTACACGAATATAAAGGCGATCGGTCAGCCGTGATCATTTTACACCTTCAAAGGTTGAAGATTGATATTTTGCATTCGACATCTTTGAATTTTATACATGCATCAGTAATGTTACCCTTAACCTGCCTTTTAAAGTACTTTTATTGGACATGAATATAGCATGATCGGCTAATATTATATATCATTCCAATACACTTAAACATGAGTCAGGAAAGTGATCCTTTAGATTTACAAACTGCGGCTAGCCAAAAAAATGTTTTCGAAGTCAAAAGCCTCTTTTGTCACGGTATCTTCTACATCAATATTGGTATTACAATTGTTGCCAAATGTTCAATGTTTGTAATTCAAACAATTCTTCAATAGAACAATCACCTCATTTGAATCTATCAGATATAGGATATAAATGTCATGGTAATCTGTCAGTAAGTCTTAACATCTGTGCATCTGGTCTAGTTTTGATAGTGGTATTAAGTATATTTGAAGCCCAAATCACACAGGAGGCCTTTTTAGGACAGTGCAGTTCCCAAGATGTAACAAACTGACTGGTTATGCATGACTTGGATGGTCACTTTGATTGGTTGCCATCCCGGACCTGTTGCATGCCACTTATAAGTTAAAATTAATGGGACCATTAGGCAGTAACCATTTATAGTTATGCTCTTCAGCACAGCTTGGTCTGACAGTAATGTAGATGAAGCCACATGACCACCTCACTATTCTACATTATGAGTCACATTTGCAATATTTAGATCCATGTGCTCAACCACCATGAAAATTTATTTTCTTCTGCATGAATGGTAAATTCATTGGCTTCCCCAATAATGTGGCTTCACCAATGTTTTGGCTTCACCAATATTATGGCTTCACCAATACTGTGGTATCACCAATGTTGTGGCTTCACCAGTGTTGTGGTTTTGTCAACGTTGTGGCTTCATCAATGTTGTGGCTTCATTGATATTTTGGTGTCACCAATGTTATGGCTTCACAAGTGTTGTGGCTTCACCAATATTGTGGCTTCACAAATAACATGGCTTCACCAATTTGTAGGCTTCACCGGTGTTGTGGCTTCGTCAGTGTTGTGGCTTAGTCAATGTTGTGGCTCCACCAATATAGAGGCTTCACCAATATTGTGTTTCATTAATACTGTAGCTTCACCAATACTGTGGCTTCACCAAAACTGTGGCTTCACTAATGTTGTGGCAGCACCAGTGGTTTCATTGATATTTTTTTGTGTCACCAATGTTGTGGCGTCACCGGTGTTGTGGCTTCACCAATGTTGTGGCTTCACAAATAATGTGGCTTCACCAATTTTGTGGCTTCACCAGTGTTATGGCTTCGTCAATGTTGTGGCTTAATCAATGTTGTGGATTCAACAATGTTGTGGCTTCATCAATGTTTTGGCTTCACTAATGTTGTGGCTTCACAAATGTTTTGGCTTCATTTGTGTATCATATCCCGTTGCGATATATCAATCACTGGGGCTTAAAAAGACATTTTATGTCTAAACTGTATTGTTGTTAAAACCATCAGAATGACAAAATTACCGAAACAATGAGTATTATCTGTATTTGCTGTGTGTGAGTATGGCTTCATCAGTCTGTTTAAGTAGAAGTATTTTAGCAGAGGTTCTGTTTACACAGTATGGGGTTCTTATCACCAGCCCAGGATGTCACTGACCTGGGGTTCTCCTAACGTGGCATCTTTTTTGTTAGGACGGGTAGAATCTGTTAAGGACGGGTAACATCTCCCGGCCACCCGTTCTGACCCGTCTTGATGACGAGTGGCCATTTTAGTTAATTTCCAGCCTCTTTGCTGATGACTTAACTATGCTCTCTGGGCTGTAGACTTATTCTGAACATCTGGTGAATGCTTTGTCACAGAATCAATTCCAGATGAATATCAGATATGTATGTCCTCATCCCCACTATATACTAATTTTCAGATGTGCACAATTGTAAGTGTGACCTCATTTTAGGGTGAAGAGAGCTGGCTTATGTGGATGAGCCACCATTTAATCAGTGGTTTAGTGACCATAGGAGATGACTTAAAGCCAACCCAGGGGAGTATCCAAGCATTGAATTCTAGTATATTGATCAATGCTCAGCTCCATAGCAACCTTCCTGGTGTTACTAGTCAATGCCTGTCATCTCCGTACCCAGAAAGAGAATGTTAAAGTTGCCATCAGTGGTCAATGAAGGAAGATTACATTAATTATTGATGGGTGGGCTGTTTGTTATTGGTTATATAATTGCAGTTTAAGTGCATATTGATAAGATCAGGCTTACAATGTGTTTTTACCAATTTTCTATTAGTTAATATTCAAATGTAGATTCAGTGTCTGCCACACGAGAGGGATTAGTTTTTACTTCCTTTACTTAATTACAAGAGATTGATTCATGTGACATGTTGTATTGATATTCAACCTTATCAAGTTGGTAAGAATTAATGTTGTGTAATGTTTTACATAGACTTCCTTTAGTTCTTATGATATAAGACTGATGGCAGTTTGACCAGTTAACTTTGTGTTGTAACAGAATGTGCAACTATAGCTGGGGCACAGCAGGAGAATCATCTTTAGTGAATCATATGGACAAGCTGTTGTATGGATTCACTAATTGTGTCCTAATGGAAACCCACCAAGACTGGACCTCTTGAAAAGTTATTACTGATAGTGCAACATAAGGTGCTGTTGTCAAAGTTCCTGCTGATCATGTTCAAATTTATCTGTAGATATGCTTTGCTTGATAATGATATCCTGATAATTGATTTCCTTATATTATTAACCCTTATGAGGTCAATACATTCAGTCCATTAAGTCAATTTATTCAGCTGAACCAACTCTGAATGCCTATATTGTGGATACATTTTTTGGTAGAATTTAAGTGACCCTAGATAGGCAAGTGAACAGCAATCAAAGTTTAATAATCAACAAAACAAATTCATCTTCTGCCTAGTCCTGACCTTAACACATCCTTCAGCACATTGCCTGCCAGCGCTGCTGTATTTTTCGTTTTGTAACTATGTTATTATATGACAAACTGAATGAAAGGGATATATCAAAAACTAACTTAATCCATGTTTTAATTATGGTTACCTGAAGGGATTTATATCAGTCACACTGAGAGGTTAGATTAAGTAAAATTCCAAAATAAATCTTATGTAAGACAAGACAATGATACTATATCAAATAAACGGATAATCATGTAATAAAGAATGCACAATGAATCAATTTGAGGTCAGTTTAACGCTCGATGAAGCAAATTGTGAATATATGCATGAACATAAGCAGTTGGACACACCATTATATGACAGGCACATACTTAGATAAGTGCCTCGTTGCCTTCTCGGCGGGTTTGCATGATTGCAGTTAATATTTGACAATACGAAAATTATTGAAACGTGTATTATAAGAGCGAGGGCTGTTTTCATAACGCAACGTGATGCTGCCGCCACTGCTCCGTGTCATTCTGCGTACAACTAGCTGCTCAGAACTTCACTTAAGCCTGTCAACCCGACCGATTTGGGAGACACCCAAATAGCTTCAGTCTCAAAATAACAAATCTTATTTGCCTTTTATTTACTATATATAAACACTTCCTCTTTCATTTAATTGGAATTGATATAAGACTATCCCCTTGTTGATTTTGTTGCAAATTTTGTTGGATTTGGCAACTTTGGCAATGTGCGGCAAAATTGTCGCCAAGTCGCAGGAGATAAATAGTGACAGCTGTTTAGACTCTTTCGATTCAAGGGACGAGGGATGTTGTGCAAGATCGTTGACAGATAGATTACAGTGTCCAGAGTGGTTGAATAACATTAAGCTGCCCAAAGCAACCGATATGTATAATAATTACAGCAATAACATCAATGATGGCAATTTGGTTATCCATGAATCAGCGAATAAATACGTTAAAATATATAACCTACGTGCATTTTTGACTTGGAATCGTCCGTGCCGCAACATTAGAGACGACAATCTTCAGAATGTTAAGTATCAATGATTGTTGTTAAAACTCGCAGCTCCTAAGTATAAACTTGTATTAAACTGAAAACAGGTACGTTGAAGAACTCTCTTCCTCAAAAAAGGTGACTATAATACATATTTTCTCCGTTCCCCACAGTACACCTGCCGCTCGGCAAGGTTCGGAACTTTTCGGAGCAAGATATTGCGTCAGCATTTTGTGCAATTGCGCTGATAAAGCTAATTCACTATTTTCTTTATGGCTCATTGAATATTGTGAATGTACAGTTCAAAAAAGTTTCTTTCGGTTCCCGAAAGACCGCAAAAAAAGCAATACTTTGTGTAAGCTTTGTAAGCCAAGATTGTATACACGATGGTCTGTCTGTGGTAGATTGGTTGGGATAATAATGGTTGGTAATACCGGAAGGCAAAAAAATGCTGGCCGGCTCATTTGTTAACTTAATGGCCAACATGGTCGGTTACAAGAAACAAATGGTTGGATATATAAAATTACCAAAATTGTTGGTCATATCCAATAGCAAAAATGGTCAGTTTTATAAAAGGTCCAAAATGGTTGGTTTTTTGCATGACAAAACTATCAAGACTTTTTGGTACAACCATTTTGGCCAATAATTTTAATAATCTTTTAAAATAAGTTTTAAATGAAGAAAAGTAACTGGTAGCTGCACAAGGCAGATGTATAAGGCTTTGCATCCCTGATATCATATAATTTGAGCTAAAAAAGCAGAAATAATCGAATGACCCAAAGTGTCGATATTGTCAAAAAAGGTTGCAATTGTAAGTATATACATACATATATATATATATATATAGATATATATATATATATATATATATATATATATATATATATATATATATATATATATATATATATATATATATATATATA
This sequence comes from Urechis unicinctus, assembly GCA_034190875.2. Classification (NCBI taxonomy): domain Eukaryota; kingdom Metazoa; phylum Annelida; class Polychaeta; order Xenopneusta; family Urechidae; genus Urechis; species Urechis unicinctus. The sequence goes on along the minus strand of CM067351.1, from coordinate 54,726,425 downwards.
TATATATATTGTACTGCAAAAGTGGCGAGTCCCCACTGAGAGTCCCCATATTGGCATTGATATTTTAATATATATATATATATATATTGTGCTGCAAAAGTTTCGGTTGATATTTTAAGGTTTCGGTTTTTCAAAATGGCAATCCCAAACCAAACAAATGTCTTTAATAGACAACACAGAGAATGAGCCCTCGTATGTGGTTGATGTTCAAACATGAGGATTCGATCTTGAGAACGTCGAATGGGAAACCCATTTTTGCAGGTAAAACTGAGTCAGCGCCATCGGGTAGCCGATTGAACATGCAAAAACCATTTTATTATAGATGCTCGCATGTCATGTTGCTTTGACCTTAATTTCACGACAACACATCTTTTCCGCTTTTGAATCACCGGCCACAATTAGACGCCTGCGCAATACTTATAGCATGCACAGCTCCCCGTTACAGCTGTCTATGTTTTCATATGAAACTGATGCCCCAAATTATCTTAATTTTTATGTACATAAGAATAACAAATCCGAGAAGCCAAGATTTGGCTCGGTTAATTTCCACGAAGAGAAAAGGGAGAACAATGCTTACAATAGTAACAATACTTTAGTTAATATATCAAGAGAATATTCATTGCCAAGATAGTCAGCGTCTGCGCGATGAAATGTAACAGTAATGTACGACGGAAATTTTGTCCAATAGATAGATAGAACAAGATACGTCGAACTTGTGAGTACGATTCAGTTAACTGCTTGACGTATAAAAAAAGCTGCATACAACAACTTTCACATTCTCTTTTTCAGTGCGATGGTTAAATCCAAGTGCTACGTATAATCTACGTAAGTGAGCTGTCTATAAAATATTTATCATTATGGTTTAGCACGGGTCAGTAAATACCTTTTTCAATTACCAAGGTCAACTAAATCGCAGATATCTTCACACAGTCCTCGGTTGACATAAGCTGACTAGCTATGCCAAGAATATGTCAAAAACAGAATCCTGTGTGACATATTTCTATATTCAACGGAATGATTGGCCCAGCTGATGCTTTCTACTTTGACGTAAAGTTCACCAGCGTGTTTCAGCATGAATAACTCTTATTCCCTGATAGTTATGCTTTATGTCTGTTCAGTGCAAATACCGGCAAACAACTTATTATTTATGTTGTTAGTGGTCAAACTACTACATTGCTGCTGTTTTCTGTAACTGCGCTTGTCTCCTATTCGTACAGCTGATTATAACCATCACAAAATGAAACGATTCGTCTCCTCTTTCATCTGGCTCTTTTTACGATAATCATCACCTTTGCCTGTTAGCACCAACAACGTCGTTGACCTAAGTACCTCGATAATGACTAATTGGTGCCTTTTTATAACATCCATCAATGATAAACTGCAGTTCTATGCAAATATTTTACCCCATTGTATTTTGAGATGAAATGTTTTTGAGTAACTGTGGAGTACTATACACTCCATCAGTCGTTAAAGTAGGGTGTGCACGTTATCCTTAACCGTGCATCCTAGCTGCAACTATCGAGTCTTGTGGACAGGAATGCCTTGAATATCTAGAGATTTAGCTTTGTTTCGTATGTCAATGATTTTACTCCAGCATTCATCTTTATGATGCAATTCATATGTACATGCAAGTTACGTGATTGCACATTGTCATCTTAAGTAACTTGTCGTGATCTTTTGTTGATCACAAGCAAAGTTTTCATCAGCTTACTGGATTTTTAGGCTGGGAGAACTCAAAGATATGCATCATTGCGTAGTTAGTCATAAGCTGTTATGATTGATCAAATAATCTGCAATTCATCATATATTGCGCTCCGAATAAGGCGCCATGGACATTGCTGTAGGGTTATTTCGTCTAAGACAACAAATCAGGCTGCATATCCCATCCTGGATGGCATTAAATATTGCTATTTCGAAGTGAGCCGATATTGAGTGTACAATTAATAGATGTGTTACTACCTTGTTACAATGTTATTTTTTTCCAACAATTTACATTGTGTTATTGCCTTCCCTTATGATGCTGAGGGGAATACATGTGATAAACGGCGACGTTGTCTTTTAAAAATATGATCAGTCACTCGTTTAATCGGAGGGAACAATGATTACCATATCATTTCGTATATTGGTTCATGTCAAAAGGTGGTTTTATATCAGTATTTTGAGTCGGGTCGCCATTCATTGTTATGTTCTGTGTAACGATGGCGAAAATAGAAATGCTGGTATCACAAAGATTGGTTGAGAGCATCGTGTATCAAAGGTGGCCATACTAGCCTTATCTTAAATATCTTCTGACGTAATACGCAGAAAAAAGGGACAATGTAACCAGAAATGCACGACGGCCAACGTTTTATGTGCCTCTCAATAGCTAGGACCTTCGTCGGCCATTTGCTTTTAGAGATATAGTCAACGTACACGCCAGCGTGGCTGGATCAGGCTTTATTTAGCTCACTAATAAACCGTTGCAGCATCGTGCAGCACCACATGTTTCCAAGACATTATGGTGCCATTAAGAAAGTATACATTGTATATAATTTCGTAATTGTACATGAATTACTTCATTTTGAAGTGAGAGCAATAATTACATATTTTCTACAACTAATACAATATTCAGGATTTTGCATAATTATGATTGATTAATCAACACATTTAATATTGATGTAGATAAACGTTTTTCGTTTCTCATCAATTAATACCGATATGTGACCTTTAAGACAAGGCAGGAATGTCCTCAAGAGAACAAATTGCTCTTGCCTTTCAACATTTGGATCCAGTTAGCGCTTTAGCCAGGCAACCTCTTACTGGTTCGCATATATTCATTTAACAGCCTATTGATTTAGAATAAACCAACAGGCATATAAAATGGACGAATACTCGTGCATGTAGCCATGTTTTATCCATGTGATAAGGTTTTATTTAATACCTGAGTTATGGTCATGCCCTACTTTTTTTTCTGCGTATTAACTTCAGAGTGACCATCCTATGGCAATTTAGAAACGTTTTGAGCTATTTTGTCTATCTACGGATCTGTGAGTTAACCTTGTAAAGAAAATTCAGTGTTGTTTAAAATATGTTTTTATTATGGACAGCTGTTGTAGGGCTATCATGTAGTTTGTCTGACCGCCATAACGTGTTCTGTGAGGCGTGTTGTATAAGTGTGACCTGGTCCGTTTGTTTTATATATAGCTTCAATGATATTTAACGACTGCCTTGGTCTAGAGTTCTCTACTGTGTGTATATACATATTCGTAAAATGTGCTACAAATCTGGAAGCTTTTACAATAAGTAAATGTGCACGTCAAATGGTGATTAGGAAATTTATTCAGCATTTGTTGACAGCTATATTGATGCGTTGTTCAGTTGCTGTAATTTTTGAATGACATTTCGAGCTAGCATAAAATGAGCAAATCATTTGTTTTCTTGAGGCTACGCATGTCAGTTGGGTTAATATAGACTCGAACGCCCATATTAGAATTCCACATTTATATGACGCTAAGAGATACACTGGCTCTGGTATGAATTTCATCTATTGGGCTGAAAGCGAAGTCCCATACCATGGATGATTTCATCCGATAAATAACTTTTACTGGCATCCAAGATATTGAACATTTTAGGACTGGGTAGTTAACTCTTTTACTACCTGATTGAAATATCTGCAACGAGCTGTGTTAAATTCCTTTTATTTCACTTTTCATCTATTATCACCTCGTGTTATGTTAGAGCGATAAGGTCTGAAATATGAACAGTTGAACGTGCTTCGTTCTTGTAATGATTGTACATAGTTGAAGTTGGGTCAATGCACCTTATGCTGCCAAGCACTGCTATTTACCACTTAAATTTTTTCTTATAATGACAAAACAATTAGCGGTTTTTTAACAACAATAAAGCGCATATGTAAAACTGCGATTTCAATTCGAACGTTTGACAAGAAGTCCAAGAGCATGCTAACAGAGGCCCTTATCGAACCATGCAGGATGCACTAAACTCCAGATATGTGGATACATAGGAGATAGGCGTAGATGTATGCTACACATCTACGTAATATCTATGGTGATATTAACAACAGGCGATTCGCATTGTCAAGTAGCTCATCTTAGCCGTATAATTAAAATTAGTTGATGGTTCGCAGTTACAGATGTCCGAGTGACTATAGCTAGTCAACGCTTCCCTAGACTGAATATTGCTTAACCTATATCCGAAAATGTGCTTAATATAATTAATCCTAATACAGGTAGATGTCCAAAAACGAAGATTCCATTTTAAGAACGTCATATGAGAAACCGATCGTTAAAGGTAAAATTGAGCAGAAAGGCGATAGAATAAACAATAAATCGCTTGATCATTGATGCTTGCATGTCATGTTTGTTTGACCTAAAATTCACAGCCACACTTACCTGTTATGAATCGCCACCCACAATTAGACATCTGCGCAACACTTATTGCATGCACAGTTCCCAATAAAAGCTTCCTAGGTTTTCATCTAAACATGATGCCACCAAAAGTCGTAATTTGTTTAAGCATCCAAATAATGAATGACAGAAGCCTCTTGCCTCGGATGATTTGCCCATACTTTAGTTGATATGTCAACAAAAATGTCATAGCCTAAGTTAGTGGCGACTCTTGTTAACAAGGCGACTCTTCTCTCGTCATGCACTGGTAATGATAATCATCACTTCTGCGTGTTAACACAGACAATGTGGGGCCTTTCTATAATATACATCAATACTACAGTTATATGCAAATACTTAATCCACTTCCAGCCTATTCAGATCGGTATAGTGAGGGGATTGATTTGGGGCAACTACGAAGTGTAATGTCTGATGTAGCGAGTATATAACTTATCGGTCGCTAAAGTAGGATACACACATCCTTTCAGCTACTATCGAGACAGGTAGCCCTCTTTCCCGAACCCGAAAATTAATGCTCACTTTATTATGAACATGTTGTCTATCAAAACTGATAAAAGCATCCTGTTATCCTGATATGACGGATTTGAACAGCCGACCCCGCAACCCCAGTGATAAAACCCATCTTGCGTTGAACCTTTTGATACACACATCATTAACTACGATGAGCTATACCTTTAAATGTTGATTTTTCTGAAGGCTTGGCCCCAGTTACAACCTATAATGAATGGAAGTTTGCCCTCTAGTCAAATGTGCTCACAATCGGGGGCCAGTTATGTCGAAAAATACCCCTTAACAGGTGAAAGAATATACGCGATCGCAATCATATCCATAGTTTGTCATTTGAATAGGTTATTGCTCTAATCACTGTATTGTCGGAGCAGTGCATACCTGCCATTGTGAGGTGCTGCGCCTTGGCTTTACTGGCAGTTGCAGATGGTGCTAATTGTATTGGATTCCCACTCAAGCTACCAGAAGGAAGTACATGCACTTGTAGAAGCCAGTCGAATGAATGTTATAGCTTATAATCGATTCGCTTTATAGCAGTATCATTGGAAAGCATTATTGACATTATTGAATCCTCCAAACTTGACTTTACGAGCAATGACAATGCAATTCCTCGGGAAATCGCTCACGTATATAACTTAACTGCATGTGTTGCCGTGTCAATATACTTTGCACTGCGTAGCCACGGCACTGTGAATGGTGTAGTACGCAGGGCATCGATTCAGATCAGCTACCGCGAGGGGCTAAAGATGGAAGAGCTTATGTTGTTATCACTATACTACCCGTGTCCAACATATACTTATGTCCCTCAGACAGGATCGAACCTATATCTAGGGCTTAAACTTCACTTTAGTTCCTCGGACAATACAAGAGACATGTCCTGCGCTGAAGTTTCACTGATGACCCTTAGACAGGATCTGATCTATCGCAAAAGTATAATCATAATTAATAGTTTCAGAATCCGACATAATGTTGCTAATAATAACCTGGCTTTGGTACTGTTTTTTGACTGTTGTATTCAGATATATAGCTGTAATTAAAAACCTAGGCTTGTGGTTTAAGGTTACTGCGATAAACCATCTGATGTTGTTAACAATGTGGTCATCATGTTACTTGCATTGGACTCATCGCTCACATCAGGAGAGACAATGAAGCCCTAAACAACATCACCTGGAAAGGGAAATTAAACCGCAATAAAAGAGAGAAAATATGTACTGCGAGCTTTGATGAAATGATTAAGCATAGGCAACTGTGTACAAATATAAATCATTTTCCGTGGATGAATGGAGCGAATCAATAAGCTATTTTGACCAGTGCAAGTATGTATGAAGATTTGAGTTCCGTCAACAGGAAAATATCCTGGGATTATTTGACTTTCTCCATTATGAGGACTAGTGCAATCTTCATCAATGCAAGCACGTGTATTCCAGAACGGTAGTTACCAACGGATCCTCTCGGGTAAGCACCCGAATAACATATTCAACAAGTCTAGTGCAATCTTCACCAATGCCAGCTCGTGTCAATATCATGACTAATTAAATCTCGTCCTCTGCATCATCAGGTTAATATCCCGCAATTAACTGACTTACACTTTCTCAATCTCGGGGAGCAGTGTATTCCAGAAAGACAATTACCAACGGATCGTCTCGAGTAAGGACCTTAATAAAACATTCAGCAAGGCATAAACAATGCTAACGTGAAAGTTATATTTGGTAAATGTGACATCCAGATAATTTGACATCTATTGGATACTGACATCTAGTGAACCTATTGGCACATTGGCCAAAAGCCCATAACTACAAGAGGACGTCTGCATTTCTAACATGTTAAAATCTCCTTTGTGAGTTCCAATCATTAAGGAAGGTAACATAACGATCTATTCAGTCGTGCGATGGCGTGTAGACATTGGTAAGAGCTGACTCTGGTAAGATTTGCCATAAAGTAGTATCTTCAATATATATCCCTTTTGCAACACCAATATGATCTGAATCATGAAACTATTATTTGTGGTAGAAATAAATTGATCAAGGGGTTTGGTATATTAACCACTGTTTATTTATAAAACTAGCTTTATTCCATGCCTCTGGTTTCGGTGGTTGTTTTCTATATTTATTTCTCATAATCTCATTATTAAGCACAAATGTGCATACACGTTTTTAAGAAATTGATTCTGGGCTAATAAAGTCTTCGTATGCCATCTTCTTCGTGCTACAGAACTTAGCAACGTTAAGCGGATCATAGCGCCTCTGACGTCACTGTAAGACAGTTATTTTGACGTTGCTTATCCAAAATATATCATGTGGGTAATGTTGTGAATCCATGTTCATCAAAGTGTAGATATCGGTACCCAATACGAAATGTTGCATTGTGTTTGGATGCTTCTATGTCCAAGCATAATGTTTTAATTCTGTCAATGGAAGGCAGTTATCACATGGAAATCTATACGTACAATACCGTGTTCATGTGATGCTTCAGCAATATGCTTGCTACACAATTCTGTCTAAGGGTAAGGGAGAGAAGTAGTCAATCACAAATCGGCCGTGTTTTGGCCGTAGTAAACAATAACACGAGCGAGCGCAGTAGCGGTTGCCTCACTAGCCAAGTGTCTAGCCAACAAACCACTGATTGACAGCAGTTAATCGACCCATATCACACATTGTGCTCTGTGAATAACGGGATGCTCTAATTAGTCTTTAAAATTATGCTTCTAGAACCAAAAGACGACATGCAGTATTCACGAGGCCTTGACACTTCCCTTAAATCTAGGTATCGCGTCGCAAGCCGTAGCCAGAGTAAACACCGATTCCCGGGGCACACACAATACTGCGTCTTTCAGCTGCATGCATCAACCAGAATAGTCAGCAACTTAACGTAGCTGGTGATTGCTTCAATTGTAAGTGGCAAATAACTGCTGGCACCTGAGACTGGGTGATGTACGAGTTTCATTCTACATATGACGTCCATTATCATCTGGACATGTGTGACACATGATAACCTCCTTCCTTCCCCATCCCCCCCCCACACACACATAGGCTCAAGCCACAGAGGCAGTGATTTACTTCTGCCTTTCGATTGTTACGTTTGAAGCAATGCGACTCATACAACATTTTCTGAATTGAGGCGGATTATTATGTCACTATGTTATGAATCAGCATACTATTCTTTTGCATAAGTTTATGTGTACCGTTTGTCGGGGCTTTAGGTTTCTATTTCATAATTACCGTCGTAATAAACATCCATGACCCTCTTTCTCGAATACTGCTTCATAGTGGCTGTAGGACACGCGTGGCAAGGATAACTCACACACTCCACCCTTAACGAGGTAAATGTATATTATAAGAAAGGCTTCATGACAACTATGACGACTGAAGTGTTAAGGTTGGCGACACAGTGGGAGTTTCCGCATAAGGAAGATAATTGTATGGTCATAGGGGCGGCTTGCTTACACAATAGAATAAACGCGTCGGTTATTTAAGTGCTTTTTATAAAAACCACTTTCCGAGCAGGACAAAAGAATAACTTTTTTCAGACAACAGCAAAATTGAACACCTCACTATGCTAACGATACTTAACTGGATGTCTTTGTGCAAGATTCGATCACACATCGAAATGATAATAACGCGATTCAAGCTGGATCAAGTTTGTGACGGTCACGTCCGCATAAATAGCATTTCTGCGAACATAGGAGAAGTCAAACAAAGTTCCGACCACTAATGTGGCTCAACAAGCCCGTTTATGTCAACGAAGCAATAATTCCTTCGAGAACATCGGTCATGTAACTGAGCTAAGTAAGTTTGTGTGCTGAATACTGAATAGACAGTGTTATACCACGTAGATTTATGTTTTATAGAGCATACTCACATACCTAATACGTCCATAACCCCACTAAGACTATTTGACTTACCACCACACTCAAAATGACTCTGAAATTAGTTTGAAGGAGATATTGGTATACGTAAAGTAGGGAGGGATGGCATTCTGGCATGTTTACGGCGATCTCACTGGAGTAGTTGTTGCCTCTGTCCAGTCTGATATCCTTGTTTACGCTAACATCCCATCTCATTCAAAATATATAGATATATATATATATATATATATAGATATATATAGATATAGAGAGATATATATATATGATAGAGAGAGATATATATATATAATATCTAGAGAAAAATATTTATAGAGAAATCTATAAAGATAGAGACTCTATAGAGATAGAGAGAGGGAGATATATATAGAATAGAGATATAGAGAGATATAGAGAGAGATCCCTCTCTATATATATAGAAGAGAAAGATATATATCTATAGAGATCCCTAGAGAGAGAGAGAGAGAGATATAGAGGA
>CM067351.1:54684672-54712172 GCA_034190875.2 Urechis unicinctus | reverse complement strand
TCGCCATATTGTTCTGTATATTACACAAATACCAAGAAAATAGGTGTGCATATCCGAAAACCCAATAACATATGTAAAAATAGGTCATTCAATTTACTCAGCCAATATACTTAAAAAGAGATATGCCCGCTGCATCATCAAGCACCTAACGCACTGAATATCACGACCGACATTATTAATAAGTTCCCCGCCATAAACTAATTGATCTGACAACTTTGCAATGATAAATGAGGCGATAATGCCATATTAGAACGATATATCATTCGAAGCACAGTTTCAACAGTGGTTAAATATTTGGGGTGGGCTATTCACAATAAAATAACACACTCGGTCGTGGGAATTGAGATATTGATGATTCAAATGTTTACCATTACCATACCAGCTGCTGGAAGATAAACCAAGGACGAACAGTCAACTGTGTCATGACCTAGCCACCTTGACTAAACAAAACACTGCAAAGACATATGTCAATGCCGGCAAAAAGGCTGAAATAGAAGCACTGGGGGATCAAGATGTATTACACTCATTGGTACACAATTATCAGCCGCATTACGGCTAGATACACATTGAACGGAACAAAATGTTTGGTATCAGTTAATCGATGACGTTGTGTGTGCTGCATTTAATACCATAACGCAAGTTATTGCACCTTCATGTGATAATTAAGCCTGAATGATACTCTAGATTGAATAATATGACCAGGCTTATATGAGATGAAGCGGGAGTATAATGCCAAAATGATCAAGCCTAAACATAGAGTATTACTTGATTAATCTGAATTTTATTCGAGTTTTCACGCGCTTGGCTTCCCAGGTAACAACGCTGGTCTCCGAACGATTTGTTATCAAACCTCAACGATGATTCCATTACAAGATTCGACAGGGCCGTTTATATTCAATAACGTGTGTGAGCAGGTATTATGATTAGAATAACCGTTCGTTTAACAACATGCTACGATGAGGAGTTCATAGGATTTATGGACATCGTATCTCGCTTACTTGTGCGGCTAAGATTGATTGAGTGAGCAGTACATACTTATTATCTAATTATGGTACAAAGAATATTTAATGATACAGTAGAATCAATTATTATAACTTTGCCGACCCCTTCTATCACACGTCTAGTGACAGACAAATACATCTAATACTCGATTAGTCATGGAAGGCAGAACATCTAGGCTTTCCCTGCATGATCCGCACTACGCCTAGGGCTGCTTTGTAATTAGCCTACATGCTTGCTTTGTGCTGGCTACACATCCTTTGTTGACACTATCATTGCAGTTGGGTCGGGATATATTACCTATTGTGAGACTACTACGAATTCGTTGTCCCCCTTGGGTTTATATATACTTAGAAGAAAGCGACCGGCCGTCCAATACAAATGTGATAATAGCTTCGCTGTAGTGTTTTATCATACGTGTGGACGGTGATGGAGCAGAGAAGGGGCTGTGGTGTAATGACGCTGACGATTCTGTCGGACACGGTCGGCTACAATACGAATCAATACGGCATGCATTGGTTTTTAGTGCTTTCTCAAGGTAAGTACGGCAAACAAAATTTAATGTTCTCATCCACCCACTAGTAGGATCTTACGTTAACAATATTGAAAAACCCCTCCCATTTCACGTACGTCCATTGAACAAAAATTGACCCATTGCTTTATGGGGGACTCAAATGCACCGAGCTATATTGGCGACACATGATTACCAACCATGAAATTGAGAGAACCCTCCCATCAGCGGTTGGGTCATGCAGTTCTTCTTTAAATAGAAACAATATGTAGTCCTCTGCCCAAATTTTCGGTAACAAAGCAATGCCTGATGTTCCACGAAGTATCCTGGCTTTGTTCCATGGCTTTATGTCATTGTACAATGCAAAGCGTGGTCATTGCAGCTTTAATGGTGCGATGCACAGAACATGAGCTGGGCCAAGACGTCGGAGTGCATGTGCTCTCATCTCTATACTACCCATGTCTTAGCTGTATGTCCCTAGAGAGGTTCAGACGTATATACAAAGCCGAATGCCCCATATTCATGGTCCTCAAACAGGACTAGACACGTGTCCAAAGATTAAGTTTCACCAATCGTTGTCGCTCAGACAGGTTATGACCAATCGACAAAGAAATCATTCTATTTGTTATGGAAGCAGACAATTTTGCAGTTTCAACCGATTTTTGCAATCGATAAACTTTCCTAGGTGCTATTCGCTGTAATATTAAATCATAATATTCAAGCGTTATAGTATAACTAAGGACACTGGCTTATAGCTATTGCAGAGAACTGACGCTGTTTGCAATGAGGATCACCATGTTACTGAACTCGTCACTAGGTCGTTGGAGACGATGAAGCGCCCAACCAACGTGACATGGAAAGGTCATTTATATAACAACAAAGTTTACAAACATAATTAAGACCAAATAAGCATTAGCGGAATGATTAGGTGTACATGGCCAGTGCATGTTTATTCCGTGTTTGAAATGTACCCCAGTTAAATGACAATTGTGAAAGATATGGGCTAATTGACTTCCCTCTGCTGTATCATCCGGTATATCTTCTGATATTAACGGACGTGCACTTTCTTCATCCTGAAGTTCAGAGTAATAGTCCAAAAAAGGTAATCACCAATAGTTAGAAGATGATCTGGAGGTTTTAAGGAGCCATCTGTTGAACACTTTGTAATGTGTGCTGCATCGATTGAATGCTATATCTAGTGAATGCTGCATCAAGTGAAGGCCATCATATGAATGTTATATAAAGCAAATGCTACTTCCACTGCACGTAACATTCAGTAAATGTTGCACCTATTTAATGCTGCAATCAGTGAATGTTCTGTTGAGGTACTGTTATATTTGGACATGGTATATTCAATGGATGCTCAAAACCACAAGTTGAACATTAACATTTCCAAAATGTTTCTCCTCTATTAATAGTGACCAAGAAATAATTTATTATTCAAAACTGTTCTGCAAACCGCATTTTTTTACAAGCCCTTCAGTGGCGCCTCCTCACATTTATGCGATTCAGTCGCAAACATGTGAGCAAAAACAAGCTATTGAACCTTTCAAGAATGTTTCTTTACCAACTACTATCACCAGCAGCCTTTCATCTTGTGTAAGCATCCACTTTTGAAAATGAAAGCCTGATAAGTATGTATGGACTCTTTTGAGACAGATAATGAGGATTTACGACGTTATTTTACTGCATCACACTGGGCCAGCCGCATTTGTATTCCCGAAACGAGGTTAATGAATGCCATATAGTCATGGATTACACCGTAAACGTGGTCGTAGTGACAAAAATATGTCTGTCTGACTTCGGCTCAACAAAAGCAAGCCATTGTTGTCATACGAGCATCATGAACAGTAATTCAATAGACAATATATATGTATATATATGTATATATATATATATATATATATATATATATATATATATATATATATATATATATATATATATATATATATATATATACATATATATATAAATATATATATATATATAAATATATATACATATACATATATATATATATATATATCTTTTTAACTATTTTTGAAGTTTTTTGCGACTACACAGTGGTTTAAGGTCCTTGCCCTGAGACCACATTTATATAAATGTTATATTCGTAATAGCGACAATATTGGGATATACGTGCGCACATGCCACAAGGCTTAAAGCAATCAGACCTACATCACCGATACTATTTTCTCCTCTCGATGTAATGCAGTTTGATACGTATTAGAACACGTTCCTTAATAGTAGTGTTAGCTGTTGCTATAGGGTGCTAGTCAACTCAGTATAGGATTGTTAATGACATTGTCAACTGGCACTTGCTGCTATGGATTGGAGCATAAGACACAATGATAACAGCCGATAGATACTGAGCGAGAAAGCAACAGAGAGAACGCAGTTGCAACGTGAAAACCGCAATCCAACACGCAAAGCCTGCTTCACTACACACACAATCTGGAACTCGTTAGCCTAGTCATAAGCTGCATATATATGGAGAAGATAGGTTTTCGAGTTGTCATTTCAATGTGGGTATCCAAAACCTTCATTTAACTTCCACGTGGTCGATCAACACAAAGTGCTTACTAATTCCTCCGTTATTCTACACTATGTAAGCAATATAAAATGGTTAATTCTAATACATTCAGGGAACAAACATTATCACATTCAAAGCCAGACAGAGATATCCAAGACCGTATTCTACGAATGCTTATTGAAATAGGCCCACTCAATCCATGTGCCTATGAGGTTATATATCAATTGCATCAATATCCAGCACCTTACGCATACTCCAAGTCCGCAAGTTTTTTATGTGAAAAAACGGCGCCTAATTATTTTAAAACATTTGTCATGCCAAATCCCGCAATATTCGGCATCTGGGGTTCATCGCGGAGATGAACGAGGCAATAAATATCAACTTTTAACAATACATGACTGCAAATGTCTTTGGAACGCAAATCAATCAAGTTACCATTACGAGTGGTCACATAGAAAAAAATGCAATCACCATTCAACCTTTGATGGAAAACTTATTGATATTGTGAATACTGGATGACCACATATTGAGTTCTGCAGGCTTCAACAAGTCATCCATCATTAAGATGATAGTACATATACATATGCCCACGAAACATAACGATAGCTGCAGTAGGCCAGTGGTTCAGTATCAGGGGCATGTTGTGTTCCAGAGATCAGCACGCTTGATTGTTGAATTGACATATGCACCATTTCTATAGCAGCTTCTGTGAGATTGCCCATTGACGAGTGAATGAAAGATGCCATGATACGGCCTCCTTGACCGAACAAAACAATGCCAAAACATATTTCGATGCGGCAAAAAAATGAATTAGAAACAGTAATGCCGCTTTGGACACTCATCGGTACACTATTATCCGCCATGGGACGGTTATTAGATACGTAATGAAAGCAGGCAAATGTCAATTCAGGATGTTTTGTGCTCCATTTACCATCATAACAAAGGTAAATGCATAAACATGCGATAATCTAAATGGGCGCAGTCCTTAATGTTTAAACGTGAATGCAATAATAGATAGAATTATATGATCTCACGAATTTGAGATGGAGCGGGAGCATAATGCAAAAACGATCAGTATTACAAGATTATTGATGCTGATGGGTCTTATCTGGTTATGATAGACTTTTTTTCAATATGAATGCTGATGAGTCACCAAATATGATATTATGCATATCTATACAAGCCCCAATACATATAGCTATTAATTAGACTTTTTGACTGGTTGGGCTGTGCGTCCCGCATCTGACCGATTGACATGTATTTATAGGATGTTTAGTTTGAGCCAGTGACCTGCCACACACATTTGCTTGAAACCTTTCTTAAGCAGCCATTAACGGTTGGTCGACAATTTCATTAAAAGTGTGACTTTTCTGGGTTTTCTCGTGATCGCGTCCCCAGCAACAACGCTCTCCAACCGATTGTCATTACAATCTTCAACGCTGATTCCGACAGAAATTTCCGCAAGGCTTGCTCATATTAAAGTACAGGTATAACCAGGTGGTAGAATTTGCGTAAATGTTCATTTGAATGTAACATGATACCACGGTGTATGGGAACGGCATTGTTTAGATTTGGTTGGATTAGTTGTTTCCCGATGACATTCGGACCTTTACGTTAAGGCATTTAAATGACTCACCGTTCACCTTACAACATGCTACATCAATAAGTGAATATGATTTAGGGACATGTCATCACATATAGCTTATTTGTGTGACTGACCAAAAAATGATATTAACACTTATTAAGCAATGCGAACTTCGTTCATATCACCATTGTCCCCTAAACTATGCACGCACTCGAGCACACGCACACACAGACACGAAACCACATAATTAAATGTCCAATAATTTATGGTGACCATGCATATATGAATTTCCTAATTCACAGAGAATTTCCAGAGAGATATGAAAAAATACATTTTTTGAGTTATGTTAGGGATATGAAAATTCTCTCATCATCTATCAGATTTTGTCAGTTGTGCACTGCTTTATAACCTGTACTTTATACCTCTTTTGAACATGTAGCAGCCTAGAAGATAAATTCAGTAAATGAAAATATATCAGAAACAACAATGTGCTTCAATGTCTTTGTTTTCACATTTACAATAGAAATCATTACAACAATCGGACTGAAAAATGTAAATATCATTTGACTTTAGAAAGCATCGGAAATTGTTATGGTAGATCAAACAAGTAAGAAAATCCGGTTTCAATTGCGGCTGCTAACTGACAACATATAATACCCTCGCACACTTCATTTGACAGTTACACGGATCAGTATGTGCGCATGTAACCGAGACAATCAGTATTCAAGAATTTGCTATAACATCGCTTGCTTCATACGGTGCCCACCATACGTTACATCTTTGTTCTAAGTACATATACATGAAGTAAAGTTCAGCTCCTTTTCCATATGTAAAGGTCATATCTGTAGCATCGCAAATAGCCGATTTGACAAACAGCCAAGGAGCATGCTAACAGTCACACTTTAAGAGCCATGCGTCTACGTAATATGTATGATGAGATCAACAACAGGCAAACCGTGTTGTAAATGGAACAAGATTCGTCGAGCCTGCGAGGACGATTCAGTTCCCTGTCACTGCTTGACGTATTATAATAGCTGCATATAACTACTTTTACATTCCCTGTGAGTGCGACGGTTAAATCAAGGTGGAGAGAGTGGCACTAGACTCTACGTAAAAGCTACAATAATGTGTGGTCCATTACATAATGGTACAGCACGTTCCAGAAAATACCTTTCTAAAGTACCAAGGTCAAAAAATGCGTAGGTGTCTTTACACAGTCTTTGGTTGATACAATCTGCCTCGATATGCCATGAATATGTCAAAAGCAAAACCATGTGTGATATAATCCTATATTCGCCGCAATGATTGGCCCAGCTGATGCTTCCTACTCTGACATAACCTTTGCCGGCGTGCTCTTGCATCAATGACTCCTATTCTCTGGTGATAATGTTCTATGTCTGCTCTGGGAACAACTTATCTATTACGTTATATGGTGTCAAAAGCTAAATTTCAACTGCTGTTGGAAACAATGTCTTGATATTGTCCTGTGCGGACTGCTGTTTTATAACAATCATACAAATTAAATAAGTATTTCGTTGTTCTTGTGAAGAAGTCAACTCTGCTTTCATCTTGCTTTAGTTAAGATAACCATTTCCCCTTGTGTTAACACCGACAATATCGTCGACCTAAGTTCTTGAATTAAAATATGAGACTACCTGGAACGTTCTAATAATATCCATCTATATTTAACTGCAGTTTTCTGCAAAATTACTTTACCCGCTTCCAGTTATTATGAGTTGTATGCTTGCCTATCATTGTGAGGCGCTGCCCCTGAGCGTTTACTAGGAGTGATAGTTTGAGCTCTTTGTATTTGATTACCACTCAAACGACCAGAAGCATGGAGATGCATTTCTAGAAGCCATTGGAATGAAATATGTATGAATCATACACTTAAATCGTTCACTGAATCGCTATATAACAGTATCATTTGTAAGTATTATTGTCGTTTCTGACTTAATATAGTCCAATATCAAATGGTAAAAAGCTGCATGTTATATTGCCGTAGATAATATTCAGTACAACATTGCGGTGCGATTCGGAGGTTACCTTCGTCTATATGTAAAAATAACCCAGTTGGAATATAACCTTCATAAGGTCTAGTAACGTCGTTGCTATTCACATATGTGCCATAACCAGGTTAGTTATGATAATGGTCTCGTTTTTGTGCGGCACGTTTGGTCGATATGGTGCTTTGCGACGTCCATTTAAACATCCAAGCCACATGCAATGTAAATGTGATAGTGATGCGTTGACCATGTGACATCGCTAGTGGGCGCATTCACTGAATAGAATATTGTAGAATGTATTCATCGATTACGCCTAATAATGCTAATATATATATATATATATATATATATATATATATATATATATATATATATATATATATATATATATATATATATATATATACATATATATAAATATACATATATATATATAAATATATTATATATATATCTATAGATATATATTTATATATAAATGTATATATATATATAAGTATATATATAAGCAACATGTTTATGTTTATATATTCATATATATATATATAGATATATATATGTAAACATATATATATATATAATATATATATATGTATATATATATATATATGCATATATATATATATATATATATATATATATATATATATATATATGCGTATATCCATACATACGTACATGCATACTTATATGTCCATATATAACGCAACATTTTGGTCAAAGTGATTGTGTCACATGCTGATATATCTACCATTTTACAAGCTAAGCATGTGCCGCACATCCACTGACCTTGGCGGCATCAGTTATCTTCTCAATTACAGATACTCAATTCCAGCACACCCGAAACTCAATGTTGACGTTTCTGTTATATAGCAGCTCATATACTGATCTCAGGGATGAATAGCAGGAGTGATGCATCTTATGTGAAGTCACCACGCCGACGCTACCACGAGTAATGTTGTGACTGAGGGAGTGAAGACAAGAATAAGTTATTCCATTGTGTTTATTAAATGAATTTAGAAGTATTCAAAGTCTCTGGTCTTGATAAATGCTGCAGGAATTGTTTTTACACCAATCACCAGAATAGGATCATAGAGGTTAATTGGTAAATGTTGGCCCTGATTAAGATTTATCATAATGTAGTATCTCCAATAAATGAACAATCCACAACATTAATATGAACTGAATGATGAAACTAATCTTTGTGGTTGATATAAATCTTTCTAGGATTTGTTATATAAACCACTGTTAATTCATGTTTATTCCAAGTACTCCCTTTACATGTGCCGCACAAATCCACTGACCTTGGCATAAACGTTCATCAGTTATCTTCTCAATTACACTTCGTGCTACTCAACTTCCAGCACACCCGAATATCACAGCATTGACGTCGTGTAGACAGTTCTGAAGCTGCTTAAATTTGGGTAGAAAGCAACGTTTTTATCATCTTTGATAATTTTTATAGTAGATAACCATGTTCATTAAGTACCCATTACGACATGTTGCGTTGCTGTGCAATGCTTATTTGTCAGACAAAATACCGGTAATTCCGAAGTAACTGCCAAAATAAGAACTGATCTCAGGGATGGCTGTTATGTGTCCAGATGCAGTCAAATGTTGAAGAAGTTATCTGTTATGAATTTAGAAGAAGGTCTTGATAAAGCAGGAATGTTTTTACACCAATCACCAGAATAGGATAATAGAGGTTAATTGGTAAATCGAAGATTTATCTATATCTACAATACACATTAATATGAATTCTAATGTGATGCTTCAGCAATAGACTTGCTGCACAATTCTGTCTAAGGGTAAGGGAGAGAAGTAGTCAATCACAAATCGGCCATGTTGAGGCCGTAGTGAACAATAACACGAGCGAGCGCGGTAGCGGTTGACTCACTAGCCCGTTAATTAGTCACCAAAGCCTACTGTTCATGTGATGCCCTGTTTGGCAATTCTGCAATTCAATCACAAATCCCATGTTACCATACAATAACACAGCGAGCGCGGTAGCGGTTGAGTGATTAGAAACCCCGTTTGCAATTAAACCACCCATACCATACAGCGAATTGAGTGACAGAAACCGTGAATTACGGGATGCCGAAATTAGTCGTTACAGAGAGGTGGGGGGGGGGGGGGGGGGGAGATGTGGTTAAGCAGCGGCTTATTAAATGATGAAATGAACGCATCAAATGGATGTAATATGACGGTAAAACTCGAGCACGACCCGGCACAATCTTTGGCACAACATTTACACGTCTACATGGCGTGAACAATAAGCGAAGTAGTTGTCAGGTGTACATGTTAATAGAGACTTTAAAGATGTCTCAACAACAGAACCATATATCCCTGACCAGCAGCTACCCCGTAATTAATTATATATATGTGCATATGTATATATACATATGTTGATATATATATATATTTATATATATATTAATATATATAATATATATATATATATTAGTTTGTGTGTGTTTGTGTGTATATATATGTATATATATGTATATATATATGTTTAATTATCTACATATGCATATGTATATATATATATATATATATATATATATAAATTTATTTATTATATATATATATATATATAGATAGTTATACATATATATACATATATATATCTATAAATAAATAAAAATATATATATATATAGATATATATATAAGAATATATATAATAATATATATATATAAATATATTAATATATATATATGTATATATATATACGTATATATAAAAATATATATTTTATATGTATGTTTATAATATATATATATATATATATATATATATATATATATATATATATATATATATCTATGTGTGTGTGTGTGTGTGTGTGTGTATATATATATATATATTTATGTGTCTGTGTGTGTATGGTTGTACAATAAAAAGGTATTAGTAAGATAAAAGTAAGTGTGAATCATTACTTCTTTATGTGTACCTAATGCCCCTAATAGCAGTTCTACAGCATATATTCACATAGTTTTCAGTTTTTATCAATTAATAATAAGTTTGGAGTCGATTCTTTATTCCAACAGATGCATCTTTAATGGCTCCCAGTAACCATGCAGCTAGACGTTATGAAAATCACCAATTTATATAAATTCATATCTCTATTAAGTGGGGATTTTCATTTGTGGTCTGTGATTTGGAACATCTTCCGTTTAGTACACAGTTGTTATTTGCAATATTTAATAATCATGCCCCAATAAGAATCTATCCTCCGTCATTCATCATGTAGCAACTTCAAATGATGACTAACCATGTTTCATAAAACCCACTTTAACGTATATGGAAGTTCATCTTCGACCTTAACCTCCTCAGTCAACGTCCCCGAAATGCAAATGTTGGTCAGCATTGTTATAATGTTGTGTCGATTCAAAATCAAACAGCCACAATTCAATTTAATTGTTGTAACAATACAACGATACAAATTCTATACATGACAGAAATACGTTAAAGGAATCAAAAGAAGGACCATATTTACCACAGCCACTATCTGACAGAGACCGTATATAACATTGCATCAAATGCTCGTTGTATGATTTGGAGTATCAAGCGTAAATTTTACAACAGATACATACCCAAGCAAGAAAAAAGCATCACAGGCCATACATTACCAAAAGATTGTCATTATCACCTTTAGGGAAAATCTCATTCGACGTGTAATAAAGTCAAATGCAAGTTATTAATTGCTAATATATGGACTAGGTCGTTAGGTTGTATAGATCCGTCAAAATGTAAGAGAAGCTGAAGTGAAACACAAGGGTATCACAAAACTGGCGATATTTTCCTTGTGAGTATCATGATACACTAGCGACGTTAAACTCTGTCAACGTGTAATGAATATAATAATTGTGGCGCTCCAATATAACAACGATGTTGTTATAATGACTGTCAAACATATCTTATTACATAATGTTGTTGATAAAGGGGGGGGCTCACTAAGCGAGGCAGTTTCACCACACTATCATAAAATCGTCTTGTTGATATGGAACGGTCATTTCAGAATCAGTGTCAGGTTCAGCGTTCGTATTCATCGCCCTCCTGTCCTGTATTTCCCCTAAACACGCATAAACCCAATAAAATATGTTAAGAAGGTTATTCAATTCACTCAGGCAATATGCTTCAGAGGCGAAATACCTACTGCGTTATCGAGCGTCTTTTGGTTCAAAATTGCATTTGGCAGGCAATGTAAATTAATCACCCATCATAAGCCGATTCATCTGACAACTCTGCGATAACAAATGAGCCAATAAATGCCATCTTGGAACGATTTATCATTCGACACACGATTTCCACAGTCCTTGCACATCAGTAAAACCAATGTACATTATTTGGTAAATATTTGATCAATAACAATCAAACTTGACGGAACCGAACTGGGTGACATTCATCAATTTATTAAGTCCTGAATCAACGAGCACTAAATGGGCCATATTAAAGTCAAAACCTAAGTTGTCTCTCAATGGAAACATTATCGGCTTATCCGAATTGGAATGCGGTCTGCGCTCTTTGGTAAACATAAATTAAACGAGCTGTCAAGAATGCAAACGGCGTGATATAAAGCATTTTCGCACAGAGTAGCACATATGAGGCGGACAACATGAATACATACATACATATATACATACATGCAGACATACATACATACATACATACATACATACATACATACATACATACATACATACATACATACATACATACATAAACACATACATACATAATTATATACAAACATACATACATACATACATACATACATACATACATACATACATACATACATACATACATACATACATACATACATAATTATATACAAACATACATACATACATACATACATACATACATACAAACATACATACATACATACATACATACATACAAACATACATACATACATACATACATACATACATACATACATACATACATACATACATACATACATACATACATACATACATACATACATACATACATACATACATACATACATACATACATACATACATACATACATACATACATACATACATACAAGCAAGTCGGCAAATTGCGAGTGTTTCGCTTATTTCCATTACACACATGATAATGAAATATACTTTCAGGCATTTAACTGTACCTTTCCTTTGTTGTTTCCATATTAACTAATCCTGTACTACAATTCGGATATCTGGCTTCAGCATATATTGCACAGCTATTTGTGACCAATAAAACGTTCAACTTACATTCCCATTACTAACAAACATCAGCAGGGTAGAGTAGGGTTCTGAAACATAGTTCCTCGCACGGTCTTATTATACCTATAGCATAAAGCCGGATAACTTTTTGCAAATTTTCTCCATTTTGGCATACATCTATGCATATGATTCGTCATCTCGATTCTTCCTTTTAAGACTGATTTGTAGAGGGGTAAGTTTTTGGGCATCTGTGGATAAGTGTGTTTGAAATAGATAGCATTCAGTCAATCGGTCATTATGATGGGGGCACGATTAATTATTGCCCTGACATACTCTGCAGCCAGTGTCGACCCTTACACTTTGGAGAAATCATTGAATATCTAGAGATCAATAAAAACAGTGGTTAATCCGAAGGCTTTTTTCATCGATCTTAATTACTTCCCTTGCATTCTTTAACGTGAAAACCTGATAGAATATAATTACTAGCACTATATGCGTACAACCTTAATTGGCGTCTATTTACTGTGCACCTCAAACATTAATTCATTATGCATTTCATTGTAATGGATAAAGGGTGAATGATGAATGTCGTAGCTCTGCCAAGTGGTCCCCCTGTAGCCTTGTCCATGGCTGCAGGTATTTTTACATTGGTTATTGCAGCTATCATACCAACGCTTTCAGTTGCATAATACATACCATAAGTAGCAGAGCTGTCCGTTGCTTAGCCATTGCGTTGACTATATGCACCACACATGTTTAATATAATAACTGATGTCTCTTTTCTTCTGGACAAACATTGATGATCAGTTGTAATGTACATTTAATATAGAACAGACCCTGCACCCTGCACTCCCGCTACCACAGGGCGGAGCCACCATCGCCACAATCGTAGAGATCATAATATTATGTTTCTGGAGCCGTTCGATTAGCTTTCATAAATGCAAAGAAGTAGGAAAGTGATTCAGTATCATGCTATTTTCAAGAATACAGCATGGCCAATTGACGAATGACTGCATTGTGCTATGGTATAGCCTCCTTGACTGAACAGAACACTACCAAGAGTAATTTCTATGCGGAAAAAAAGGCTGCAGCACAGAGTAATACCGCCTTGGACACTCATTGCAACACAATTATCAGCTAAAGGACGGCCGGAAACGTAGCGAAAGCAACAAATGTTAGGCATCAGTTAATCCAGGACGTTTTGTGTTGCATCCAATATCATGACAAGGGTAATTGCAAATACATGCGATAAACTATCTTGATTTCAAACCTTTATGTTCAAACCTGAATGCAATCATGGTAATGTAAATATCATTTGGCCTTCGAACGCAACGTAAATTTTTATCGGTGCATTCATGAAATAAAGCTTAATCTTGAAAAATGATATAGTGCGTAATAAATCTGACCATTGCCTTTGTTGATGTGGACACAATAACACTCACAATAACATACTTATTATTAAGTTAATATGCGTAGAATATTTTATATAGAATGCAGGCCAATTTTTAGAGTGTGCCAATTTGTGTGACAACCCATTGCACACTCAGCTTTTAACAAAATTAAGTTGTTCGGTTCATTTGATATAAAGAT
The DNA here is from genome assembly GCA_034190875.2 of Urechis unicinctus. Taxonomy (NCBI): domain Eukaryota; kingdom Metazoa; phylum Annelida; class Polychaeta; order Xenopneusta; family Urechidae; genus Urechis; species Urechis unicinctus. Next base: position 54,697,738 of record CM067351.1, on the reverse strand, counting down.
CACCCGTTGTGATTAGGGGTCTACAAAGCACTTTGTGACCTTTCACACAGACCGTGACTTTCTTAACCAAGTTTGGCGACAGACAAAACATTACATCTCTTTAAGACATGCAGCGCTTGGACACCTAAGGTTCCCCTGTATGATACATGCAAAGCACAGAGCTGTTTATGCATTGACAACATTGGCATGATTCATGCTAGCTGTAAATGCTCGATGAGGAAGCGATTTACCTCTGATTAGGATTTTTTCATTCCTATTTCACTGAAGTACAACGTGTTCAGACACTTAATTTCGGTTCTGCGCATTTAAATCACTTTGAGGATTATGCCGGCATTAAACCCATTTAATGTTATTTTCTTATGATTGTTGAAGGTGATTAATTGCAAATCAAATATTTTCTCTTGTGTTTATACCACATAGTAAAATTAACATTTAAAAAGGTCTCCCTATCAATTTCATTACTTGGAGTAAACCAAAACAGTGCACTTAACGATCTCTTACAAATTTCATAACACTGAGTATAGCGACCGCTTGTTGTGTTGTTTAATCTAATCTTTTAAACCAGGTTATGTGTCCAATATAAGGTAGTGTCGTTCATCTTTTGTCAACACACTTTTGTGTGTATGACGGTGCAAAGAGTTGGTGGTATGATGAGTCAGAGAAAGAGTTCTCTACCGTACCATATTAGCCCGTCCTGTCATGATAGCTATGCTGTTGTGTTTACGCCATGTTTTATCCTACCTCTGTACAGTGATGGAGCTGTGGGATGGCGTTGGATCACATCGTTAGTAACAAATGAGCTGGCGTTCAGAAGTGGGATTGGGGTTAGGAGTTCCCTCCTAGGGAGAGGTTAGAGTTAAGCTTCTATTGGGCAAAAAGTATGGAGTTTATTTAGGCGTAGCCGCAACAGCCACAGGCATGGAATAAAAGAATAATCGATCCCTCATTTGTCGTGAATAGACAATGGTTCATATATCACTATATAGCAATGCAGGTGGATAGGTATTGTAATTAATGTACTATTACAGTAATGTCAGTTGCTGAGTGATTTGTACTCCAGGAGACTAGCCAAATCAAGATTGTCAACTGACGCTTGCTACTATGGGAATGGAGCATTAGACAAATCCTAAGATAGATTGTTGATGACGTCATTTCCGGGTCCCTAAATAATATATATTAACGAAAATTTCTGCATGTCGACAATGATGGTTGCAAACATCTGAAAAATTCTTTCAATTCGTAATTGACAAGCTAATTATGGTCCGATCATCAAAAGTTTAACATTTTCTGAAAGCTGAAACCACTATTACACTTTTATAATAATATGTTATATCAAACTAATTATTGTTTTCAAAGAGCGATTGGTGGGTATTGTTTTTGTTTATGTGTGTTTGTAAACTTTTTTGTTGGTTGGCGATTCAGGTCGCAATTTTTGTTAACATTTCGAGAAAAAAAATTATATGTTCGGCAACAATGGGGCGCAGAACTCAGATTTGTTGCTGACGTTGCCCTCAAACTCAGGTCAAGGTCATCAAAAATGTTAAAAATCTAGAATTCACGAATATCTCCGGTAATAATTGTTTGATCGTTAAAACAATACACAATTGTGTAGCCTTATTTAATTGCAAGCTGCTTTAGAATAGATCTTGTTGTTTAAATAAATAGTTATCCCAACCGGCTAAGGTAAAAAAAATGCGGTATCAGTCAAAATTTTAAGAAAAATAACCTCAGACATTATATTGCCTATAAAACAATTATTCAAGTTTAATCCCACATGTTTAACTGCCATTTGATACTGCGATAAGCCTATTATATGCCTAAACTGTGCGTGTTAAGGTCAGAAACTTCAATAAGGATGACGTACGCCAATAGAGAACACGGTTATAACGTAAAAACAACGATTCAACACGCAATGCATACTGGTTTCCTGAAACATCTGCTTATATATTGAGCAAATAAGTATTCGAGATGTCATTTCAGTGAGTATCAAAGGACATTACCTAATTTAACATACACATGGTTGAACAACACGATGGGCATACTAATTAATCGATTTGAGCTGACGCCATGAAAGCAATATGAAATGATTTCCTCTGATTCTGTTCCGGTGTAAGTGAAAATTCTCATCGCCAGATTAGTAAAGAAACAAACGTTTCCGAACACTTACTAAAAAGTGTGAAATAATACCATTCAATCCATATTGTATCATAATCTTTCACCTGACGCTTACACTAATGTCTTCACTTAAGATAACAGTGTCATTTTATCAAATAATGTGACAGCATTTATAATTCCGAAACCCGACATATTTGACATCTGAGGTTCACTGCATCGAAGAAGAGGCAATAAATGCCTAGTGTTAACAATAATGATTTTACGCATAATTGCAAAAGTCTTTGGAGCCCCAATAACAAATATTCAATAACATAACGAATACGTATGGCAAAAGCACATGTCCAAATCCAGATTCCCCATGCGCCGATTCACATTTATCTGAGGGGAATATCGCTGAGGTCACATGCGAATATATCAGCTGCAATCACAATTCAACATTAAATGGAAAATTAACTGTATATTGTGAGTTATGGATCTACGGCATATTGAGGACTGCTTTTCTGTTTATTTCATAGCAGAAACTTTACGTAACAACAGAGCAATAATGCGCAGCCCACCATGCCATCAATCAAGTAAAGGTAATGGTACAGATGCAAGCGGTCCCTTGCGGTTGCAGCCGTTCAGAAGTTACCCAAATCAATCAACGAGTTGATGGAACGCACCAATAGTCATTTAACATTAGCATGGTTTTTAGGGAGTAGCTTATTATATTGCCTCTCGATGCATTTCATTTCATATCATAGACATGGAGTTAGCTTTGTGTTGATGTTTGACACGTTAGGTTTGAACCTTTTTTAGGGGGTTGGTTTGGAACTCATAACTTGAGTTGCATCTCAACACTATGCAGTGACGATTGCATTCACTCTAGTTTCGATACTGTTCAGTGCAAGTGATGTGGCAATACTTTGATAACCTAAACAATAAATCCAGACTCATTTTGATGTAGATCTCTGCATGCACTGCAGTCTGTAACGTTGTTTGAAGTGTAATTTGCTAGTGACAGGCTGGTCTATATTAACAACAGCTGCACAAACAATAACTAATGTTCGTTTATCAACATGCTACACCGATTGCTTCATATGAGTTACAGATGATGATGCTTTATCTCATCAGCAATAAGCAAACTAGAAATTTCACCAATATGGCACAGTGTGAGCTTCATTTCTACTAACAATGACCCATGATAATAGAAATGGATTTCCACCACACCCCACCTATGTTTTCCAACTTGGTGATGCATGCACGAATACGCATACCTGCTCACATACATGCCTACTTAATCCGTAACCCCAGACGTCACCCTCTATTAGCTCAAATATCATATAGTGGTTGAATTGCTTTGGCATTCTGCAAGTCAACAGATCACTTTTAGAATTGCTAATGTTATTGCATTTGTGGATAACAGATGCCTATAAAGGCCTCGCATAAGCATATGTTCAACAATTAAAGGTGATCTTGACTGTACGGATCGACAAATGCATGGAACATATTTCGACATCCATCAGAGCTTTGAAAAAAAAGCTGGCAATTATGCAACGATTTGAATATTGCAGCTGTCTTTGTAGATATCGGAAGCAACTAAATGTTGTGTTGACATAATTTTTATTAGGTAATAAATGTTTTAAATTTTTGGTGGGTAAAGGAAAGTGCATCTTTTAAATGTAAAAACTTTAATTTATGATTTATTGATCACTTTGGTTGTTAATATATTCTACTTGGGATCAGAATAATTACAACATGACCAATATCGATGTTATTATGCACACGTGCATACACGTTTTCAGCAGTGAACACATTTGGAAACCACTCAAAACACCAACAGCCTATTACTATAAAAAATTTCTCTGCGGACAAATTCACGGTAAAATGACATACTACGTGGTACGCATGAGACAATTTCATAAAGATGACCGCTTTTCCTATAATCGATTAGCATGCATTGACCAATTGAATGTGTATATGGATATGTGACTAAGGAATTTTTCTGGTTTTCGTAGGAGCTGATAAAGCTTTTCATTCCACTCAATTATGCTGGGTAAACTATGGCTTACTTTGCCTGGCGGGATTCAATCAAATAGCCAACTCAATCACCAGCCGTAACTAAGTTACAAACCGTAAGATACACAAGCAAAGAATTAACGAATTATGCGAGAGCTAATGCAGTAAAAATAAAAGGCCAGCTTATACGTTTGTCCCTGTAATAACATAAATGTTTAACACATGGAAATCGTTTCGAGCCCTAAAGTTCATAGTAACTGCCTTGTATATATTCATTAACCAGATGTACGCTGTCGAGCACGGAATAATGAAGGACACAAAAACAACTGTCCAAGTCAAAAAACATATTTCAACAGAATCAATATTCTCAAGTCCAGTAGATGGCATTGCAGCAACTGTATGGCATCAATCATTTGACATTTATATAGCCAACTGCTAAATCAAGATATCAATTGTGTAACAAATGACTTAATTATCTCTAAAACATAAATACATACATATATACATATTTTATAGATACTTACATACATGCAAACATACAGTCATACATGCATACATACATACATACATACATACATACATACATACATACATACATAACTACATACATACATACATACATACATACATACATACATACACACATACATACATAAATACATACATACATACATGCATACATACATACATACATACATACATACATACATACATACATACATACATACATACATACATACATACATACATACATACATACATACATACATACATACATACATACATACATACATACATACATACATACATACATACATACATACATACATACATACATACATACATACATACATACATACATACATACATACATACATACATACATACATACATACATACATACATACATACATACATACATACATACATACATACATACATACATACATACATACATACATACATACATACATACATACATACATACATACATACATACATACATACATACATACATACATACATACATACATACATACATACATACATACATACATACATACATACACACATACATACATACATACATACATACATCATACATACATTATATACATACATTATATACATACATTATATACTTAAATTATATACATACATGTGTGTATCCTCCTGATTTCTGAATTCACTTGCCAATCGTTCTAAATCTGATAGTTCGTTCCGAAATCGCACTATTGCTCATGATATTGAGGCCATAGTTTTCGGCAGTTTTGCGGTAGATTGATATATTGAATTATGTTAATGTTTTGTGCACTTTGAGATTGGGTACGTGCTGTGAATTTTGAATGCGCAACGGGCAGCCTTAAGGGCAACAAGCTTAATATTGTATCTGAGGTACAATGTTATAACGTAAGCCGTTAACTTCTGTAGTTATATACCCGTTTATCTATTTCTAACCATATTTGTTTGTAGGGACGTATTAATGTATAAATGTACATGTGTATTCATGAACTGTTGTGTTATTGCGTTGAAGAAAAAATGCTCTTTCAGCAACTATCTGTGGTAGATATAATGACGCGTTTGTTTGTGATATATCTGCAAGAAATATCACACTTTAATAAGCCTACTGTGCTCACTCAAAGACATATTAATGTACACCAACTCGTCCATGACTTCACACTTTCTTAGACTCTCTCCCTCTATCGATCTCTTTCTCTGTCTCTCTCTCTCCCTCTATTTCTCCCTCTCTCTCCGTCACACACGCATACATATTAACACGCGCACACTCACACATTCGCACACACAAATGCCCGCTTGCACGGCACGCGACAAAAGCTGTTATAGGGGATTATATCGCAGGACGGGAAATGAGAAATGCAATATTACCTTACTACATTTTGGTTACCCACAATAACATCACAAAGAGTCAATGGCATCAATGCGTCATCAAAGCGAGTATGCATTACGACCCGTATATGATAAAGCCCGGATATAGATATGCATTTAATACTTAATATATAGCAGCAGATACATGCTTAGTAAGCCAGTTACATCACAGGTCATGAATGACCGAAGACATCGTGTGAATAATGTTTAGAATCTAATATTAAATTAAATTTAGAGTCAAATACTTAGGTATTGCCAATTGATAAGCTCAAGTATATTACGTATTTGTCCTTTTGTGGTTGTGAGGTTACCTGACTTCTCTATATATGACAGAAACCATGAGAGGTTAATTAATTTCTTGATTTGAGTTGTTGCTATCTAATCAATATGGATTGGTTTATTTTGAACCAGTAAACTTGTCCGTGTTAGCTCAGCGCCACATAGAAGAGTGAACATACATTACCGCATTAAAGCAAGACGGAGACAGACTAGGCTGCATATATACAAAGATTCACTGAAACGTGTGAGCCTGGTAGGCTAAATTCCTTTTTGCCTTAACCTAAAATTTTCAATAAACATAGCGCAATAAAGCGCAATCATGAAAGCTACATACTCATATTCTCATAGTAGTTCTACCACCGCTCCCATCAGAAGGATTCAGTTGTAGCTCAGCTGTGAATGGCTTCATGAAAGCTACATACATCATATTCTCATAGCAAGCACAACATGTTCTACCACCGCTCCCATCAGAAGGATTCAGCTCACATGTTAGGCCATAGATGTAGGAAGACGGATCCCCTTGCGACATATTCCATTATTTACAGATGTTCGTCGCACAGCCGTATGTTTTCTACAATGACATGACCATCAGATGTGCGATACGGCGTGCATTTTGTTATCCCCTGATGATTACGTTTTCTGTCAATTGTAATAATACAAAAAAAATCTTCGGTATGTTATTTTTATTGTAGAATGAAAATTAACTGTTGTCTGAAAACGTGATTTTCTTTTGTCCTGCACGTACAGTGTTTTTTTTTTGAAAAATAAGGAAGCTTTTGGGTCTTTCTTATAAACTAGTTTACCATACCTTTGTAGTGCTCCATAATAAATATCGCCTCGTGACAACAGCCTACATGTCGGCAACCTGATTTACTACTTCATTGACCTGCATTTCTTCACACACAACTTCGCACAAGTTGCGATTAGTATGTTAACCTGATTGGGCAACTGTGGAGTGGGTTTTGAGGTCGATTGCATGCAACTCATTAAAGTTACGTGTGCAGACTTATCTTGCCCCCGCATGTCCAGCTGTCACGATCAAGCAGTCCATATAATGAAGGGCCCATACAGTTTAGTACAATAATGAAAAGACTGTTGGCAATTCTTGATGTCCATTAACCTGATTAATATTTTCGCCTTCGTAAATTAACAAGAGAAAGTCGCAAATCTCGGAAAAGGTAAGGTAAAATGAAACAAGCATCGACGAAGGCGTATGTTTGCACAAAAGAACATTGATGCTCTTTGGATGCAATCGGCCCAGGTGTTTGGAAATTTGTAATACATTCGCACACTTCATTTGACAGGTACACGTATCCGTATTCAAGAATTTCCTTTAACATCGTTTGGTTCATACGTACCAACCATACGTTACATCTTTGTTCTACTTACACAGACACAAAGTAAAGATCGGTTCCTTTCGTATACAACGACCATATCTGTAGCATCGCAACATCAAACCCCGTATTGAATACTGCGATTACGAATGGCAGGTTTGACAATCAGTCCATGAACATGCTAACAACCGCACTTATCCAACCATGCAGAATATGGTGATATCAGCAACAGGCGAACCGTGCTGTAAAGTACTTATTTTGATTCCACCGCTCCTGTCCGTAAAGACGATGACGCCCTCAACGGCGTGGCCTAGAAATGGAGATTAAACGGTGATAATCGAGGGAAAATATGTACCGCGATTGTTGGTTTAATGATTTAAGCGTAGGACAGATGCATATACAGATCCTTGTCCTGGATGAACGGAGCAAATCAATAAGCTATTTTGACCAGTGCATGTATGTGTGAAGATCACGACTAATTGAATTACGTCATCAGGTAAATATCCTTAGATTAATTGACTTCGACTTTCTCCATCTTGAGGACTAGTACATTCTTCAACAATGCAACCACGTGTCAACATCATGACTAATTAAATCTCTTCCTCTCCATCACCAGGTAAATATATCTCAATCTCGAAGCTCACCGATTCCAAAACTGTAATTATCAACGTATCCTCTCGGGTAAGGACCTGAATATTATATTCGACGAGTTGTAACGAATGCTCATGTGAAAATTATATTTAGTAAATTTTACATCTAGTAAATGTGGCATCTAGTGAATGCTAAATCTAGTAAATACTAAATCTACAGAATGTTTGATTGATCGACTGTTATATTCAGTAGATGCTCGATCCAGTGAGTTTAACATCAAGTAACCGCTACACCTAGTTGGTGTTACAACTTTTGAATGTTAAATCTAGTTGTGCTACATCCCAAAAAAATGTAGCAGCTTTATCCAGTGAATGTTGCCGCCGGATAATGCTTCAATTGCATCTTGTGAATGCAATTAATAGTAAGCGTTACATCTAGAGACAGTTACATAAGGTGAATTATCAATCTAATCTTTTAGTACATCTATTGAATTTTAAATCTAGAGAACGTTGCACCAAAGGAAAGCTACAATCTATTTAAAGTTACATTTAGTGAATGGTGCTTTCAATGAAACTTATATTTCCAATGACTGTCACATATGGTGAGAGTTACGTGTTGTAAATGCGACATCTATTGATCTCTACATCAAAAATATGCTACATAAATGCCACATTTGCTCGGCTGCTGACAAAGGACTTAACAACACGTTATATTTACCAAATGCCCACCACCACAACAGCACGTTTGCATTTCCAACATGTTTATGTCTCCTGTGTTATTATTAATCAATACAAAACGTAACCAAACGATCTATACGGTCGTGCGAAGGCGTTTAGACAATGGTAAGTGTTGGCTCTGGTTAACGTTTATCATAACAGGGTATCTTTAATAAATATCCCCTCCGCAACACCAATGAGATGTGAATGATTAAAACGAATCCTTGGGTTAGAAATAAATATATCCAAGATATGGTACATTAAACACTGTTAATTCATACAAAAATGCACAATCTAGCCTAGTTCTTTTATTCTATGCCCGTGCTTTCCGTGGCTACTTTGCATATTTCTTATAATCTCGTCATCAAGCACATATTTGCATAACATTTTTCAGAAATTGATTCTGGGCTAATATATTTATCGTATATCATATACATCGTGCTACAGATCAAGGATACCATCGCCTCTGACGTCACTGTAAGACAGTAATTTTGAAGTTTCTTATCCAAAACATAGCATGGGTAATGTTGTACAACATCGCTTTGAAAGCAATATGCACAATACCCTGTTTATGTGATGCTTCAGCAAATGACTGGCTGCACAATTCTGTCAAAGGGTGTTTGTTGTGTAAGCCATTGCTATGCATTGGAAAACGTGGGCACTGTGTCTTGGCACTTATTGGCATGAGTTGTGGCCCCGATGAGTTGGGTATGCTGACTGCAATAGTCACTTTGCAAATAACTTCTGTCATGGCCATTGTCAGGACTGCTAATGGACTTCTTAGCCGGACTCGATTTAATTCTAGCAATTAATCTTTAAGATTTATAAAACTACTATTAATCATAAAGGTTTATAAAACAGCGGCAAATAAAGAGGAGAAGCCGTACTTATTTTATGTTTTTGGAACCCCTTTCCAAGTGGGCATTCATTTTTTTGTGGCAGTTATTACATACATACATACATACATACATACATACATACATACATACATACATACATACATACATACATACATACATACATACATACATACATACATACATACATACATACATACATACATACATACATACATACATACATACATACATACATACATACATACATACATACATACATACATACATACATACATACATACATACATACATACATACATACATACATACATACATACATACATACATACATACATACATACATACATACATACATACATACATACATACATACATACATACATACATACATACATACATACATACATACATACATACATACATACATACATACATACATACATACATACATACATACATACATACATACATACATACATACATACATACATACATACATACATACATACATACATACATACATGACATACATACATACATACATACATACATACATACATACATACATACATACATACATACATACATACATACATACATACATACATACATATACATACATACATACATACATACATACATACATACATAAACACATACATACATAATTATATACAAACATACATACATAAATTACATACATACATATATACATACATGTGTGTATCCTCCTGATGTCCGAATTCACTTGCCGATGGTTCTATATCTGATATTCCTTTTCGGAATCTCACTATTGCTCATGCAATTGAGGCCATAGTTTTCGGCAGTTTTGCGGTAGCTTGCCATATTGAATTATGCGAAAGTTTTTTGCACTTTGAGATTGGATCCGTACTGTGAATTGCGAGTGCGCAACGGGCAGTCTAAAGGGCAACAAGCTTAATAATGTATCTGAGGTACAATGTGGTAACGTATGCCGTTAACTTCCGTAGTTATATACCTGCTTATCTATTTATAACCATATTTGTTTGTAGGGATGTATTAATGTATAAATATACGTGTGTATTCATAATTATTGGGTTGAACAAAATGCTCAGTCAACTATCTGTGAAAGATATAATGATGCGTTCGTTGTGATATAATTGCAATCGATAAATTTACCCTAGTGCTATTCGCTTGAATATCAAATCATAATATTTAAACCTTATAGTATAACTAAGGATACTGGATTTTAGTTATTGCGCTGTTGGTAATAAGGATCACTATGTTAGCTGTACTGAGCCCCTCATATATGTCGGCGGAGTTGATGAAGCCCCCATCAACGTGAATGGGAAAGGAAACTTGTATCACAACAAAGTGTACTAACGTGTTTAAGACCAAATAAGATTTAGAGAAAGGATAAGGTGTTCATAAACAGGGCAAATACAGATCCTATTCCGTGTTGGAAATACGCCCCAATTAGATATCAATTTTGATAGATGCAACCATGTGTCAAACTCTCGGCTAATTTATTTCCGTCCGCTGCATCTTTCGGTATATCTTCTGATATTAACGTACGTCTACTTTCGGCATCACGAGGATCGTAGCAAGCGTTGAAATAGATAATCACCAATACAACCTTTCAGATGATGAAATGAAGGTTTTGAAAAGCAATGTAATGAACACTTAGTAATGTATGTTACATCGAGTGAATGCTGCATCAAGTGAATGCTGCATCAAGTGAATGCCTAATCCTGTGAATGTTACATCTAGTGAATGTTCCATCTTATGAATGTTATATCGCGCAAATGCTACATCCATTGCACGTTACATTCAGTAAATACTGCATCAAGTAAATAATGCACCTATTTGATGTTGCAATCAGTGAATGTTCTATTGAGGGAATGTCACATTCGCGAATGGTATGTTCGATGACTGTTGTAAACATATGATCAAAAACACGCCTTTGCTTTTTACAACAAAGTTGCATCCCCAAATGGTATCACAAGCAGTCTTTCACCTTGGATAAGCATCCACTACTGAAAATGTAAGCACCATAAGAATTTATTGGAGATCATTAAGACATATAAGGGTTTTTGGCATCCTTTACTGCATCCCATTGTGCCAGCCCCATTGTGAGTTATATGCCACATAGTCATGGATTATACCGTCGACGTCGTGGTAGAGGTCCTCGTGGCGATTATAATTCAGTATGACTTCAGTTAAACAAAGAGACGGCAATATTGTAGCTACGTTGCAGTACACAGTTTACCTCAATGCAGCATGCATGCCTACTGTGTTGGTATATATATTATATATATATATATTTATATATATATATATATATATATATTTTTATATATATACATATGTAAAAATATATATAAATATATATATATGTATATATATATATAAATATATATATATCGATATATATATATATATATTTATATGTATTTATATATATATATTCATATAAATGTCTAGTTTTGTTTTGACTTTTAATCGTAAATCATTTACAACAAAATTCATTGCAACTCCCACCTGTGACAGTTTTGTAATGTTGCTTCTACCCAGCATGAAGTGCCAGTTCTCTTTGGTCGAGTTATGTTTCTTTACAATGAGAGTGCTGCATAATATGTTTATGGGTTATATTTATTTGAGAATCTTGCTCGTGAATATATGTTCATTATCGATTAGATATCTGCATGCACAAGACCTGTTACTTATCTTTGTAATTCTTCTTCGTCAATGCAAATACAAGTCATTCCGGCTGTTCGGAGTCAACTGCAGAGCTTAACTATCCAGGCATAATGGTAGATACATGACACTTTCAGTAAAACGCAGCAGCCACAGCGATTGCTAAATGTACTGGGTGGCATTGAATCAATATCGGCATACTGGATGTCTTGCTTCAGAAGTTGACTTCCTGCATGAATGTCAATTTGTTCCTGTCTCCTTGTTACAGCGATGCCATTCCTCTACTTGATTATTTTATATAGCAGCCTTGACATTTATTCGGTAGGGACATGTAAAGACATGGACTGCAGCATCAACACTACACAAGCCATTGGATTCTTGATGTGTAATTACAATGGTCTAAACGTCGATATAATGTCTAGGGCTGCTAGCTGTTTACAGTAAGTAATAACAGAGGTGAGTATATTATCTGGTTCTATATCGTCATCGACCGATATTGCAATTTTATAATTATTCGCTTGTCTATCGTCAAGCTTGCGAATTCGTTGACAAAGCGACATTTGAGCCACTCAGTGCATATCATGCCCCTAAGGCTTGATTTGTATTTGTA
>CM067351.1:54674672-54679672 GCA_034190875.2 Urechis unicinctus | reverse complement strand
TCATGGCATTGCAATGTAAATCGCTACTGTCCTGGTCGCTGTCAGGACTGCTTATAGACTTCCTAGCCTGACACTAAAATTCATCATTAAGGTTTATAAAACTCCAACGATCTATGAAAGATGTTCTCGAAAACATAAAATAAGTGCGGCTCCTTCTCTTTATTTGCCGCCTTAATAGAACCTTGATGGGGTTATAATTGTTTTATAATTATTTATTTAAATATTCAATCGTTACGCAAACGTTGTACACACCCTCTTCCTCGAAGACTGCGTGTGACAAATATAACTAACGATCAATGAATTGTATGCTTTGTACCTCACATTCACTACCCCACAGTTGCCTCAAACATATCCTCCCAATATACCAATGGGTTGGAATGGGAAAATGCAGTATTGTCACTGAAGTGTAGGTACGTGTATATTATAAGAAGGGTATCAGAAACTTACCCTTAAGGGTAAGGTAGGCGATATGATGGGTGTTTGCACGTAAGGAGGAAAATCATATGGAAATATGTCAGCTCGCTAACACGAAAGACTTCTGTTATTTATGTGCTGTTTTTAAAGAAAACGCTTACCGTGCTTTTAGACAACTATACGATTTGGACACCCGCTTAACTGCAGGTCTTTGTGCACGATTCAATGAGGCATCGAGCATGATCATCACGCGATTAAAGCTGGATCGCGCTTATGACGATCACGTCAGCATAAATAGCATTTCTATGATTATAGGAGAAGTCAAACAATATATCTATATAAACACACGAGCACAATCAAGATATACGACTAATATATATATATCAACATTCATATATGTATATATATAAATTAATGTTTATATACAAATATATATACATATTTATATACATATATGTACATATATGTAGTTATATTTAAATGATATTTTATATATATATATGTACATAATATATATATATATACCTATTTATATTTAAATATATGTGTATTAAACATATATATATAATATATATATACATATATAAATACATATTGCAAGTTACTACCCTTATATACATCAGGATATAGCTACATGTATATATTTATATAGACATATATATATATATATATGTATATCTATATATTTATATGTATATATGTTTATATATATAAATATATATATATGTGGGGAAGCAGAAACTGCATTAAAAAAAGACTCAAACAAGAGAGATATATATAAACACACACACACACACAGAGATAGTGAATATATAGGTATATAATTGCATATGTGAATGTTATAATAGTACACGTTACATCTAGATATCGGTATATAATTATAAAAAAATATAAGTACATAATATATATATACATATATACAGCTAATATTTCATTCGCTATGTGGCTTTAAATACGTATTATATATATATATGTCATATATATATATATATATAACATATAATATGAAGTCAAAATAATATTGAGATATATATTTATAGAATATATTATAGATTTATATATATATATATATATATGTAAATAATATATATTTGTGTATGTATATATATATATATAAATATATATCTTACAAGTTATCAGAAGTATAGATTTATATACAGATATAATATATATTATATATTATATATTCATTCTATATGAAAACTTCTCAGCACAACATATATCTATATACATATCCACCACCATATATAAAACATATAAATGTATATTATAAAATATTAATTGTAATCATAAAGAAGGTAATTGTATATATATATATATAAATGTATATGTCGTCTGTTTGTCGTTTGTGTGTGTCAGTGTGTGTGTATGTGTGTATATGATATTATATATGTGTGTATGTATACAAATGTTCCTTAATGTGTGTGTAAACAGTGTCTGTTTATGCAACTCTCCAGAGTAAAATGATTTTTTGATTTCGTGATAACTGTGAGCATTTTGACACAATAAATATCATGTTGAGCTTACAAATATAGCACACACATTCAATTCAACTTGTGCATTACTTCTTGCACATATACCTCCCCGCCAACTACTGCGTTCGTATTACTAATAATAACGGTGTTATAGTCAAATCTTCTGGCAGCTTCATAACAACATTATATAGGTAAAGATAAACAAATCACGGGCAGCAAACGTTACTTTCTTATGGTTATTTTCTTTTAATGATGAGAATTTCGAATGGGGTTTGATTTTCACTAGTATTTGCTGCTTTCGCAGTCTATTTTTGGTCGTTCACCAACCACAAAAGTAGCAGGTTTCCATGTCACTAAGCGAAGAAGGTATCGCCGAGCCGAAACTATTATTATAGAAAACTTGCAACACTGTATTTCTGTAAATTACCCAAAGTAACTTCCCAAGGTGTCAGCATCGACAAAGTGTCATCAAAACGAGAGCTGCTTGTGAGCTTGCATTGTGATAGTTTTGCTTCAAATGAAACCGAACAGCCACAATGCGATTGAGATACAAATTCTCAAAAGGGCAGAGATCCTTTAAAGGAATTAATTTAGGACCATATTTATTACAGCCCATATCTGATAGAGGCCATATATTAGCTTGCATCTAATGCTTATTATATGAAATAGTATATCAAGCTTAATCGTTATACCGGATAAAAAAAAAGGAAAGAAGCATCAGGTATAACCCATAAGACGCATTATAAAGTCAAATACAATTTATTGATAGCTAATATGTAGGCTTAAGTATATCAGACAGTTGTGCTGTTTGGTTGTGAGGTTTAATGCCACAGTCCTCAACGTCGGAGAAGCTGACGTATAACACAACGGACTCATTGTCTTATAAATTCTGAGCGCTCCTGTCGTAACTTGTACTTAAGGCTTTTGGGTCGAAGACTGCAAAGATTAAAGAGACCCCTAAACACTTACTAATGTATCCAATCTTGTTAAAGCAATATCGAATTAATGCTGCATCAAGTGCATCTTATGAATGTTATACCTAGCAAATGCACAAATACATCATCAAATGAAAGCCACATCAAACCAATGCCGCATTAATTTCCACATTTGCACCTCATCTTGCTCGGTCATTGAAGATGGGCATGACAGTGCAGCATATTGACCAACAGCCCATAATTACAAGTTAGACATTAACATTTCCAACATGTGGCACCTTTATGCATTTTGACCCAGAAGTAATGTATTATATGGAACTGTTTGCGAATTGCGCTCGTTTAAATGCCCTACACTGGCGCGCGCTCCCTCACATTTTTGCGATTCAGGCGCAAATTTACGAACAGTCTTTGAATTTTGCAACAAAGTTGCGTTGCCAAATGATATCTCAGGCCGCCTTTCACCTTGTATAAGCATCCACTATTAAAAATGTAGGCATGATAAGAATAAATTGGACAATATAAAGACATAAAATTATGGTTTTCGGCGTCTTTTACGCATCCAACTGTGCCAGCGATATACGATTTCCAAAACGAGGTTGTTAATTGAACATAGTCATGAATTATACCGCAGACGTCGTCAAACTGGCAAGAATATTTCAGTCTGACGTCAGTTAAACAAAAGAAAGCTATTGTTGTTATTCGAGCAGATAAATCCTTGAACATCAGGAACAGTAATTCAATATACTAAATATCCAGTCAGCTTCAACTGAAACAGTATCCAGCGTTAGATATTGAATAATGGGATTCAATATAATCATTCACAAAAATATACATAGCTGAGCTAGATATGATGAAGGACACGAGCTCAATGGTGCATAGAGGGAGCGATGTCAATCAGCCAATATCCCTATTAGAATCATTATCTAACATGACGTTGTGTTCAATGGAACTGTTTGCGAATGGACAGCCAAACAAACGCCATTGATGTAGCGACGTAGCAGTACACGGTTAACATCAATGCAGCAAAACTATTGTATTAGTATATATACATATATATATACATAGAGATATAGATATAAAGATATATATAGAGAGAGATAGAGATAGACAGATAGAGATACATAAAGATACATCCCTCAAATTTTTGCGATTTATATTTAGAAAGAAAATCTATATCTATATATATTCAACAATATAGAGGTATATATATATAGATATATATTGATATATCATATATAAATTTACATATATATATATATTATATATATATACATAGTTAAGGCTTCAATATATATATATAACTATATATACATATATATTTATATATATAAAAATATATATATGTATATATATATATATATATAAAATATATATACATAGTTATCAATATATATATAATATATATATACATATATATATATAGATAAATATGCATATATATAAGTGTCGCTATATATATAGACATTTTTATATTCATATATATATATCAAAATTTTATATATATATATATATATATAAAAATATGTATATATCTATATGTATATGTATATTAATAAACATGCATATATATGTATATATATATATATATATATATAAATATATATATATATATATATATATCAGTATGTAAATGTACATGTTATATGTATAGTAAATGTGTGTGTGTGTGTGTGTGTGTGTGTGTGTGTGTGTGTGTGTGTGTGTGTGTGTGTGTGTGTGTGTGTGTGTGTGTGTGTGTGTGTGTGTGTGTGTGTGTGTGTGTGTGTGTGTGTGTGTGTGTGTGTGTTATTAGCTATGTTTGCAGGTTTCGTGACTGCACAGTGGTGTAATATGCTGTGTCCTTGTATTGTTTCCATCTCAACAGCGAGAATAAGTTCCACTATTGAGACCACATTTATATAATGAAAGTGATATTTATAATAGCGGCAATTTTGGTTTATATGTTGGCACATGCCACAAAGCTTACAGCAGACATACACACATCCCTGATATAATTCCTCACTCGGTGTTATACAGTTTAATAATGTTCATCAGCAAAAGTAGTTTTAGCTGATGTGTGTTTCGGGCAAGAGGAGGCCAGTCAATTCAGGATCGCATGACATTGTTAACTGGCACATGCTACTCTGGAATGGAGCATAAGACACAATGGTAACAGCCAATAAATAAAGTGAATCAG
>CM067351.1:54589672-54669672 GCA_034190875.2 Urechis unicinctus | reverse complement strand
GGCTTCGGGGGAATGATTATCATTCAATTTCGTCCGCTGCATCATCCGATAGATTGACTCATACTAATGGACGGTCAATTTCTCCATCCCGATCACCGAAGCAATAATAACAAATTAAACCGCTCAGATAATGCTCTTAATGTTTAACGAGTCATCTTTTTACCACTAAGTAATGAATGCTACATCCAGTAAATGTAACAGACAGTGAATGTTACATCATGTGAATTCTAAATCTAGTGATTGCTATATCTAGAGAATGCAAATTCCAATGAACGTCACATTCAGTTAATACTACATCTAGATGAGATGTCATATATTGAATGTTGCATTCAGCGAATGTTACTGTAAATGGATGTAACGTCAGATGACTGTTACATCTAGTAAATATATCATCAAGCGAACGCTGCATAAAATGAATGTCATGAATGACGGCGTGAAAGATAGTCTAGTGACCTTTTCAAATATTGAATGTTGCATTCAGTGAGTGTTACACTGAATGGATGTTACTTTAAATGAAGGTTGTATCTGGTGACTATCTCATCAAGTGAACGCTACATAAATGCCATGTCTGCACTTTATATTGCTCGACTGCTAAAGAAGGACGTCACAGCGCAGCTTTTTGATCAAAAGCCGATAAACACGAGTAGAACATTAGTATTTCCATCATGCTTTTGTCTCTCTTGCGAATTGTGATCACGAACGAAAGTATTATCTCGTAAAACTATATGCATATCGCGCCCTCTTGTATGCATTACATTCGCGCGAGTTCCCTCACATTTATGCAATCTAGTAACATAATATTGTTACCAAGAATACAAACAAAAACAAGCCATTGCCTTTTACAACACAATGTAATCACCTAATAATATCACAGATGATAAATCGGCAGCCATTCACCCTGTGTAAGCATCCGCAATTCCTTGGACACTGTCAATGTTTATGTCGTCCCTTACGGCTTCCCATTGTGCCAGCGTCATTGTATTCCCGAAAAGAGAACGTCAAATGGCTCGTTAATAAGGATTTCACCTTGGATGTCGTGAATGTTCTGGCGAGAATGTACCTTCTAACTTCTGTCAGTCACACAAACAACTGCCATTGTTGTCGTTAGAGCAGATTTATTAATGTACATTATGAACCGTAATCCAATACACGAGATGTAAAGGCTCGGTCGAGAAAAGGCATTCTCAACTTTACAAAGAAATAGTGAAGCATCATCACACAAATATCAAAACAATCTTCGAAAACAAATGAATACCTATAGTATATAATGTCCAAACATAACAACTCAATGTTTATAGTATATAATGCATCCAACTCAGAACATAATCAATGTCAATGTTTATATGACAAATATGACCAATCACGAAGGTTGCAGGTCCAACTGCAGAATACTAAGAATACTAATCATGATGTCAATTAAAGTGTATAATCATAGTTGGTATGACCAAATATGCATGGTACCAATCACGACTAGGTTGAGGTCTCAATACTGCAAATGTTCTATAATTATTTTGTGAAACTTACTGAAATCAAAGCTGCTTTTCGTAGCAACAATTTGTCAAAGAGAATTAAACAAATATTTAAGTATTTTAGACCCAATTCGATTCACACGGGGACGCAATGTATACTAAGCAAATTAAACTAGTTGGGCATGTAGGTTGAAGCAGTAATTTTTTATATATATATATATATATATATATATATATATATATATATATATATATATATATATATATATCTATATATATATATATATATATATATATATCTATATATATATATATCTATATATATATATATATATATATGTAATGTATATATATATATATATGAATATATTAATATACATATATATATATATATATATATATATATATTTATATACATATTATATATATGCATATATATATGAATGAATATATATATAAACACTTATATATATATATAGATATGTATGTACAATATATATATATATATACATATATATATATTTGAAATATATATATATATATATATATATATATATAAATATATAAAATATATATATATATATATATATCTCTCTATATATATATATATATATATATATATATATATATATATATATATATATACATTAATTATTGTTAATGTGTTTAGGCTTGAGATATAAATCTGTACAAGAAGAGCAACTGCAGCCACAGGCATCGAATAAAGGATAATCGACCACGCATTTGTTGTAACCAGACAGTGGTTCATATACCATGACCTTAGTTTATATTTACACCAAGGATAATGTCCAGAAATCAGACCACATTAATAAAATGTAAGTGATATTCATTATCGAAATTATCTCACGACATATATTGACACATGCCACAAAGTTGAAAGCAGCCAGACCAACATCACTGATATTTATTCCTCATTATATTGCAATTCGGTTTGGCGTGTATTGTACGGAATGTACCATTACAGTACTGTCAGCTGTTGTGTGGTTCATGCCCTAGGGGACCAGCCAACTCAGTATGGGATGGCAAATGATTGTCAGCTGACAGTTGCTACTCCGAGAGCAGAGCGTAAGATAAATACTAAAAAAGAATCAGTATCACAGGTCGTGCTATAGTGACGTAATATTCGTGCTTAGAATTTAATCAGAACCCAGATAAGTAATCTCGATATATCTGCAAGGCGTTAAAGCATTAGAAAGTAGAAAGACATTCCAATTAGGTCTAAACCGTGCGTGATTTGGTCAGAAACTTCAATAAGGGTATCGTGCGCCACAAAAGTGCATAGTTGCAACGGAAAACCATGATACAACACGCAATGCAAACTTGTTCGCAAAAATATAAGCTGCATATATGTGGAGAAGATCAGTATTCGGGGTGCCATTTCAGTTGGTATCAAAGGACAATAAATCATTTAACATGCACATGGTCGAACAACACGTTAGGCATACTAATTTATCGAATCGAGTTGACGCCATGTTAGCAATATAAAATGGTTTCTTTTTATTCAGTTTCGGCGTCAGGGATAGTTCTCATCTTGGTAAAGGAACAAACGTCATCACATTAATCCCAGACAGAGGCTGTATTCTCAGAAAACTCACTGACACATGTGAAATAATACCACTTAATCCATGTGCCTAAAGAGGATTGAATCATAATATTTCACCTTACGCTTACACCAATGTCTTCGCTCAAGATATCGGCGCCATTTTATCAAATCATGTGACAGCATTTATCATCCCGAAATCCGACATATTCGACCGCTAGGTTCACCGCTGCGATGCGATGCAAGTTTTAGCAATACATGATTTTATGCATAATTGCAAATGTCTTTAGAACACCAATTACAAATACTCATGAGCATTAAAAATAATCTAGATTCCCACATGCGCCAATTCACATTCATCTGAGCGGAATATCACTGAGGTCTTTGCAAATGAGAATAAATCGGCTGCAATCACAATTCAACCTTAAATGGAATAATTTTCGGATATTGTGAGTAATGGATGACTACATTTCAACAAGGTTTATCTCATAGCAGATGCTTGACATGGCAGAGCAATAATCTGCAGCCTTACAGGTCATCTATCAAGTAAATATGATGGTACAGAAACAAAATATTGCTAAACAGAAAGTAAGCTGGATCTTATGCAACCACAAACATTCACACATAGATACATGCATACATACATACATACATACATACATACATACATACATACATACATACATACATACATACATACATACATACATACATACATACATGCATACATACATACATACATACATACATACAGTACATACATACATACATACATACATACATACATACATACATACATACATACATACATACATACATACATACATACATACATACATACATACATACATACATACATACATACATACATACATACATACATACATACATACATACATACAGACATACATACATACATACATACATACATACATACATACATACACATATACATACATACATACAGACATACATACATACATACATACATACACATACATACATACATACATACATACATACACAGACAGACAGACATACATACATACACATACATACATACATACATACATACATACACATACATACATACATACATACATACATACATACATACATACATGCATACATACATACATACATACATACATACATACAGATACATACATACATACATACATACATACATACATACATACATACATACATACATACATACATACATACATACATACATACATACATACATACATACATACATACATACATACATACATACATACATACAGACATACATACATACACATACATACATACATACATACATACATACATACATACATACATACATACATACATACATACATACATACATACATACATACATACATACATACATACATACATACATACATACATTCATTCATTCATTCCTTCATTCCTTATAAGTAATAAGTTATTCTTCAAAAATGTTCTTTTATGTCAAATTAATATATAAACAGCAATGACGCTTCGTACCTGCATGCATGCAAAATATAAGGAACACGAGCATTATTTGATGATGCAACCTCGTGAAAACAGCATTGACCCACACTGTGTCTGAAACAACTATCTTAAAAATATTTTCATATTGCAAGTCGGTGTGAGTAAATATACGCTTAAATTGTTTACAATATGCAGTTTCCACGCGATTGTAGCCAGTTTTACACAACAGAGAGGTTGACGCAATTATACCTCCGTGTAGTCTGATCATTACCATGCATATCAAGTTGTTTGTATGCCAAATGCATTGACTATTACCAAGCTGTTTCTTTTTCCACTACCGCGCACACACAAATCAATTTTCTATTAGCGAGCAGACCACGTACATGTTTCACGCTAATGTGACGGCTGTAATTAAGCTGGCACGGTGCTTTGTAGTTCCAGCACACAAGAAGTTACCCAAATCCATCAACGTGTAAATGAAAGGCGCAGTTGGGCATTTTGGAATGTCCACATTGCGGCTCTGTGATGGCGTAACGAATTGTATTGCGATACACGACGCACAAATGACCTCATCCATTGAGCCAACATCCCCACATTTCTTGCGGGTTGTACATTCTAGCAGTAGAAGTCAGCTATGGATACACAAAGAGGCCTTCCATGTTCATAAACCAACGGTCAGGACAAATGCACTTATGTGGATGCGTTTCTCCTCCCCATCTCAAAGAGTTAGTTAAGTTTTGATGTTTAACACGCTGGGTTTGAGTCCGTTTTCAGAGGGATGGATGTGGGCTCTCAACCTTATCATATAAAATATGCAAGGTTTTAATGCTTTTCGGATTATCCCGCTCTGATGTAGTGCCAATTGCACTCACTCTCCAGTTTTGTTTCTCTTCAGTAGGATTGTTGTGGAATTAATTTGATAGTCTCATCAATGAATTCAGGCTAATTTTGATGTAGATCCCTGCATGCACTGCAACCTGTAACGTTGTTTTCAAATGAATCTCGGCCAAAGCAATATTAGTCGTTCTAGTCAGTCTGAATTAACTGCTGATGCACAATGTCCAGATATAATGTTAGCGACTGGGCTGCCGTATAATGACCAAATGCACACAAAGGTGTCTGAGGACGACATCGCATATATGATGTTGGATAAATAATTTGCCAGTTACAGGCCGGTCTAGTACAGCGGCGCAATAAATTACTATTGTTCGTTCATCAACATGCTACACATGATTATCTAATATGTGTAACAGGCATGTAACCAGCAACATGCAGTGCAGCCTGAAGATGATGATGCTTTATCTCATCAGCAATAAGCATGCTACTAATTTCACCAATATGGCGCAATGTGGCACATTTCTTCTAAAACATACCCAAGATGATAGGAAGTGATTCTCACCACACCCAATCTCTTCAACTTGGTGATGCACGCACAAGTACATACACACGCTCACATGCACACACCTACATCATCCATAACCCGGCAGTCACCCTCTGATAACTCACATATCATAAAGTGGATAAATTACTTTGGCATTATGAAGACCAATAGAACACTCTTACCTATGCAAACGTCATTGTATTTGGAGATAACAGATGCCTCGCATAAACGGTCATTCAACACTTAAAGATGATCATAAAAACTACGGATCGCCAAATTCAAAAACAATATTTCCACATCCACCAGAGCTTTGAACAATACATACACACACACACATTGTCGGTACGGTATTGTTAGTGTGGGGTGGTAACTAAATTGAATTGTCTGAAATCGCGACTTGTTTTTGTTTGCACGTACGAAATTAAGGAAGTTTTTGGCTCTTTCTTGTTAACAAGTTTATCCTACTTTTGATGCTCCGTGACAACACCCAACATGTCGCCAACCTATGTATGAAGCCATTTTATATTTTAATACTTCATTTACACGCATTTTTGGTGACTACTTAGCCTGATTTATATTAGGCAGACTTTTCACCTTCGTAAATAAAGAGGGGAAGGTCGCAATACTCGGAAAGATGAAAGTGTTAACGTAAGATAATACAAGTATCGACAAGGGCGTATGATTGCAAGAAAGAAAATTCGGATCCAATCAGCGCTGTTGACTGTCACCATATAATACCCTCGCATATTCCATTTAACAGTTACACAGATCCGTAGATGTGCGTGTGACCTAGACGTATCAGTATACACGAATTTGGTTTAACATCGTTTGCTTTATACGGTGCCAACCGTGTGTTACATCTGTGTTCTACGTACATAGACAGGAAGTAAATATCAGTTCCTTTCCGTATGAAACGGCCATAGCATCGCAACATCAAACACTGCATGTAAAACTACGCGTTTAAGCAGCATATTTGACAATCAGTCAAAGAGGCCTACTAACCGCCAAACCCATATAGCCATGCAGGACGCACCATACTCCAGATGCACGGAGATATTGGAGATAGGTTAAGTTGTATGCTACAAAGAGTAGGGTATTATCTGCGTTATATGTATGATGAGAACCGTGCAGTAAATGGAACAAGATTCGTCAAACTTGAGAGAACGATTTGGTTCCCTCTTACTGCTTGACGTATCATTATCGCTGCATATATCTACTTTCACAGTCCTTGTGACTACAACGGTTAAATAAATGCGGATAGAGTGGCGCTATATACTACGTATAAGCTAGTGTAATGTGTTTTCTAAAACATAATGGTACAGCTCGGTCCAGTAAATATCTTTCTAAAGTACCAAGGTCAACTAATTCGTAGGTGTCTTTATGCAGGCTTTGGTTGACAAAAGCTGACTTGCTATGCCATGAATATGTCAAAAACAGAACCATGTGTGATATAATCCTATATTGGCGCAATGATTTGTCCAGCTGATGCTTCCTATTCTGACGTAACCTTTACCAGCGTGCTCCTGCATCAATGACTTCTATTCTCTGGTGATTATTATCTATGTCTGCTCTGCGACCACCTTATCCATAACGTTATAGGGTGTCAAAAACTAAATTGCAACTGTCCTCTGAAACAATGTTTTACTTTTGTCCTGTGCGTACAGCTGTGTTTATAATTCAAATCAAAACTGAAGACATTTCTTTTTAATCAGTGCCATGACAATTAACTGCCTGCTTAAGCGCCTTTGAGCAGGATTATTTTCCTGGAAACAGGCGCTATACAAATGCCATATATATTATGTTATGTTATAACAACATACAAATTAAAGAAGCATTTCATTGCTCTTGTACAGAGGTCGACTCTGCTTTCATCTTGCTTAAGTTACGATAATCATCTCCCCTTGTGTTTAAACCGACAGGGTCGTCGACCTAAGTACTTAAACAAAGCAATGAGGCTATCTATACTAATATGCAGTTCTATGCTAAAATACTTTACCCGCTTCCAGGTTATTAACATTTGTGTGCATACCTTTCCATTTGCTAGCAGCTGCATTTTATGCTGTTTGTATTTGATTCCGACTCTAATGACCAGGAGCAAGCACATGCATTTGTAGAGGCCAGACAAATGAAATATAATAGCTTCTAATCATATACTAAAATCCCTAACTGATTTACTATATAGCAGTATCATTGGTAAGCATTTTTATTGTCGTTACTTAACTCTCCAAAATTAATTAAATGCCAATGAAATTTCTTTGTAAATCGCTCGCGTTTATCACTTAGCTGCATGTATTGCTATGTCAATGTATTTTGTGATGGTCATAGCAATATTGATAGTGTGGATCACATAGGATCGATTCAGTTCGGCGATCGCCTCATGATACCGATAGTGATACCGCAGCTATACTGACCGTGTCTATCGCGACTTAAAGTTTCACTGATAACCCTCAGATATGATCTGATCTATCGCAAAAAGTATAATCATTATGAATAGTTTAAGAATCTGACAATATTGTAGGTGGTGGCTAACGGTTGCTACGATGAATCATCTGATGCTGTTTGTAATGTTGTCATATTGTTATTTGCATTGGACCTCACCGCTCTTGTCAAAAACGACGAAGCACTGAACGACGTGGCCTGGAAAAGGAAACTTAACAGCGATGACAGAAAGAAAATATGCACAGCAAGCGATGGTGAAATGATTAAGCGTAGGCAACTGTCTGCATATACAGATCTTATTTTAACCGTATGTGTGGAGATCATGGCAAATTGAATTTCGTAATCAGGTAAATATCCCGGGATCAATTGACCTTCACTTGCTCCATCTCGACAGCCACAAAAACGGTGATTATTAACGGATCAACCTAGATAAGGACCTGAATTATATATACAACAGGTCATAAAAAAAATCCTGTGAATGTTACATTTGTAAAATGTGATATCCAAAAAAATGTTTTGTCTAATAATGTTGCGTTCAATGAACGTAATAACACTAATACATGTCACATCTGGGGAAACTTCAATGCAGTAAATGCCACATCTGTTGAAGTCAAAATAATGCTACATAAATCCTACATTTGCATAGTCATCTGCTTGCTGGCAAATGACTTCGCAACACGACATATCGGCCAAAGGTCCAACACCAAAAGAGAACGTCTGCATTTCCAAAATGTTAATGTCTCCTATGTGAATTGTAACCAATAAAGAAAACAATACCACCTACATCACGCCCCTTTGCATGTTATACACTGGTGCGCCCTTTATATTCACTACTTTCAGTAAGCGCCAATGGTTATGGTAGGGCTGGAGTATAAATATGAGCAAAAACAAAGCATCTAATCGTACAACTAAGTGGTATTACAGTTCAATATTACAGGAGATATAAACTGCAGTCTGTCAAACAGAATAGTCAGCAACTGAACGCCACTTTGGGGTGGAAAGGTCAAAGTTACTGCTGACATCTGAGACTGGGTGATGACGAGTTTTACATTTTACATATGACGTCCATTGTCACCAAGACAGGCGTGACACTTTCTACAGCTTGATAACCCCCTCCCAATCCCTCCCCAACCCGCTCCATTCCTTCCCCCCCCCACTCGAACACACGCTCAAGCCACAGAAGCACTGATTTATTTCTGCATTTCTATAGTTACATTTTAAGCAATGCGACTAAAAATAAACATTTTCTGAATGTAAGTGCCTTAACAGATCACTATTTATTTGTTCAGCATACCAGTTTTTTGCACAAATTGATGGGTACCTTTTTTGCGGGCTTTAGGCACCACAGAAATTACAGTAGTGCGGAGCTTATATTCCAAAACGTGGCCTACTTGATAAAGCGTAAAGTCCGTCTTCTGCCAAACCATTCAATCATCTCTCTGTATCGCCATACAGAGCAAAGTGGGTCAACCACTCTCAGGCTTCTAATGTAGGTCATACAAGAGTAACCCACCAACAACTCGACTGCGATATCTTTACTGCCTAGCCTTCATCGTAGTTTTATTTGTAGAGCTAATGCTGTAAAAGATCTTATGAATTGAAGCTGGTCATAGGAAAAATGTTGCATAACCGTGTGATGTCCTAATATATTAAATAACATGCAACTTTCAGTATATATTATTTTCTAAGTGAGTGTGGCAATATGTTCCCATTTTTGCATGGACATTAGTATTCGTTGTACTAATATTGTTATGGAATTGAATTAATACGCAACGTTTGTGACACAAGGAACGTAAAGTCGCTGTGACTCCAATCACCCACTGTTCTGATGTAGCAACAGCTAATATATGCGTACATTTAACGAAAAGCGGTAAGCAATTTGTGCTGTTGGGTGTGTGGCGTGGTGAGTGAGATGTGAGAGGAGTTGGTGAGCAGCGGTTTATTAAATGCTGAAATTAGCGTATCAGATGGACATAATATGGACGATGAAACCCGAGTACGACCCCGCACAATCAGTGGCACAACTTTTCCACGTTTACATGGCGTAAACACCAGAGCTGTAACGTCTGTTATACTGCAGACTATTCTGTCAGACATGCTCTGTAGAGGGACAAATTAACCTCAGCATTAATTAACTCTAGACAGTAAGCGAAGTAATTGTCGGTTGCACATATTTTTAGGGACTTTACAGATGTCTCAACAACAGAACCATACATCCCTGACAAGCAGACAACAGTAGGTGTCTATTTCAGGGCAGCTACCCCTACCCTTGCGGTTGTTGACAATCTGATATCACCATCTACAGCGCGCTATGTCAGATAGAGGGTTATAAATAGCGTGTCCGCAGTGATAGGCGCCTCTGATAAACACCCCTGTTATGATGTTGGACGCAATAATTGTAACAGAACGACCTTGATGAAGTAATCCTGTTGGTTTCTGGCTTTATCGCCCCGTCCTCAAAGGCTGTATTGGTCACTGCTTCTATATTAGCTTTCCCTCCTGCTTCTATTCGCGTATTGGTTGTGCCCTTGTCCATCTATGACACAGGTCATGTACTCGCCAATGGGTTATCTTTGAGAGGCGTCTGTGTTAATGGTGTACACTTGAATCATCAATATGTCGATTCCAGCAATTAAGAGTGTTGTTATTTTGACAATAACATGCCCACGATTCTGAATCGCGGATCTTTTAATTAAAGCCAATATCATGGAGTGGTAATGGGATAATGAGGTATCGTCGCAGAACTGTAGGTGAGTGTATATTAAGAGAAGGGCTTCAGGAAAAAACCCTTCGAAAGTGTTAAGGTTGGCGATATGATGGGTGTTTACTCGTAAGGAAGATAATTAAATGGAACTAGCAAAGGCCTGCCTACACGAAAGACTTAAGTGCTTTTTATAAAAGCCACATTCCGTGCACGACAAAGGAATGTCTCGGTTTCAGGCAACAGTACGATTTGAACACCTCGCTATGCTAACGATACTTAACTGTGAAGGCCTTTGTGCAAGATTCGAACAGACATCGAGCGTAATCATAACGCAATTCAAGCTGGATCGCGCTTGTGACGGTCACGTCAGCATAAATAGCATTTCTGTGAATATAAGCATAGTCAAACAAAGTTCCGACCACAAATGTGACATAACGAGCCCGCTTATGTCAACGAAGCACTCACTCCTTTAAATTCATTTGTTTGTTAAATACTGAATTGAAAGTGTTATACCAAGAATTTTATGGATAATACTTACCTAATACGTCCATAACCTCACCGCGAATATTTAACTTACCATCACACTCGAAATGACTTTGAGATGAGTTTGATAGAGGCATTGTTATACGTTAAGTAGGATATTTGAATACAAAAATATATATGTAGATTTACATATAAATATATATACATATAAATGTGTATATAAGCATGAGTATAAATGTATATATATACATATATATAGATATAGCTATATGTATATAAATATATATAAATATATATATATATACGTATATATATATGTAAAAATGTATATATATATTTATATTATATATATATATAAAAATATATATATCTCATATATATATATATATATATATATATATATATATATATATATATATATATATATATATATCTATATATCTCTCTATATATATATATATATATATATATCTCTATATATATATATATATATATATATAGGGGCAGTGCCCTTGTCACATGGCCTCTATTGGGTGATTATCTTTATTTGTGTTGAAGATTTAAGGTTGTCAGCGCCTTTTTCATAAAGACATTTGGTGTGTCAATGGTAAAGGAATCCTTCCTTGAGGGCTTTTGACATCCGGTTTTGTGGTACAATATTTTGGAAATATATACTAATGCTGTTGTGGTGTATTTGAGTCAAACAAGACTAGACGGTTTTGTGGTATCATATATATTGATGCGGTTGTATATATATATATATATATATATATATATATATATATATATATATATATATATATATATATATATATATATATATATATATATATATATATATATATATATATATTTAATATAATATATATATATATATATATATATATATATATATATATATATATTTATAACTGATAAGCATATGACACAATAATAATCATGTTAAACACAAACATATAGCAAACGTATTTATCTTTTGCATTACTTCTTTCACATTTCCCCACCAACTCACACACACACACGCACGCCCACGCACGCACATCCACAGACACACAATTGGGCACTTGCACGCTGCGTATAACGTTCATCTTCGCCATGGTCGAATCGTGGTAAATAACCAGTTACAACGCCCAGAAAAGAGAGGCTGCTAGCAATGATTATTCTAACCATTGTACGGATTACAACCCATTATTCAACTCGTTTATCCTCTTTACAGCGTACGCGAGAAGTGGCATCTTATATAAACGGTTCGTTTGCTTAACTGCAGTGACCGCGCATAGCTTTTAGTGTGGGGGTTGTATTACTGATCATATTTGTGGACTAGCATGGCAAGTGTTAGTAAATTCTCCCGGCAGAGTTTCTGTAAAACAAATTTATACGCGATGATAAACAAATCATGGGCAGTAAAGGAACATTTCCAATGCGTATTCTGCTCGATTGATGAATATTTCAAATGAGGTTATTTTGCATTTATTGGTTGGTTTTGCAGTGCATTATTGGTCGTTAAACACACAAAAAAAACAGCAGTGTGGGGGTTTCCATGTCACCAGGTGTAGAAAGTATCGCAGAGCAGAACCTGTTATTATAAAAACTTTCCATACATTATTGTTTTTTATTGTTGTACATTACCCATAATATCATCCCAAGGTGTCAGCATCAACAAAGTTGCGGGTGCTGCTTGTGGGCTTGCATTGTGATAGTTTGGCTTCAAGTGAAACCGAACAGCCACAATGCAATTGCATTTTTGAAACAACACACAGATACAAATTCTGAAAAAGGGCGAAAATACCATACCTGATATAAGCCTTATATTAGCTTGCATCTAATGCTTATTATATGAAATGGTGTGTCAAGCACAATGGTTATATCAGATGAATACCCTAGCAAGAAAGAAGCATCACAGGCCGTATATTACCAAGAGCAAGTAACATATATGGTATAACCCATAAGACGTGTTATAAAGTACGGCTTAAGTATATCAGATAGTTGTCGTGTTTGGTTTTGAGGTTTAATGCCTCAGTCTACCTCGTCGGAGAAGCTGACGTATATGACAACGGGCTCACTGTCGTTTTAATCATGAGCGTTCCTGTCCCAACAAAGGTGTCATGTCATCCCCAAATGTTTATAACAGCGTGTATATGATGGCAGAGAGTAACTAAGTTAATATATATTCCCCGACACTAGGCTTCGTGGTATTGATAACATATGTGTGGCCTTCAAAAGTAGATAAGTGGGCACGTACTATAGTAACGTCACATCTGCCCTGCAATGTTCCATTTCATCACAACCCATCAATTGCATTTTCGATGATTTTCCGGGCGATAAAGCATAAATGAACAATACGACCAGCTACTAAATGTGCAAGTCGCGTGTGGATTTAGCCAGAAAGTCACCTAGGACAACATACCCTAACGACGAACACAGAAGCCATATGAAACCCACAATCCGACTGGTAATACATTCTTCGTTACAATCAATCGCTCTATCAAAGCGAGTTGCTTAATCATTCAATAGTTCACTTCGATGCTATGTAGTCGATATTGAATGGTCAATTCTGAATCAGTGTCAGATTCAGCGTTCATATTCATTGCCATGTTGTTCTGCATAGCCCATAAATGCCAAAAACGCAATAACATATGTAAAAAAGGTCATTCAATTCACTCAGTCAATATACTTAAGAGGCAAAATTCTTACTGCATCATTTAGCACCTAACGCACTGAATACAATGACCGACATTATCAATTACTTCCCCGCAAGAAACCAATTGATCTGACAACTTTGCGATGATAAATGAGGCAATAAATGCCATATTCGAACGATATATCATTCGAAGCACTGTTTCAACAGTGGTTAAGTATCTGGGGTATGCTATTCGCAAGAGAACAACACACTCGGTCGTGGGAATGGAGATATTGATGATTCAAATGTTTACCATTACCATACCAGCTGCTGGAAGATAAACTAAGGACGAGCAGTCAACTGTGTCATGACCTAGCCACCTTGACTAAACAAAACACTGCAAAGGCATATATCAATGCCGGCAAAATGGCTGAAATAGAAGCCTTGAGGGATCAGGATATATTACACTCATTGGTACACAATTATTAGCCGCTGAACGACAGGATACATATTGAACGCAACCAAATGTAAGGCATCAGTTAATCGAGGAGTTTGGTGTTGCATCTAATATCATAACAAGGGTAATTGCACCTTCATGTGATTATTTAACTTGAGTTCAAACCATTTAACATCTGGCCATTAAACAAAACACAAAGTAATGCTTTATTGGGGACTCAAATGCTATAGTGATGACACATAACTACTAATCTTCAAATTGAGTGAACCCTCCCCTAATGGGTGGGGTTATTAAGTTCCTCTTTAAATAGAAATCATATGCAGTCCTCTTCCCAACTCCTCGATGACAACCGTATGTCTGATGCTCCACAGAGTGTCATGGCTTCGAGTCATTGCTTATTGCAATGCGTGGCCATAGCAACTTTATTATTGTGGTGCACATAGCATGAGGTGGGCCTAGATGTGTTTCACCTATCTATGTCGCTCAGACAGGATCTGACCCATCGAGAATGAAATCATCTTATTTGTTTTGGAAGCAGCAGACAATTTTGGTGGAAATGGTTAAGCCCCCAATCAGAAGGAAACTTGTATCACAACAAAGTTACACTAACGTATTTAAGACCAAATAAGCAAAGGTGGAATGATTAGGTGTATATGGCCAGGGCACATACAGATCCTATTCCGTGTTGGAAATGAGCCCAAATTAATTGACAATTGTGATAGATACGGGCATGTATCAATATCTTGGCTAATTGACTTAGCTGCATCATTCGGTATATCTTCTGATGTCAATGGATGTCCACTTTCTCCATCCCGAGGATCGGAGCAATCGTTGAAATAGGTAATCAACTATAGAACCTCTCAGGTCATTATCACTTAGTAATGTATGTTACGTCCAGTGAAGGCCATATTTAGTGAATGCTGCATCAAGTGTACGCTTAATCCTGTGAATGTTACATCTAGTGAATGTTCTATCTTATAGATGTTATATCTAGCATTTGCTACATCCATTGCACGTTACATTTCAGTGAATGCTGCATCAAGTAAATGTTGCACCTATTTAATGTTGCAATCAGTGAATGTTCTATATAGAGAATGTTACATTTGGACATGGTATATTCAATGGATGTTTCGTCAAGTGACTGTTGTATCTAACGAATACATGATCAAGTGAATGCTACAACAAACGAATGCCGCATTAAATTCCACATTTGCACGTCATATATGACGGCGCAGCATATTGATCGAAAGCTCAAAACCACATGTTGGACATTAACATTTCCAAATGTCCAGTTGCGTTACCAACTGATATCACCATTAGCCTTTCACCTTGTGTAAGAATCTATTATTTACAGTGTAAGCATGATAAGAATTTAGGGACATCTTTAAGACATATAATGAGGATTTAAGGAGTCCTTTACGGAATCCCACTGTGCCAGCGGCATTCTATTCCCGAAATGAGGTTGTTGAAAGCCTGCTTTACACCGTAGACGTCGTCGTAATGGCAAGAATATTTCTCTCTGAATTAAATTAAATAAAAGAACACCATTATTGTCATCCGAGGAGACAGGTTTTTGAACATCAGGATCAGTAATGCAATATACGAAATATGAAGGCACGGATAAAAGACAACTTCAACTTTAATCAAAACAGGATCAAGCCCTAAATATTGAATAATGTGAGTTATGATTAACATTCACAAAATATACACAGCAGAGCTCGATATGATGAAGGACACTGAATGGTGCATAGAGGGACGATGCTGCAATCATATGTTCCGATAAAATCTATACCAAAGACGTTGTATTAAATTCTCAAGCCAAAGGGACGGCATTGATTTAGCTACGATGCAGAACGCGTAGTTGACGTCAATGCAGTAAGTCTACTTTTGTTGGTATAAATATATACGAATATATATATATATATATATATATATATATATATATATATATATATATATATATATATATATATATATATATATATAATATATATATATATACTATATATATATAAAAAATATATATATAGATAAATATAAATATATATATATATATATCTATGTATATATATATATATTTACATACTTATATATCTACATACATACATAGATCTATGCATGCATACATCTATACATACATACGTACGAACATCCATAAATACATACATTCACACATACATACATACATAGTTAAATGCATACATTCATACAAACATGCTTACATATATACATACCTGCATCATACGTACGTACATGCATACATACATACATATCCACATACATACATATCATCATACATACATATATACATACATACATACATACATACATACATACATACATACATACATACATACATACATACATACATACATACATACATACATACATCACATACATACATACATACATACATACATACATACATACATACATACATACATACATACATACATACACCTACATAATACATACCTACATACATACATACATACATACATACATACATACATACATACTACATACATATACATACATACATACATATATATATATATATATATTTATATGTATATATATATAAATATATATATATATATACATATATATATATATAATATATATATATATTTATATATGTACATATTTATATATTTATAAATATATATACATATATATATATATGCATATATATATACATACTTATATATCTATATACATCCACACATCTATACAAGTATACATCATACGTGCGCACATGCATACATACATACATACATATCCACATACATTCCACATACATACATACATACATACATACATACATACATACATACATACATACATACATACATACATACATACATACATACATACATACATACATACATACATACATACATACATACATACATACATACATACATACATACATACATACATACATACATACATACATACATACATACATACATACATACATACATACATACATACATACATATATAGATGCATACATACATGCATATATGTAAGCATGTTAACATGCATATATACAAACACGCCAACATAGCTTGCGAACAGCTATGACAAGAGCGACGATCCAACGAGCGATTCAGCCAACTAAAACACCTGAGAAGGTCTAAGAGACAGTGAGGAGCGGGTGCTACGCAGCTTCAGTTGCCCTTATGCCTGGTCTCCTATTCGCCCGCCCTGTACCGAACCGCACTCTAACTTGATCGTTGGATATTGGACAAACGAATTTGACATCATGATTAACAGTTCCTTAGAGATTATGGGGAAATGAAATCAAATATATTTTGATTATATGCCAAGGGCATACCACGTCTTAGACCATGCTAATGGTTTGTACCTCTTTTCTCAAAAATTAATTATAGCACTACAATGTACCTTTGCACCCAAAGCAGTAAAAATCTCATCCTGAAAAGATTGGTCTTCTGAGGCTAGAGCTTCACAAATTCATCACAAACAACATCCTATTTTGACTTCCATTAGCAGGTCACAAACGATGATAGCAAGTTTCACGTTATTAATATTATTATTAACTAGTAGAGACAATAAAATTTGCAATTTTTGTTTTGGAATTCGAGAGCTGACCACTTCCATGATTCAAACTAATTTGACGGCCGTTAGCAAGTCGATTCATTCCCTAGGGACACCAGCCATAAGTAAGCTATCTGAATCCATCAAGGAGTAAATGATACACGTCTATGCTGAGTGGACAATGTTGTAACTTCCTTGGGCGGAGATTATCGTGGTTTCTCTTGATACTTAACGCACAAATGACACCACCCATCGACCAACGTACACACATTTCAATCCCATTTTATATATCAGGAGTGGGTGTAAGTGATGGATAAATACAGAAACCACTATTAATATTAGTTTGTTCATGCAGATAATTAATTAGTCGGCATAGATTAGACTTAAAATTGGTTTTGTATTGACTTTTAATCTTATATCAATAACAAAGTGCAAAAAACACAATGGCAACGTTTGTCGGATCTCCCACCTGTGACAGTTTTGTAATGTTGCTTCTCCCCAGCATGAAGTGCCAGTTGTCTTCGGTCGAGTTATGTTTCTTTACAATGAGAGTGTTGTAGAATATTTATGTTCATGGGTTACTTGAGAACTTTGCCCGCGAATCTATGTTCATTTTGGATTATATATCTGCATGCACTATGCCTGTTACTTATTTCTGTAATGCTTCTTGGTCATAGCAAATACAAGTCACTCCGGCTGTTCCGAATCAGCTACAGAGCTAAACTGTCCAGGCTTAATGTTAGAACTGGGTTGCATGGAACCAATATCGGCATACTTGATGTCCTGCATTCAGTAGTTGACTTCCTGCACAAATGTCAATTTGTTCCTGTCTCCTTGTTGCAGCGATGCCATTTCTTTACTTGATTGGTAAATATAACAGCTTTGACATTAATTCAGTAGGAACATGCGATAACACGGACTGCAGCATCAACACTCTACAAACTATTGGATTCGTGAAGTACTGGACTTCATTACGTTTTGTTATAACGATGGTCTAAACGTCAATAAAACGTCTAGGGCTGCTAGATGTTTGCAAGAGGTTTGACATTAAATGATAACAGGGGAAAGTATATTATCTGGTTCTATATTGACATCGACCAATATTGCAATTTACTTATTCGTCGCTTTTCTATCGTCAAGCTTGGGAAATTCGCTGACTAAGCGACATTTGAACCACTAAGTTGATAACATGCCCCTAGGGCTTGATTTGTATGTACTGTACAAGCTACCCACCTCCAGGACTATTGACGTTGTCCTATATATATCGCATGTCGCAATAACCAAGATGCACACACGATTAGTGACGTAAACCGTCGTCCGTAGATAACAGCACTGCATGGAATGAACGCCTCCTTGCGGCATCCAAAGTGGATCGATGTTATGTGCGCCACAACACAAGCAAACATAGCAACGCATTGCGAGGTAGACGATAGTCATGAAATTCAAAATCTAACTGGGTTTTCTCATATCGTTTGCGAACTTCAATAAGCAGCCAAGTCAATTCAAGCACAAACCGAATCGATTCGTAAACAGGTTAAGACTAGAAAACAAATTATCACGACGCCCAATTATTCAGCAAATTTAAAATAATTGCGTTTGCGACTGTAGCCGTTTCAAATAGTACGGCACAGGAGTAGGACGGCACAAGAGTAGGAGGACAAGTAGCCAATCAACAACTGGCCACGTGGAGTCCGTAGAACATAATAAGATGAACGAGCGCATACGCATTCTCACTCAACGACCCCTGCGCTCCACAAACCAGTGTAAGAAACTTGTGATTGAACTAGTACATATTGCGCAGGCTATGACAATATTGATATTCGGTCGATGTAGATGTTTGTTGGCCCTGATAGATTACCACCATCAAAGTGAGTTTAAACATCACGTCAATGCTCTTCGCGTTTTGTGCTGTAGTGACTAAGGGGGTTAGAAAAATGGACCGATAACTTGTACCCCTCAGTTGTGTCATCTTATCTAAGCAATATCTGTGTCATACAGATAACTTTCCAAGGACTCGAAAGCTATGCTTTTGATTATGGACATGATGTTCAAGGGGGTGACAGCAATATGGTCTTTTAATATCGAAACACTAAAACAATATTTGAACAGCTCATATCAATGACGAAGAAACAAAGTAGATTAGAACATTAACTGCCTTGTAAATACATTAATCAAAATATAATAGCTCTTTGCGAGAGGCATAGTAGATAATGCCTCTTGGGCGTTTTTTTGTAGTGTTGGCATAGGAGACTTATATAGATTTGGTTGGAAATTGATCAAACGTATTAGATCTGCTTCTTAATCGACTACCTAAACTAGGTTTCTTTGATTTTAAAACTATTTACTTGGTAATGGCTACCTGCTTGTGTGTATGGGGATTTTCTACGGTTTCCCCTGTTATATATCTGGACAGGTTTCTCCTTTTATCTAAAAGAATTTTTCAACCGTGGTCGAAAAAGCCAGTGGACCAAACATAAAGTCATCCAAATATGTATTCCATAATATTCTATCAGTAAACTATTCATCCCCGTTGTTGTTTTTCCACAACA
Organism: Urechis unicinctus; assembly: GCA_034190875.2. Taxonomy (NCBI): domain Eukaryota; kingdom Metazoa; phylum Annelida; class Polychaeta; order Xenopneusta; family Urechidae; genus Urechis; species Urechis unicinctus. The sequence continues at coordinate 54,648,960 of CM067351.1, read as the reverse complement.
AACTTTGATTGCTATAAAATGGCGTTCCCAACCTACGTTCAAGATATCAAACACTTGACTTGTATGCTACGTTGCGGATTCGTGCGAGCGAAATTGCGTCTTTAAGATGTAAGGGTAAAATATATTTCAATTTCAAGACCTCCATGACGAAATGTACGTCGTATGTTTATAGTTTATTCCAATAAACATTTTCTGAACACAAGTGTCATATAACAACCATTGACAGAGGGTGACAATCATGCCTCCACATAGTCTTATCATTATCAAATTTGTGTTTCTGTCATTGGCTATCATTAAGCTGTCTCCTCTTCAACAACCGCCAACACATCGATTTTCTACGTGGACCGCGTTATCGACCCTCTAATCACCTTCAGGTTCCGTGCCGCCCTTCCCCGTGCTCGGTAAAAGGCTCATTATTTGAAGGGGTCAATGCAATCACACTTTTCTCAGGCATTGCCCCTTTTGCTTGACATGACAAAAGGCCAACATTATTCAATCGTTTATTATCCAGAACTTGATTGATTCATTTCACTTACCCCATACAGAGTAGAATGGGCAATAACTGCCACTTTGACGTGATAAACACAATTTCAACCGTCTTTGCTTATAAATGAAACAACGGACGATTGTTTGGCAAATATTTTATACAATAGAACTTATTGTATCTACAATCAGAGATATAATATTGCTCCTTTTCACTATTAACTGAGGGGGATGTCTAATATATTATCGTCATTACAATTTATGTGACCAAATAATGAAATAAAACATATTTGAGTTTTTCGGGGTAACTTTATAGCTAATATATGAACCGCAAACAAGGTCGAAATACATCAATATATACATAGATAAACTTTTGTTGAGTTCCTACTCAACACTTTATGTCCTATAAGATGGTATCAGTAGTATTTACCCTTACATGACATGTATGAAAGGATGGAGAGCATTTACCTCCCCATAACATATATAGTGGGATGGTGAGTATTTACCTCTGCATAACATGTATGATGGGATGAGGAGTAATCCCCTCACCAATGCCTGCATGATAGGATGGTGAATACACCCCTCGATTGCCTGTTTCATTGGATGTGGAGTGTTTACCTCTCAATGACATGTATGATGGGATTGGGAAAATTTTGCCTTCCATGACCTGTATGCGATGAGAGGACTTACCCCCACATGACCAGTGTCACGAGGCTCGACATCTTGATAGCTTGTATGATAGGACTGGAACCAGAGTGTCCTGTATGATGAGGCTGAAACCAAAGTCGCCTATATGATGTGGCTTGAATCAGTGTGGCCTGTATGATGAGGCTGGAACCATAGTGGCATGTATGATTGGGCTGGAACCAGAGTGGCCTATATGATGAGGCTGAAACCAAAGTGGCCTATATGATGTGGCTTGAACCAGAATGGCCTGTATGATGAGGCTGGAACCATAGTGGCATGTATGATTGGGTTGCAACCAGAGTGGCCTGTATGATGAGGCTGAAACCAAAGTGGCCTAAATGATGTGGCTTGAACCAGAGTTGCCTGTATGATGAGGCTGGAACCATAGTGACATGTATGACTGGGCTAGAACGAGAGTGGAACCTGTATTATGAGGCTGGAACCAGAGAGGCCTGTGTGATGAGGCTTGAACTATAGTGGCTTGTATGATGAGGCTAGAACCAGAGTTACCTGTATGACGAGCTTTACCCTACAAAGAATTGAATGATGAGGTTGAACCCCTATTATGAGGCAGAAAACCTAATCCACCTACATGTCCTGCATGATTGGGACTGATGTATCTGTCCTTCCATGTCCTAAATAATTGGGACCCATCGATGACCAGCATGTTGCATCGTGTGTAGTTATCCCTTTAGGGTCTGTATGTTGAATATGATGATAGTTAACACTATGTGGCTGGTAATGAATTGTTCTGGCGGATTCTTTGATTGATTTGGTTATAAATTGATTCGTCTTATTCTTTAATGGACTTAGTTACCAACTGATTTGGCTGATTCTTGAATTGTCTTGATAACCAATTTATTTGGCTGATTTTCTTATTGACTTTAATTCAAATTTGATGGATGAAGTGAGCAGATAAATGATGCGGAAGCAAGAATCATGGCCAATAAGGAGATAATTCACATAAACCTACCTCGACTTAATTAGCAATGGCAATGTCATTTATCGGATATTGCTGACTTATGTTTCTGTGCTGAATGTGTGGCTGCCTCGGTGTACCTTGCAATGCGTAGTCATGGCAACGATAATGTTGTGGTGCTAAGGGCTTCCACCCAGTCCGGCTGCCGCGAGGTGGCGTTTATACCACACCATGCCCCAACACATTGTAATCTGAAAGATGGCGCTACATTTTTTTGTATCTCATGATAAATGCGTTATGCGATATCCGTTAGACATCATAGATGAACTTATCGGTTGGAGAGTCGCTTCTCCACACATGTTCAATACTCACCTACGTCCCTCAGCCAGGATGTGACCTATACCCAACGTTTAAGCTTCACATATGTCGTTCAGCATACAGGACCAGACATATGTCCACCCCCGTTCACCGATCTTTATTGATGCCATTAATAGCCTGACATTAGCATTGTTCTTTGGACTGTTTCATGCTCTCATTTAAGCGTTATAAATGACCTATGGTTACCGGCTAATTGTAATTACACAGAACAATCTAATGGGTTTGTAATAAGGTCATCATCTTCACTGTACTGAATTTGCCACTCTAGTCGGCACAGATGATGAAGCCCGCACACACGTGACCTGGAGAAGACAATTATATAACGAAAATTTTCTAATCTATTTAAAATCGAGCAAGCGTTTGGTGGGAGGATAAAGCGTAATAACCTGTCACCACAAACAGACTCAAGTCCGTGGCATTTAATAGAACATTATGACCAGTACGGTCATGAGTCCATATCATGGGTAATTGAATATCGTCCGCTGCATTATCCGATATATATCCTGACATTAATAGACTTCCACTTTCTCTGTCCCAAGGAATGTGGAATTCACGGAAAGGTTTTTACCCATAACTCCTCTCCAATGAGAACGTCAATGTATGAGTCATTTATTTATCAATTCGTATTGAATGTCATATCCAGTGCATGTAACACCTAGTGCATGTGACATCTAGTGCATGGTTCATCTAATGCATATAACATCTAATGCATATAACATTTAGTAAATGTATACTACATACTGATGGGCCCCATTGATTTCAACAACGATATTGCTAAATGCTACATAATCATTTGGCATTGTATTAGCAAACAAAATACTATGAATGCTGTCATCTAAGCAAATGAAGCCATACTCAGCAAGAACGCTTATGCACAATAAGGACTACTTACGGCGCGGTAGCAGAACCATGTAGAAAGCCTCTATTATGCAAGGAATAAGCACTGAACACGTCCAATAGGATGACAAACAAGTATAGATATATAATTAAACCAGTCAGGTGGCGGTTTGGAGTTGTACCCAGGAGTCTATGACGAGCTAGTGTGTTTCCTAATTTCGCTTGAATGCATACTGTTAGAGCCGATTAGAGAAGGAATGTGGAAAGCCCTCTCAATTTCTTTTTCCCAATCAGAATCTGCTCAAGTTTATTACAGCTATAAGCATATCTCGTCTTTTGTCACCATGAAGATAATTATAAGACGTGATACTTGCTGATAACATGACTGACTGCAAATACATGTACCTATGGGTAGGACGTTTTTATGAAGGTAAGGGCTTTGTTAATAATCAATTTGCATGCATGTAGCAATAAATTTGTCTTATAAAGATTGGTGATAGGCAATTGCGAATCGTTAGTGTGTCCGGATTTTTGTGACCAAGATATATCCCTCTATGTTATGTATTGCTTACTATGATCGGTTATGCATTGCTTAATATGATCGGTTATGTGTTATTTATCATAATTGGTTATGCATTGCTTACCACAAATGGTTATATATTGTTTACTATTATCGGTTATGTAATGCTCACCATTATCGGTTATGTGATGCTTGCTTACCATAATCGGGTATGCATTGCTTACTGTGATCGCTTATGTATTGCTTACTATGATCGGATATGTATTGCTTACCATAACCAGTTATGCCTTGCTTGCAAACATTTGTTAGGCAATGCTAACCATAATGGGCAATGTATTGCTTACTTTTGATCGGTTCTGTATTGCTTACCATAATCGGTTATGTATTGCTTACCATAATCAGTTATGTATTGCTAACCATAATCGGTTTTGTATTACTTACTACGATCGGTTATGCATTGCTTACTATGATCGATTATATATTTCTAATTATGATCGATTATTTATTGATTACCATAATCGGTTATGTTTTGCTTACTATGATAGGTCATGTTTTGCTTACCATAATCGGTAATGTAATGCTTACCATAATCGGTTGTGTATTGCTTACTATGATCGTTCTTATATTTCTTATTATGTTCGGTTATGTATTTCTTACCATAATCGGTAATGTATAAATTACCATAATCGGCTATGCAATACATACTATGATCGGTTATAAATTGCTTACTATGATCGGTTATGTTTCGATTCAGTTGTGTAAGCGTCGTCATTATCGTCGCTTCTATTACTATCGTCATCATTGTCATCATCACATAATCGCTATCATTGTTACCATCACCTTCTTCAGCATCGGTAATAGAGATTGATTAGGTTGACATTTACCCGTTATACCTCCAAGGTATGAATTATACATCTTGTGTTGCCAGCATCAGCTCCACAGAACGAGAATAAAACAACGTCGTGTGGGAATCGTTCCCAGTTGTAAATTAGCTTACCCGGTAAGAAGTCAGATCAAAGATCATCGCCTTGAACTGTTTTCAGACATGGAGGTACATATCACATAAAAGAATGATGAGCAGGTGGGTATACTAGATTGTCATTGATGTCACGTTTCTTATAAGCCCACGGCTACTTTGTTTGCTATATATCCTTCTAATTAAGGTATACGCTCTGAACTATATCAATGATGCTAGTTATAACTCGGGCTTATGTGTTTGTAAGTCCATCGAGAATAATCTTTATTAATCTAAGTACTGTCGTAGGTGAAACGCGATCACTTGTATATAAACATCGGTATTCTTGGCTTTCTTTAGAGTAATCGTCCCTTTCTTTCAAAAGCGAACTTTGATTGCTATATACTGATATATAACCTCCAAAGACGATCCCAACACGCATGCAATATATAAAAGACTTGACTAATAATCTACGTAGCGGCCTCGTGCGAACAAAATGGCGTCTTAAAGACGTAAGGGTAAAATATATTTCAATTTCAAACTCTCCTTGACGACTCCCCGGGGGTTCCAGCCATAAATAAGTAACCACAATCCATCAATGTTTAAATGATACATGTCTGTGTTGTGTTATCTGTGGTAGTGGTCTTGTGTTTCAAGAAGAGCACACAATAATAACCTCATCCATCAAGCCGACATCCCCTCATTACCACCCAGGTGTAGGTGTCAGCGATGGATACACGTGGAGGCCTGCTGTTTTCAGCAATCAAGGCCTGGAATAAGTATAGTGAGGCGCAGACTTCATTTGTCTTCATGGCATAGACATGGAATGCGTTACTTTTTGGATTTTAATACGTTTTAAGTTTCTGAGGTAATTACTCCATCACATATCATGTACAAGGTTTTAATAAATATATAAGTGTCTGTCGGATCATCCCGCTCTGACGTAATTGTAAGTATTGTTGGGTTGCTTCTCAACACTTTATAGTGCCCAATCTAGTCGCTTCTTGTCAGAGGGAGTGTTCTAAGATGGATTCTATATGAGAACCTCAACAGTTAACCCATGCTCATCCTTATTTGTTTTGCGTTGCTTCTTGGTCATGGCAGACCTTCAGTCGTTCCCACGCACCTGCAGATACACAGTGTCTAGGCTTAATGTTAGAGACCTGACGCTGTGAATGAAACCTCTGCAACGCTGATAGCTTTACGTACTTTATCTTGCAATATACCAATGTCGACAGCATTGATGTTCTACTTAAGAAGTAGACATTCAGAAGATATTAAAAATGTACGGATATATAAAGACATTGACTGCGTTATCAACCCTCTAATCACCATTGGGTTCGTGATGTGCCGCCCTTCGTCGTGCTCGGTAATAGATACCGCAATTTGCTGATTCTGCACTTGTATACCTTTTATCTACAAAACCAATCATCTTCAGTGACTGTAATAATAACTGAACAACCTATCTCTGTCAGGCTGGACAAGCAAGGGTGTATGCACTATGATTTCTCTACAAAATAACTTAAAAATATTGAACGAATATACCTTAGGAGTAAATTACCTACTTCATTACCACCTGTCCCAGGCATTGCACCTTTTGCTTGACATGAAAAAAAGGCCAACATTATTAAATCGCCTATCCTCCAGAGACTGATCGATTCATTACACTAACCCCATAGAGTGAAGAATAACTGCTAATTTGTCGCGATGAATCATAAGCCAAAATCAATTTCAACCGGCTTTGCACGTAAATGAATCAGCGGATTGTTTGGAAAATATTTGATACAATGCGGCCATCTAATTGTATCTACCATCAGCGATATAAAATTGGTCCATTGTATTGAAGTAATCACAATTTATCTGACACTCCGACTAATGAATTTACCCTCCGGGACATATATGAAAGAATGGGGAGCATTTACCTCTCCATGACATGTATGATGGGATGGTGAGTATCTTCCCCAATCAACGACCTGTATGATACAATGTGGAGTGTTTGAATCCCAATGGCCTGCATGATGGGATGTGGAATACACCCCTTGATTGCCTGTATGACTGGATGGGGTGTTGACCACTCCATGACATATATGATGGAATGGGGAAATTATACACCTCCGTGACATGTATGGGATGTAGAGTACTACCCCCATCTCCCCCCACACCCCACACACACACCCATCCTGCCCCCCCCCCCCCCCCACCTCACATGACCAATGTCACGAAGCTCGTCATCATGATGGCTTGTATGATTGGGCTGGAGCCAGTGTGGCCTGTATGATGAGGCTGCCCCTCCATGTCCAGAATAATTGGGACCCATCGATGGCCAGCATGTTGCATCGTGAATAGTTAGCCCTATAGTCTGTATGTTAAGTATGATAATAGGGAACACTCTGTGGCCCACACAATGAGACTGAGCTTGTTAATATTCCATGGCCTGACCTGTGAGTTGGAGCGTAATATATCTGTGATTGTCTGTAAGATGCATCTAATTGTAGAGAGTGAGTTGTATGATGAGACAGAGGAAGAGCTTTCCTTCTAACCGCCAAAGGGGGTTAGATCTATTCAGTTATTGTTTAAGAACATCGTACATGTAGTGATATACCCAAAACCTCGATGATAAGGCGTCATGAATAATAAAATCCCTATTTTGGTTCTAGGGGCATAATTGACCAGTCGAATGACAATGATCATATTTTTCAACCACCAGTTTCAGCTTCAATGATATTTAGGTGTGTCGTAAGTCGATCAGCTGCTGTCACCCACTAGTTGACCTCTTAAGATGTTCAAATCAGCTTGCCGAGCCTTAGAGTGGGTTGGCTAGACACAGGTGCTCGCTCCTGTTATTGTTTACCTCAGCCTTCACGTGACCGGTTGGTGATTGGCTACATCTCTTTCTAACCCTGGCCCGTACTCTTTGTAATGGAAAAATATCATGTGTATAGAAACGCAACTATTTCGTATTTGCTGATGAATTGTTATTTCGTGGACTTGGTTATAACGTGATTTGACTGACTCTTTAATTGACATGGTTACGAGCTGATGTGGTTGATTATTTCATTTCATGGTTACGAATTGATTTGTTGATTGACTTGGTTACGAATTGATCTGGCGGATTCTTTGATTGACTGGTTACGAATTGATTCGTCTTATTCTTTAATGGACTTAGATACAATCTTTTGGCTGATTCTTTAATCGACTTCATTGCCAATTGATTTAGCTGATTCTCTTATTGTCTTAAATTCCAATTTGATTTCCATCCGAATGAGGTGAAGTGAGCTGATGAATGATGCCGAAGCAAGAATCATGGCCAATAAACAGAGATTGCACATAACCTACCTCGACTTAAGTAGCAATGGCAATGTCATTTATCGGATATTGCTGACTTATGTTTATTTGCTCAATGTGTGGCTGCCTCGGTGTACCTTGCAATGCTCGGTCATGGCAACGATAATGTTGTGGTGCCCAAGCATCCACCCAGGCCGGCTGCCGCGATGTGGCGTTCATACTATACCAGGCCGCAACACGTCATAGTCTGAAAGGTAGCGATACACTGATTTTTGGTTTCTCATGTTAAATGGTATACGTTGGACATATAGATGAACTTAGCGGTTAGAGATTTTGTGTTCCCATCGCTTCACTACGTCCCTCAGCCAGGATGTGACCTATACCCAACGCTTAAGTTTCACATATGTTGTTCCGCATACAGGACCACACATTTGTCCACACACATTCATCGATCTTTATTGATGCCATTAACAGCCTGACATTAGCGTTGTTCTCTGAACTGTTTCATGCTATCATTTAAGCGTTATAAACGACCTATGGCTACTGGCTAATTGTAACTGCGCAGAACCATTTAATGCGCTTTGTAATTATGTCATCATCTTGGCTGTACTGACTTAGCACCTCGAGTCAGCACGGATGATAAAGACAGCACAAACGTGATCTGGGGAGGACAAATATACAACGAAAACGTTCTTATCTATTTAAAATCGGGCAAGCATTGATGGGCGGATAAAGCGTAATGAACTGTGGCCACAAACAGGTCCCTGTCCGTGAATGAACAGGGCCATTTAATAGAACGTTATGACCAGTACGGACATGTGTCAATATCATGGGTAACTATATGATATATATCCTGACATTAATGGACTGCCACTTTCTCTATCCCAAGGAATGTGGCATTCACGAAAAAGTTTATTACCCATCTAACCGCTCCAATGAGAACGTCAATGTATGAGTCATATATTTAACACTCAGTAATGAATGTGATATCCAATGCATGCAACACCTAGTGCATGTGAGATTTAGTGCATGTAACATCTAATGCATGTAATATCTAGTAAATGTTACATCCGGTAAATATTGCATCTAGTAAATGTTGCATCCAGTAAATGTTACATCTAGTAAATGTTACATCTAGTGAATATTGCATCTAGTAAATATTACACCTAGAAAATGTTACTTCAAGTAAATGTTATATCTAGTGGATGTTACATATGGTAGATATTCCAAGTGAATTTTTCATCTTGAGTCATGTATTCAACAACTCGTGATGATGGCTGCATTCTTATGGAATACTGAATACAATCGCATGAGATGTAAAATGCAGCCTTTCACCTTATGTAATCATCCGCCGTTGATTCATGTCATTATGATGGGAACATTGGACACGTAATTAATCACCAAGACAATATTGATTCGTAATAAGGGTTCACGGCGTTATAAACGACAAACTGCTGGGGTTCTTGATTCAGAAACGATATTGCTAAATGCTACATAATTATGGATAACACATTTGACATTTTGTTAGTGGTCTGGATGGCATGAATGTTTCTACCTGAATTCTAGCAAACAAAGGACTATGAATGCCGTCAAATAAAGTCATACTCAGCAAGCACCCTCATGGACAATAAAGACTGTTACGGCGCTGTTGCAGTATTATGTAGAAAGTCTCGTTTATACAGACAATAAGCACTGAACACGTCCAATGGGATAACAAACCAGTATGAATATAATTAAACCAGTCAGATGGTGGTCTAGAGTGGTATACTGTAGTCTATGGCGAGCTAGTATGTTTCCTAGTTTCGCTTGAATACATACTGTGCGAGCCGATTAGAGAAGGAATGCGGAAAAATTTCTTTTTGCCAATCAGAATCTGCTCAAGTTTATTACAGCTGAATGCATTTCTCTTCTAATGTCATCATGAAGATAATTATAAGTGCCGTTCTTTTTGCTGAAAACATGACTGGCTGCAAATATATGTACCTATGCGTAGGACTTTTTTTTAAAGTTAAGGGCTTTGTTAATAATCAATTTGCATGCATGTAGTAATAAAAGTTAATACGTCTCATTAGTCTTATAAAGCTTGGTGATACGAAATTGTGAATCGTTAGGGTTTCCGGATTTTGGGTACCTACATATATCCCTCCATGTTATGTATTGCTTTCTATGATCGGTTATGTATTGCTCACCATAATCGGTTTATGTATGATGCTACCTTATTATAATCGGTTATGTATTACGGTAATTAACTATGATCGGTTATGTGTTGCTCAGCATAATCCTTACCATAATCGGTTATATGTTGCTTACCATATCAAATATGTTGTAGTACTGTCTTTGATATAGCAGCTCCAACAATCTTGATATTATGGTGATGATCGTAGCTTGCTGCTAATGCTTCGATACAGTTGTAAAGCGTGTCATTATCCTCGCTTCTATTACGATCGGCCTCATTGTCATCATCACTTTATAATCGCTGTCATAGTAACCATCACCCTCTGCAGCATCAGTAATAGAGATTAATTAGATGGACATTTACCTGTTAAACATCCCAAATATGAAAAATACATTGCAAATTTATATTAGCCAACAACACCTTGTGTTGCCACCATCAGCTCCAGAAGGCGAGAATAAGACAACGTAGTGTGGAAATCATGCGCATTTGTAATTTAGCCTTCCCGGTAAGAAGTCTAATAAAAGATCATCGCCTGGAACTCTTTTCTGACATAAAGGTGCATATCACATACAAGAATTGCGAGCAGGTGAGTATATTAGATTGTCATTGATGTCACGTTCTTTATAATTCCACCACTACTTGGTTTGCTACATCCTCTTCCAGTTACATTATACACTCTGAATTATATCCATGCTGCCAGTTATGAATCGGCATTATGTATTTTTAAGTCCATCGAGAATAATCTTCATTATTCTAAGTGCTGTCGTTAGTGAAACGCGATCATTTGCATGTAAACGTCGGTATTGTTGGCTTTCTTTAGAGTAATCGTCCCTTACCTTTTAAAAAGCGAACTTTGACGAAATGTGCGGCGTACGTTAATAGTTTACTCTAATAAGCAGTTTCTGAACACAAGTTCCATATAACAATTATTGAGAGGAGGAAAAAGTCATACCTCCACGTAGTCTAATCATTATCAAATTATGGTTTTTACATTGGCTGTCATTAATCTGTCTGCTCTGCAACCGCACACACATCAATTTACTATTTTATAGCAGTCCACGTACATGTTACACACTAATATGAGTCCCTAGCGGTTGAAGCCATCACAAAATTACCACTATCCATCAATGTTTAAATGATACACGTCTATGTTGTGTTATCTTCGGAATTGGTCTGTGGTTTCGGGAAGAGCACACAATAATAACCTCATCCATCCAGCCGACATCCCCTCATTTCCAGCAGATTGTTAATCCAGCTGTGGGTGTCAGCGATGGATACACGTGGAGGCCTGCTGTTTTCAGCAATCAACGATTAGCATAATAATAGTGAGGTGGATACTTCATTTATTTTCATGGCATAGACATAGAATGCGTTAATTATGGGGTTTTAATACGTTTTAAGAAGATTGATTCTGAGGTAATTACTCCATCACATATTATGTACAAGGTGTTATTGAACATATCAGTGTTTATAGCTAATATATCAACCGCAATGTAGGTCGAAATACATTGATAGATACATAGATCAAGTTTTTTTGAGTTCCTACTCAACACTCCATGTCCAATATGATGGTTTCGGGAGTATATACCCCTCCATGACATGTATGAAAGGATGGGGAGCATTTACCTCTTCATATTAATATGATGGGATGGTGATAATTTACCTCTCGATGGCCTGTATGATAAGATGGTGATTATTTACCTCTCCATCACATGCATGATGGAATTGATAGCATTTACCTCTCTAAAACATGTATGACGGGATGGTGATAATTTACCTCTCCATAACATGTATGATGGGATGGTAATTATTGACCTCTTCAAGACATAAATGATGGAATCAGGAGTATTTACCACAGACAATGACCTGTATGGTGTGATTTGGAGTATTTGAATCTAAATGGCCTGCATGATGGGATGATGAATACACCCCTCGATTGCCTGTATAATTGGATGTGGAGTGTTAACCTCTCATTGACATGTATGATGGGATGGGTAACATTTTGCCCTCCATGACCTGTATGGGATGAGAGGACTGACCCCCACATGACCAGTGTCGCGAGGCTCGCCATCTTGATGGCTTGTATGTTGGGGCTGGAACCATACTGGCCTATATGATGAGGCTGGAACCAGAGTGGCCTGTATGATTAGGTTTTACCCCTCAAATAAACATATCAGTGTTTGTCGGATCATCGCGCTCTGACGTAATTGTAAGTTTTGTTGGATTCTTAACACGTTATAGTGTCAAATCTAGTAGCTTCTTGTCAGAGAGAGCGCTCTAATATGGGAACCTCAACAGTAAAACCATGCGCATCCTTCTTATTTGTTTGCGTTGCTTCTTGGTCATGGCAGACTTTCAGTCATTTCCAAGTACCTGCAGATACACTTTGTCTAGACATAATGTTAGAGACCTGACGCTGTGAATGAAACCGCTGCAACACTGATAGCTTTACGAACCTTATCGATGGGTGCAATAAACATGTCGACTGCATTGATGTACATTTTTATCAATAGACTTGCTTCTCTGTTGATTGTGGTAAATACTCACCATCCCACCATACATGTCATAGAGAGGTTAATACCATCCCATGATATATGTTATGGAGCGGTAAATGCTACCAATTCCATCAGACATGTAATGGACAGGTAAATAATCACCATGCAGCGATCCTATCCCCTTGAATTTTTATGATTGTGTATATATTTAATATTTACGGATATGTCAAGACGTGGACTGCGTTATCGACCCTCTAATCACCATCGAGTTCAGTGCCGCCCTTCATCGTGCTCTTTAAAATGCTCGTTATATAAAGGGGTCAATGCATTCCTGACATTAACGGATACCGTCTACCTTGTTTACCTTGTATCTACAAAACCAATCCTCTGCAATGACTATTATAATAACTGAACAACATATATCTGCCAGGCTGGGCAAGCTAGGGTTATATGCACTAGGATTTCTTTAAATACTTGCCTATACAATATGCTGAACGAATATACCTAAGGAGCGAATTACCTACATCATCAAGTGAAAGCTACATTAATGCCACGTTTGCACTGTATATTGCTCGACTGCTAAACAACAACATCACAGCGCTGCCTTTTGACCAAAAACCAACAAACACGAGTGGAACATTGGTATTTCCATCATGCTTAGTCTCTCTTGCAAATTGTGATCACGAATGAAAGTATTATCTCGTAAAACTATTTGCACATCGCGCCTTCTTGCATGCCTTACATGGGCCCGAGTTCCCTCACATTTATGCAATTCAGTCTCAGCAAATTATTACCAAGAATACAAACAAAAACAAGCCATTGCATTTAACAACAAAATGTAATCACCTAATAACATCACAGACGATAAATCGGCAGCCATGCACCCTGTGTAAGCATCCACAATTCCTTGGACACTCTCAAGGTTTATGTCGTCCCTTACGATTTCCCATTGTGCCAGCGTCATTGTATTCTCAAAACGAGAATGTATAATGGCTCGTAAACAAGGATTTCACCTTGGATGTCGTGATAGAGATCCAGGTGGCGAGAATGTTTTTGTCTGACTTCTGTCAGTCACACAAACAACTGCCATTGTTGCCATCATAGCAGATTTATTAATGTACATTATGAACCGTAATGCAATAATTGAAATGTAAAGGCTCGGTTGAGGAAAGGCAATCTCTACTTTACGAAGAAACGGTGAAGCAACATCACACAAATCTCAAAACAATCTTCGAAAACATATGAACACCTAGAGCATACAATGTCCAAACATAACAACTCAATGTCTATACTATGAGGAAGCATCCAACTCACTAAACTAATCACAGCTGTAGATTGTGGAAGGGCCAAACGTGTATCAATTGCTTATATCCACTGTTGAAAAATCCTTAATATAGATTTGGTGAGCTTTTTGGTGGCTGTAATAAACACGTAAATGCAGCTTTCTAATTAGTATGAAACATGCACGTGGCCTGCGATCAACGTAAAAACACGATTGTTTTGAGTACGGTAATTGAACTAATGATTTTATGATGTCAATTAAAGGGTGTAATCATAGTTAGTATGACCAATTATGCATGGTAATAATCACGACTAGGTGGAGGTCTCAACACTGCAAATGTTCTAGGATTATTTTGTTAAACTTGCTGAAATCAAATCAGCTTTTCAAAGCAACGTTTTGTCACAGAGAATTAAACAAAGAAACAATATTTTACATTTAAGTATTTTAGACACAATTCGAGTCACTATACGTTAAAGCGGTAATTAGTAGTACATACATATATGTACATCAATTTATCAATATATATATGAATATATTAATATATATATATATAAATATATATAAATGTAAAAATATAGATATATATATACATATATATATATGAATGAATATATATACATATGTATATATGTATATGTATATATATATCTATATATACATATATATTAATATATATATATATATATATATATATTTATATAAAATATATATATATATATATATATATATTATATGTACATAAATAATATGTATAAATATAGAGCTTTTTGAAGCAACATTTTGTCAAAGAGACTAAAAACAACGAAACAATATTTTACATTTAAGTATTTTAGACAACATTTGGTGTTGTGGTTCGTGCCCTAGGAGACCAGCCAACTCAGGATGGGGTCAGCTGACACTTGCTACTACGAGAGCGTAAGATAAATACTAAAAACGAATTAACATCGCAGGTCGTGCTATAGTGAAATAATGTTCGTGCTTTGAATGTCAGCAGAACCCAGATAAGTAATCTCAATATATTTGCCAGGCGTTAAAGCATTAAAACATAGTAAGACAATCCAATTAGGTCGAAACCGTGCGTGTTTTGATCAGAAATTTCAATTAGGGTATCGTGCGCCAAAAAAGTGCATAGCTGCAGCATGAAAACCGAAATACAACACGCGTTCGCAAAAACATAAGTTGGTACCAAAGGACATAAATCATTTAACATGCACATGGTCGAACAACACGATAGGCATACTAATTTATCGAATCGAGACGTTGACGCCATGTATGAATGGCAATATGAAATGGTTTTCAGATTCAGATTCAGCTTTCAGCGTCGGTGATATTTCTCATTGCCTAATTGGTAAAGGAACAAACGTCATCACATTACTGCCAGACTGAGGTATACATGGCTGTATTCTCCGAAAGCTCACTGACCCGTGCGAAATAATCCTCTCAATCGATGTGCCCTAAAGTGGATTGTATCATAATATGTCACCTTACGCTTAAACCAATGTCTTCACTTAAAAATATCGACGCCATTTTATCGAATTATGTGACAGCAATTATCATCCCGAAACCCGACATATTCGACAGCTAGGTTCACCGCAGCTATGAAAGAAGGAATAAATGCCAAGGTTAACAATACAACATTTTACGCATAATTGCCAATGTCTTTGCAACACAAATCAACAAATATTCAATAACATTTACAATACTCAAGATTCTCACATGCGCAAATCACATATATCTGAGGAAAATATACCGAAAGTCTCTGCTGAAGAATAAATATTTATCTGAGGAAAATATAACTCAAGTCTCTGCTGATTAGAATAAATCGGCAGTCACTATTCAACCTTAAATGGAAAACTTTTCGGATATTGTGAGATACGGACGACTACATTTCTACGGGTTTATCACATAACAGATGCTTGACATGACCAGTAAATGTGCAGCCGTACAGGTCAAGTAAAGGTGATGGTACAGAAACAAAATTTTGCTTAAGCACAAAGTTAGCTGAATCTTAGACAAACACATACATTCACACATGCATTCACACATACATACTTACATACATACAGACATACATTACATACATACATACATACATACATACATACATACATACATACATACATACATACACATACATACATACATACATACATACAGACATACAATACATACATACATACATACATACATACATACATACATACATACATACATACATACATACATACATACATACATACATACATACATACATACATACATACATACATACATACATACATACATACATACATACATACATACATACATACATACATACATGTATGTATTTATGTATGTATGTATGTAGTATTAGGGAGTATCATTCTCGTAATTGTTACCTACTTTCCGCGATAAGGCAGGTTTCCCCTGTTCTATATGAAAAATGGTTTTGTCTCAATAGTTTCTCCTCTTCTCTTAGTCCTTATAAAATGTGTTCCGTAATATTTTTATAAAATGTACTTTTATATCAAATTAATATATAAGCAGCAATGACGCTTCGTGCCTGCATGCATGCAAGATATAAAGAACTAGAGCATCGTTTGACGCTGCGGCCTGGTGCGAACAGCACCAAATCACACTGCATCTGAAAGACCCATCGTACAAATATTTTCAAATTGCAGTGTTCCAATCGCTGTGAGTAAATATGAGTGGATTTTTTTTAAATTTCAGTTTCAACACGATTGTAGCCAGTTTTACAAAACAATTATTGAGAGGTTGATGTAATCATACCTCCATGTAATCTGATCATTACAATGCATATCTAGTTGTTTATATGCCAAATGTAAGTTTTACTTAATGAATATTACCAAGCTGTTTCTTTTTTCAGGTTACAGCTGTAATTAAGCTGGCATGGTTCCAAGCAGTTCTAGTCCATAAGATGTTACCAAAATCCATCAACATGTAAATGGTACGCGCCGATGGGCCCTTAGTGTTGCCCGTGTTTTGGCTTTTTTAGGGAGTAGCGTATTCTCCTATTAATTTCACCAATATGCCACAATGTGAGCTTCATTTCTTCTACAAAATATCCAAGATGATAGGAAGTGATTCTCACCACACCCAATCTCTCTTCTTCAACTTGGTGATGCACGCACGAGTACACACACCCGCTCACATGCACACACCTACACCATCCATAACCCGGCAGTAACCCTGTATTACCCTGTATTAAGCAACCATATGAATAACGCAGAAGCCTTCATAGCAAATATCGTATAACTAAATGCTACGTTGACATAATTTTGTATCCAATTATCACATATATGCATCGGTGCATAAATGAAATTGAATATTTATGATTGTTGATATAGTCTTCTTATGAAGGAAAAACAGCACGACCATTATCGATGTCATCGAGCACACATGCAGTAACATATGTTTCCTGTAGCACACCAAAAAACACCATCATCATAGTAATCAAAGTTGAAACGTTTTCTCAACGAACAGCATCATGGGCGACAATGACATCCAATATGCTACGCATAAGACTTTTTTAGGGAGATAGCGTATTCTCCCAATTAATTTCACCAATATGCCACAATGTGAGCTTCATTTCTTCTACAAAATATCCAAGATGATAGGAAGTGATTCTCACCATACCCAATCTCTCTTCTTCAACTTGGTGATGCACGCACGAGTACACACACCCGCTCACATGCACACACCTACACCATCCATAACCCGGCAGTAACCCTGTATTACCCTGTATTAAGCAACCATATGAATAACGCAGAAGCCTTCATAGCAAATATCGTATAACTTAAGGACGTCGTCTGGCGTTCGTAAGAGCTGATAAACATACATACATACATACATACATACATACATACATACATACATACATACATACATACATACATACATACATACATACATACATACATACATACATACATACATACATACATACATACATCTATACATACATACATACACCCACACACACACACACACACACACACACACACACACACACACACACACA
Source organism: Urechis unicinctus (assembly GCA_034190875.2). NCBI lineage: Eukaryota > Metazoa > Annelida > Polychaeta > Xenopneusta > Urechidae > Urechis > Urechis unicinctus. The sequence continues at coordinate 54,630,919 of CM067351.1, read as the reverse complement.
CACACACACACACACACACACACACACACACACACACACACACACACACACACACACACACACACACACACACACACACACACACACACACACACATAAACATTTCCGGTACGGAATTGTTAGTGTAGGGTGGTAACTAAATTGATTTGTTGTCTGAAAACGTGACTTGTTTTGTTTGCACATATGAAATTAAGGAAGTTTTTGGGACTTCCTTGTTAACAAGTTTGTCCTACTTCCGGGTGCTCCGTGACAACACCCATTATGTCGCCAACCTATGTATGAAGCCATTTTATAATTTAATACTTCATTTACACGTATTGCTTTGTGAATACGTCACAAGCTTCTTCTCACAAGTTGCGATAAGTATGTTGAAGAGGTAGATTTGGGGCAACTGTGTAGTAGGTTGGTTGAGGTAGATCACATGAAGCTCATCGGTCGTTAAGATTGAGTGTGCAGAATATCCTTGCCCCCTCGTGTCCAGCTGCCACGATCGAGCAGCCCTTACAGCTCTATACACTAATTAAGTATCAAAAGATTTTATTGGCAAAAAAGTAGAGACCCATCCTGGTTATCTATTACCCTGATTAATATTAGGCAGACTTTCACCTTCCTAAATAAACAGGGGGGGGAAGGTCGAAATACTCGGAAAGATGAAAGAGTTAACGTAAGATAAAACAAATATCATCAAGGGCGTATGATTGCAAGAAAGAAAATTCGGATCCAATTAGCGCTGTTGACCGTCACCATATCATACCCTCGCATATTCCATTTAACAGTTACACGGATCCGTACATGTGCGTGTGACCGAGACGTATCAGTATTCACGAATTTGGTTTAACATCGTTTGCTTCATACGGTGCCAACCATGCGTTACATCTTTGTTGTACATACATAGACAGGAAGTAAATATCAGTTCCTTTCCGTATGAAACGGCCATATCTGTAGCATCGCAACATCAAACACCCCATGTAACACTATGCGTTTAAATAGCATATTTGAAAATCAGCCAAAGAGGCTTGCTAACCGCCAAAACTATCTAGCCATGCAGAACACACCATACTCCAAATACACGGAGATAATGGAGATAGGTTGGTTGTATGCTACAAAGAGTAGGGTATTATCTGCGTTATATGTATGATGAGAACCGTGAAGTAAATGGAACAAGATTCGTCGAACTTGCGATGACGATTCGGTTCCCTCTTACTACTTGACGTATTATAATCGCTGCATATAACTACTTCCACAGTCCTTGTGAGTGCAACGGTTAAATCAATGTGGTGAAAGTGGCGCTATATATACAACGTATAAGCTATGGTAATGTGTTGTCTAAAACATAATGGTACAGCACGGTCCAGTAAATACCTTTCTAAAGTACCAAGGTCAACTAAATCGTAGGTGTCTTTATGCAGTGTTTGGTTGACACAAGCTGACTCGCTATGTCATGAATATGTCAAAAACAGAACCATGTGTGATATAATCCTATATTCGCCGCAATGATTTGTCCAGCTGATGCTTCCTATTCTGACGTAACCTTTACTAGCGTGCTCCTGCATCAATGATTCCTATTCTCTTGTGATTATTCTCTATGTCTGCTCTGCGAACAACTCATCCATAACGTTTTAGGGGGTCAAAAACTAAATTGCAACTGTCGTCTGAAACAATGTCTTGCTTTTGTCCTGTGTGCGCGCAGCTGTGTTTATAACAATCAAACAAATTAAAGAAGCATTTCATTGTTCTTGTGAAGAAGTCGACTTTGCTTTCATCTGCTTAAGTTACGATAATCATCTCCACTTGTGTGTACACCAACAGGTTCGTCGACCTAAGTACTTAAATAAAGAAATGAGGCTATCTATACTAATTTGCAGTTCTCATAACAATATTAATTGTGTGGTGCACCGAGAATCAATTCAGTTCGGCGAGGGGCTAAAGGTAGAAGAGCTTACCGCTTACAGCTATACTGACCGTGTCTAACACTTACTTATGTCGACTTATGAAGTTTCATTGATAACCCTCAGATATGATCTGATCTATCGCAAAACGTATAATCATTATGCAAAGTTTAAGAATCTCACAATAATGTAGGTGGTGGCTAACGGTTGCTGCGATGAATCATCTGATGCGGTTTGCAATGTTGTCATAATGTTATTTGCATTGGACCTCACCGCTCTTGTCAGACGTGGCCTGGAAAAGGAAATTAAACAGTGATAACAGAAGGAATATATGCACAGCAAGCGATGGTGAAATGATTTAGCGTAGGCAACTGTCTACATATACAGATCCTATTTTAACCAGTGCACGTATGTGTAGAGGTCACGGCAAATTGGATTTCGTCATTAGGTAAATATCCCGAGATCAATCGACTTTCACTTGCACCATCTCGACAACCACAAAAACGGTAATTACCAACGGATCATCCTAAATTATATATTCAACAGGTCATCAAACATTTCCTGTGAAAGTTACATTTGGTAAATGTGATATCCAGAAAATGTTTCGTCTGCTGCATATATCTAGAGAATTGAGCATTTATTATATTCAGTAGACGCAAAATCAAGGAAATGTTACATCACGCGACTGCTTCACCTAGTTGGTGTTACATCTTGTGAATGTTAAATCTAGCTGATGCTACATCGAGCAACTATCAGTAAACCCTAGAATCAGCAGAAGCTTTATCCAGTGAATGGTGCATCCTTATAATGCTTCAATTGCGTCTAGTGAATGTTATTACTAGTTAGCTTTCCATCTAGAGGTTACATACAGGGAATTATAATCTTGTTATTGGGAAGTATATTGAATGTTACATCAAGAGAACGTTACGCATAGGGAAAGCTATGTCTAGTGAAAGTTACTTACAGTGAATGTTGCTTTCAATGAACGTTATATCATCAATAAATGTCACATCTGGTGAAACTTTCATGTAGTTAATGCCACATCTTTTGAAGTCAAAATAATGCTACATTAATTCCACATTTGCATTATCATCTGCTCTGCTGTTGGCAAAGGACTTCGCAACACGACATATCGGCCAAAAGTCCAACACCAAATGAGAACGTCAGCATTTCCAACATGTTAATGTCTCCTATGTGAATTTTAACCAATAAAGAAAACATAACCACGTACACCACGTCCCTTTGCATGTTATACACTGGTGCGCCCTTTATATTCACTACCTTCAGTAAGCGCCAATGGTTATGGTAGGGCTGGGGTATAAATATGAACAAAAACAAGGCATCTAATCGTACAACTAAGTGGTTTTACTGTTCAATATTACAGGAAATATAAACTGCAGTCTGTCACTCTGTATAAGCAACCGCTTTTGAAACACGTAATTATAGTCTGAATATTGGACAGTTTCCGGCGTCATTTACGACATACTGCTGGGCCAGCATCGCCTTATCAAAGGAAAGAAACTGTTAAATGCTGCATAAACATAAATTACACGTTAGACGACATTATTTGGTCTGGATGACATTAAAATTGGTCATATTAGTTCATATTCTGTAATAACTGCAATGACGCAAAACAAATATTAATTAAAAAAAATTAACGATCAAATCCACACATCCTCTGTTACACAAATGAAACACAACGGGTCATATTAAATGAGGCGGTAAACAATTATAAAATGTGTTAGTATTGTCCAATATATCAAAATAATGTTTACATGTTTACCGGGTGGGTGCTTACACATGGTAAAAGGTTGTATGTTATATTTCAATAGATAATATTCAATACAACATTGCAGTAAGATTCGATGGTTACCTGTGTACATATGTGAAAATAACCCAGTTCGAATATTAAATTCATTATGATTTCTTTTTAATGTTTACTGTTTACTCGTTGCAATTCACCCTCTACCATCAACAGCTTAGTTATATTAATGATCGCTTGCTCACGTTCGGTCGATATGGTGTTTTGCGACGTTCATCTTCAACATCCAAGCCACAGGCAATGTACATGTGGCATTGATGTGTTAACCATGTGATATCGCTAATGGGCGCATTCACTGAATAGCACATCAACTAGATGTACAAGTTTATAAGATTGAAACAAGGACTCTTGAGCCAGGCATTTCGGGTAACATGGCAACAGACTGTTCACATGAGGGTCTGTCGTAACATTGTCAACAAATGAATTGCGTTGTGAATAAACCAATATCATCGGCTATGGCAATATCGTAACTGGAATTTAATACCGTTTCATTACGAATCCATTGCACAAGACGATTCTTCAAAGCCGCAGTGGTAAGTTTTCCAGTGAGGACTTTTATGGCAATATAGTATTGCACAATATCAACCAGAGAACAATTAAAACCTCATATTAATGCGCATAATTGTGTTGTCTGATCACCTAGCATAGTTTAATGACCACTGTGAGAATGCGCGATTTCTAGCAGTTGTTATTCTAGAACAGCACGCATATTATATCAGGAACACTTTGACAGTATGTAATTTGATCACCAGCCGCCGATTTCCATTTCCTTGATATAAAAGCGCGCAGAAGTAGAGCCAGCGTAACTTAAAATGATAGGTAGCCTGTTGTAAATCGGGCTGTAATTAATCACCACCACGTGGTTTCTGTCGTGTAGGGCGGATTGATTAAACCGCAAAACCAAGCAGGGCAATTGTTTCAGGCTTATAATGCAGGTCATATAAGAGTAACCGACCGACAACTCGCAGCGATATCTCCACTGCCTGGCCTTTCATCGTTGTTTTATTTGTAAAAGCTAATACTCTAAAAGATCTCATGAATTAATGCTGATGATTGAAAAAATGTTGAATAACCGTGTGATTTCCTAATATATTAAATAACATGCAACTAATAAGGAAAAATAATCAAGGTTGCTTTCAGTATATATTGTTCACTAAATGAATTCGGCAATATATCCCTTTTTGTGCAAGGACAATAGTATTTGTTGCAATAATATTGATATGGAATTGCATTAATGCGCAACGTTTGAGACACAATGAAAGCGAAGTCGCTCTGACTCCAGTCACCCGCTGTTCTGATGTAGCAATATCAATAACACGCGTTCGTGTAACGTAAAGCGGTAAGAAATTGGTGCTGTCGTGTGTGTGTGTGGCGTGGTGAGGTGGGGTGGGGAGGAGTTGTTGAGCAGCGTTTTATCAAATGTTGAAATTAGCAAAACAGAGGGATGTAAAAGCGAATCAGAGGGATGTAATATGACGATGAAACCCGAGCACGACTCCGCACAATCAGTGGCGCAACATTTCCACGTCTACATGGCGTAAACACAAGAGCTGTAACGTCTGTAAATAAATCCGTGATAAGCAGACAACAGTAGGTGTCTATCTTGGTGCCGCTACCCATACCCTGGCGGTTGTTGACAATCTGATATCACCATCTACAGCGCTGATATGTCCGATAGAGGGTTGTTAATAGCGTGTCCGCATTGATAGGCGCCTCTGATAAACACCCCTGTTATGATGTTGGCAGCAATAATTGTAACAAAACGACCTTGATGAAGTAATCCAAAATTTGTTCCTGCTTTCGTTTAGCATCCTGCTGGTTTCTGTGTTTATCGCCTCGTCCTCATAGGCTGTATTGGTTGCAACTTCTATATTAGCTTTCTCTCCTGTTTCTATCCGCGTATTTGATGTGCTCATGTCCATCTATGACAAAAGTCATATACTCGCCAATGTTTTATTTTTGAGAGGCGCCTGTGGTAAAGGTGTCACACACGAGTTAACTTTGAATTAGTTTTATAGAGGTATTGTTATACATAATTTAGGAAGGGATGGCATTCTGACTTGTTTATGGCGATCTCACCCGGAGTAGTTCTCGTCTTTGACCAGTTTGATGACCTAGTTTACTCAATCAGCCAAGTTCATTCAGAATACAAGCATACATATATGTATATATACATACATATGTAGGTATATATATATATATAAATACATAAATATATATATAGGGAGATATAAATATATATATAAAAATATATATGTATATATAAAACACATTAAGATAGATACAGATATAGAGAGATATAGCGAAATATAGATATAGACATTAATATATTTACATATATAGATGGGTATATAGATATTTTTAGAAAGGGATAGATATATAGATATTTTTAAATATATACATATATGGATTTTATATATTATATTTACATAGATATATAGAGATACATATATACACTATTTTAGATATCTAAAGATAATATCTTATATATATAATATATATATAGATATATATATATATATATATATATATATATATACATATATATAAATCAGCCGAGCTCATTCAGAATATATGTACATATGTTCATATATATGCATACATATATATGTATATATACATCCGTATGTATATATATATATATATATATATCTCTATAGAGAGATATAGATATAGAGATAGATATATATAAATAGAGAAAAATATATCAATATATACATATATATAGATTTATATATACATATACATAAATTAGATTTATATATATATACCTTATATATATACATATATACATATATATGGATGTATATATGTATATATATATTATTTATATATATATATATATATATATATATATATTATATTTATATATATATATAGATTTCTATATAGACATATATATATATATTTTTTATATATACAGATATATATATATATATATATATATACATATATAATCTATAGATACCTCTCCCATATATATATATCTCTATATATCTCTCTTTCCGCAAAGGGGACCTATATATAATCTAGACAATATCTATATATCTGTATTATTATATCTATATATATATATCCCATCTATATCTATATCCCTCTCTCTCTCTCTATCTATCTCTATATATATATATATATATATATCTATATATATCTAATATATATATATATATATACAATCAGACTAGGGACAACTCATTGATGATTTGTTTATGGTTCTGCGTCGTCTAAATACTTCGGGATGAGGATAATCATAGTAAGAAAGTTATATTTGGCCAGCCATCTGTACGTTGAACGTCGCAACATATACTTAAGTCTTTGAAGAGAATCTATAAGGAAGCGGATCCATGCCAGAATATTATCTTAATGGTTGTACAGGTAATATTTGTGTGTTATACGTTACTGTGAAACATCTTCGGGCATACCATTAGAAATAGCAATTCTACAGAAGCATATATTCTGCTTATCTTCAGTTTTGATCAGTAAAACATGCATTTGAACCAAAGTTCAAACCTTTTAACCACTACCAAGGAGTTGTGTCGTTCATAACATGAAGATTGTTAGTTGATGCTATGAGGCGGTAACGTATGCTTTTATGGGCCTATGTACCCATACAACTAGACATCATAAATATCCCCAATAAATCCTATGCATTCAGGTTGAGATATCTCAACTCTGGTGGGTGGGGTTTTCAATTTTCTTCTGTTATTTGTGACATCTTTCGTTTATTACACAACCCTTATTTGCAATATGTTCCACTGGAGAAGCAATTATGTTCCAATCAGCATCTACCCCGCATTATTCATCATGTGTCAACAGCATTAACTGAAGACTAACCATGTTCCAGGTGAAACCAACTAACGCATATCATCTAATGATAAAGTTCGTCTTCGAGCTTTACTTCCTCGACGAGCACCCACATACCAAGCGGTTGCTGATCATGTGAGTGTATCTAAAGTCACAATTACCTGTTATGCTGTTAAGTGCGGCAGCTTGGGGGCTCAGAGGCCTCCTTCTTGATATCGCTGCATTATTCATGATGCAATATAAAGTGCTCCGCATCGAATTTGCACGCATCATTTGTGACTTTTGACGAAGTATCAAAGGCGGGCTTGCACTTGTCACGTGGCATATATCGGGTGATTATCTTTATTTGGGCTACAGATTACGGCTGTCAACGCCTTATCCATAAAGACATCTGGTACATCAATGGTAAAGGAATCCTTCCTTGAGGGGTTTTGACAGTCGGTTTTGAGGTACCATATTTTGGACATATATACTAATGATGTTGTGGTGTATTTGAGTCAAACAAGACAAGGCGGTTTTGTGGTAAAATAGTAGATATATATATTGATGCTCTTGCATTGTTTTGAAGTCAAACAAGACAAAAACAGCAATTAGATCGTCGCATCTCAGGATGTTATTTCTCGATATAAATATATATATATATATATATATATATATATATATATATATATATATGGATATATATATATATATATATATATATATATATATATATATATATATATATATATATATATATATTTATGTGTGTGTGTGTGTGTGTGTATGTCCGTGTATATCTGTGTGCGTCTGTGTGTGTGTATACATAAACTCGATCACGTTAAACACGAATATATAGCGCACGTATTTATCTTTTGCATTACTTCTTGCACATTTCCCCACCAACTCACACACACACGCATGCCCACGCACGCACATCCATACACACACAAACTTCGGCACTTGCACGGTGCGTATAAGGTTCATCTTTGCCATGGTCGAATCGTGATAAATAACCAGTTACAAGGTCCAGAAAAGAGAGGTTGCTAGCAACGATTATTCTAACCCTTGTAAATTTTACAAACCATTATTCAACTCGTTTATCCTCTTTACACCGTACGCTGGAAGTGGCAACTTATATAAACAGTTCTTTGTTTAAACTGCAGTGTCCTCGCACAGCTTATTCTATATAGCATTATATATGCAAAAATAAGCAAATCATGTGCAGAAAAGGAAACATTTCTAATGCTTATTCTGATCAATTGATGAATATTTCAAATGTGTTTGTTTTTTGCATTTATTGGCTGGTTATTCAGTTTTTAATTGGTCGTTAACCACAAACAAAAACAGCAGTGTGGGGGGGTCTTCATGTCAATAGGTGTGGAAGATATCGCAGGGAAGAAACTGTTATTATAAAAATTTTCCACACATTATTTTTGTACATTACCCATTATAACATCTGAAGGTATCAGCATCAACAAAGTGTCATCAGCTTGTGGGCTTGCATTGTGATAGTTTGGCTTCAAAATGAAACCAAACAGCCACAACGCAATTGTATTTTTGAAACAAATATAAATTCTAAAAAGGGCGGAAATCCGTTCAAGAAATTAAAAAGAAGGACCATATCTGATTTAGGCCTTATATTAGCTTGCATCTAATGCTTATTATATGAACTGGTGTGTCAAGCGCAATTGTTATACCAGATGAATACCCTAGCAAGAATGAAGCATCACCGACCGTATATTACCTAGAGCATCGTCATTGTAACATATAGGGTAAATCCCATAAGATGTGTTATAAAGTCAAATACAATGTACGGCTTACGTATATCAGATAGTTGTCCTGTTTGGTTGTGAGGTTTAATGCCTTCGTTCTCTTCGTCGGAGAAGCTTATGTATATCACAACGGGCTCACTGTCTTTTTAATCATGAGCGTTCCTGTCCCAACAAAGGTGTCATCTTAGTCAAGGACCCTAGCCTGATGGCTGCGGGCGCTGTTTACATTAGTCTCGCCTTCAGGTCTAGGCGAGCTTAATGTCTTGACAGGCATCCCAGATTTGGGATGCTCCGATCACAAGCCGTGTCTCTCGGTCACTCTCGGGTACTTCTGAGTTGTTGTCTCTCATTGGTTAGTTCTATAAGTTCCGAAAAACTTGTCCAAACGGACGAGTGATTTTTATGAGCCGGGCACACATTCTACAACACTCCGATTTGTTGTTTCACGCTGAGTGGAACCGTTAATCACACAGTCGGCGAGAGAAGCAGACACACAACTGGTTCTTTTTAACTGACTATTACGTAAACATACTATTGTGCAGCTAAGCGATTAAAGCGCTTGTTGTGGTGCCAATTTGAACTTTGAGACGCCCCATAATTCCAGAAGACATTCAATGTGTTCTCATTGGACGCAGACCACTACAATGTCCATGACGTCACATAGAACCGAGGGTGCGTATCACGAGCCAGTTTCATGAGCCAGACACGCGCAGTTAAGGTCAATCCGGGTCACAACCTTTGCATTGATTGGTCACGAAGATTAACAAACGTGTCTAATGAATATTCGGACGCGCCAGTTTAAGACTTTATCTTGTCGTAGACTCTAGGGCGAGAAGCGTAGCGGAACCCCTGGAGTCTGGGACGCAGACTAGTGTCATCCCTAAATGGTCATAACAGCGTGTGTAGGACGGCAGAGAGTAGCTAGTTTAATATATACCCCCGGACACTAGGCTTTGTGGTATTGATAACATACGTGTGGCCTTAAGAGGAGATGTGGGCACGTAATGTAGTAACGTCACGTCTATCCTGCAATGTTCTATGTCACAACCCATCAATTGTAATCTCGATGATTTTGTCAGGTAATAATGCATAAATGAACAATTCGACCAGCTACTTAATGTGCAAGTCGCCCGTGGATTTAGCCAGAAAGTCAGCTAGGACAACATACCCTAGCGACAAATACAGAAGCCACATGAAAGCCACAACCCGACTGGCAATTCATTCTTCTTTACATACGCAATTGGATGCCCTTTCATGTGATTATATGCATCAAAAAACATGGAGATTAAAGTGTTGTCCAAAACGTCACGTAGTTATTTGTAACAATCAATCGCTCTATCAATGCGAGTTGCTTATTCATTCTTCAGTTTAAGTCGATGCTGTGTAGTCGATATTGAATGGTCAATTCTGAATCAGTGTCAGATTCAGCGTTCATATTCATTGCCATGTTGTTCTGCATAGCCCATAAATGCCAAAAACGCAATAACATATGTAAAATAGGTCATTCAATTCACTCAGCCAATATACTTAAGTGGCAAAATTCCTACTGCATCATTTAGCACCTAACGCACTGAATATAATGACCGACATTATCAATTACTTCCCCGCAAGAAACCAAATGATCTGACAACTTTGCGATGATAAATGAGGCAATAAATGCCATATTCGAACGATATATCATTCGAAGCACCGTTTCAACAGTGGTTAAGTATCTGGGGTATGCTATTCGCAAGAGAACAACACACTCGGTCGTGGGACTTGAGATATTGATGATTCAAATGTGTACCATAACCATACCAGCTTCTGTAAGATAAACTAAGGACGAGTAGTCAACTTTGTCATGACATAGCCACCATGACTAAACAAAACACTGCAAAGGCATATATCAATGCCGGCAAAATGGCTGAAATAGAAGCCTTGAGAGATCAGGATATATTACACTCATTGGTACACAATTATTAGCCGCTGAACGACAGGATACATATTGAACACAACCAAATGTAAGGCATCAGTTAATCGAGGAGTTAGGTGTTGCATCTAATATCATAACAAGGGTAATTGCACCTTCATGTGATTATTTAACTTGAGTTCAAACCATTTAACATCTGGCCATTAAACAAAACACAAACCAATGCTTTACAGGGGACTCAAATGTACCGAGCTATATTGATGACACATAACTGTTTGTACGTATGTATGTATAGATGTATTCATGTTTCTTACACAGGGTTAGACACATGTCCAAAGATTAAGTTTCACCTATCTATGTCGCTCAGACAGGATCTGACCCATCGAGAATTAAATCATCTTATTTGTTTTGGAAGCAGCAGACAATTTTGGTTGAAATGGTAAAGCCCCCCATCAGGAAGAAACTTGTATCACAACAAAGTTACACTAACGTATTTTAGACCAAATAAGCAAAGGTGTACATGACCAGTGCACATATAGATCCTATTCCGTGTTGGAAATGAGCCCAAATTAATTGACAATTGTGATAGATAAGGGCATGTGTCAATATCTTGGCTAATTGACTTAGCTGCATCATTCGGTATATCTTCTGATGTCAATGGACGTCCAATTTCACCATCTCGAGGATCGGAGCAATCGTTGAAATAGGTAATCAACTATAGAACCTCTCAGGTCATTATCACTTAGTAATGTATGTTACGTCCAGTGAATGCTATATCTAGTGAATGCTGTATCAAGCGTTTGCTTAATCCTGTGAATGTTACATCTAGTGAATGTTCCATCTTATAGATATTATATCTAGCATTTGCTACGTCCATTGCACGTTACATTTCAGTGAATGCTGCATCAAGTAAATGTTGCACCTATTTAATGTTGCAATCAGTGAATGTTCTATTGAGGGAATGTTACATTCGGACATGGTATATTCAATGGATGTTTCGTCAAATGACTGTTGTATCTAACAAATACAATATCAAGTGAATTCTACAACAAACAAACGCCGCATTAAATTTGCACCTCATATTACTCGGCCGTTGAAGACGACAGCGCAGCATATTGATCGAAAGCTCAAAACCAAATATTGGACATTAACATTTCCAAATTTCCAGTTGCGTTACCATATGTTATCACCATCAGCCTTTCACGTTGTGTAAGCATCCACTATTTACAGTGTAAGCATGATAAGAATTTATGGACATTGTTAAGTCATATAATCAGGATTTAAGGAGTCCTTTACGGAATCCCACTGTGCCAGCGCCATTCTATTCCCGAAATGAGGTTGTTGAAAGCCTGCATTACACCGTAGACGCCGTCATAGTGGCAAGTATATTTCTGTATGACTTCAGTTTAACAAAAGAAAAGCATCCGATCAGATACATTTTGAACATCAGGAACAGTAATTCAATATACGAAATATGAAGGCACGGATAAAAGACAACTTCAACTTTAATAAGAAACAGGATCAAACCCTAAATATTGAATAATGTGAGTCATGATTAACATACATACATATCCACTTTCATACATACATACATATATATAATATATATATATATATATATATATATATATATATATATATATATATATATATATATATATATGATATATGTATATATATATATATTTATATATATATAATTATATATATATATAATATAAATACATATATGTATATAAATATATATCTATATATATTTATATATGTACATATTTAAATATATATATAAAACATATAAACATATATATATATATTCATACTTATATGTCCTATATGTCTTCATACATACATATACAAGTATACAATTATACATACATACGTACATACATCCCTAAATACATTCATTCACACATACATGCATACATACATGCATATTTACTTTCAAACATTCATACAAACATGCTTACATATATACATGCATGCATCATACGTACGTACATGCATACATACATACATATTCACATATAATTATACTTCACATACATACATACATACATACATACATACATACATACATACATACATACATACATACATACATACATACATACATACATACATACATACATACATACATACATACATACATACATACATACATACATACATGCATACATGCATACATACATACATACATACATACATACATACATACATACATACATACATACATACATACATACATACATACATACATACATACATACATACATACATACATACATACATAGAAACATACATACATACATACATACATACATACATACATACATACATACATACATACATACATACATACATACATACATACATACATACATACATACATACATACATACATACATACATACATACATACATACATACATACATACATACATACATACATACATACATACATACATACATACATACATACATATATAGATACATACATACATGCATATATCTAAGCATTTTAACATGCATATATACAAACACACCACCATAGCTTGCGAACAGCTTAGACAAGAGCGACGATCCAACAAGCAATTCCGACTACTGAAACAACTGAGAAGTTCTAAGAGACAGTGAGGAGCGGGTGCTAAGCAGCTTAAGTTGCCTTTTATGCGGGGTCTCCTACATTTATATTTATATATATATTTATATATTTTTATATATTATATATATATATATATATATATATAAATATATTTATACATACATATATATATATATCTATATATATATATATGTATATATATATATATATACCTATACCTACTTACATATCTACATACATACATGGATCTCTACATGCATACATCTATTCTTACATACGTACGTAATTCCATAAATACATACGTTCACCGTACATGCTTACATACAAAAATAGTTACATACATACATTCATACAAGGGTAAGGGTAAATTATATTTCAATTTCAAGACTTCCTTGACGTAATGTACGTCGAATGTTTATAATTTATCCAATAAACAGTTTCTGAACACAAGTGTCATATAACAACCATTGACAGAGGGTGATAATCATACCTCCACATAGTCTAATCATTATCAAATTGGTGTTTCTGTCATTGGCTATCATTAAGCTCCTCTTCAACAACCGCCAGCACATCGATTTCCTACGTGGATTGCGTTATCGACCCTCTAATCATCTTCAGGTTCCGTGCCGCCCTTCCCCGTGCTCGTTATAAGGCTCATTATTTGAAGGGGTCAATGCATTCCGAACATTAACGGATACCGCAATGTGCTGATTCGGCATTTCTATCTACAAAACCAATCATCTGCAATGCTTAATAGAATAACTGAACACATATCTCTGCATGGCTGGACAAGACAGGGTGTATGTACTATGACTTTTCTAAAACCAGCCTATACAATATACTGAACAAATATACCTTATGAGCCAATTACCTACTTAATCACCACCTTTCTCAGACATTGCTCCTTTTGCTTGACATAAAAAAGGCAAACATTCAATCGTTTATCATCCAGAAATTGATCGATCCATTTCACTTACCCCATACAGAGTAGGATGAGGTAATAACTGCCACTTTGACGTGATATATCATAAGATAATCACAATTTCAACCGGCTTTTCAAATAAATGAAACAACGGACGATTGTTTGGCAAATATTTGATACAATAGAACTTATTGTATCTACAATCAGAGATATAAAATTGGTCCTTTTCACTATTAACTAAGGGGGAATGTCTAATATATTATCGTCATTACAATTTTGTGTGACACTCCGACGAATGAAATAAAACATATTGGAGTTTTTCGGGGTAACTTTATAGCTAATATATGAACCGCAAACAAGGACGAAATACATCGATAGATACATAGATAAACTTTTGTTGAGTTCTTACTCAACACTTCACGTCCTATAAGTTGGTATGGGTAGTATTCACCCCTACATGACATGTATGAAAGAATGGGGAGCATTTACCTCCCCATAACATATATGGTGGGATGGTGAGTATTTACCTCTGCATGACATGTATGATGGGATGAGGAGTAATCCTCTCTCCAAAGCCTGCATGATAGGATGGTGAATACACCCCTCGATTGCCTGTTTGATTGGATCTGGAGTGTTTACCTCTCAATGACATGTATAATGTGATTGGGAAAATTCTGCCTTCCATGACTTGTATGTGATGAGATGACGTACTCCCACATGACCAGTGTCACGAGGTTCG
This sequence comes from Urechis unicinctus, assembly GCA_034190875.2. Lineage (NCBI taxonomy): Eukaryota > Metazoa > Annelida > Polychaeta > Xenopneusta > Urechidae > Urechis > Urechis unicinctus. The sequence continues at coordinate 54,615,478 of CM067351.1, read as the reverse complement.
ACATCTTGATAGCTTGTATGATAGGGCTGGAACCAGAGTGTCCTGTATGATGAGGCTGAAACCAAAGTGGCCTAAATGATGTGGCTTGAACCAGCGTGGCCTGTATGATGAGACTAGAACCATAGTGGCATGTATGATTGGGTTGCAACCAGAGTGGCCTGTATGATGAGGCTGAAACCAAAGTGGCCTAAATGATGTGGCTTGAACAGGAGTGGTCTGTATGATGAGGCTGGAACCATAGTGGCATGTATGACTGGGCTAGAACCAGAGTGGCCTGTGTGATGAGGCTGGAACCATAGTTACCTGTATGATGAGGCTAGAACCAGAGTGACCTATATGATGAGGCTTTACCCTACAAAGAAATGAATGATGAGGTTGAACCCCTATAATGAGGCAGAAAACCTATTTCACCTACATGTCCTGCATGATTGGGACTGATGTATCTGTCCCTCCGTGTCCTGATTAATTGGGACCCATCGATGGCTAGCATGTAGCATCTTGTGTAGTTATCCCTTTATGGTCTGTTTGTTGAGTATGGTGATGGTTAACACTATGTGGCCCACACGATGAGACTGAGCTCTTTATTATGTTATGGCCCGAACTGTGAGCGTAATAAACCTTCGATTGTCTGTAAAATGCATCTAAGTGTACAAGTGAATTGTATGATCAGACAGAGGAAGAGCCTTTGTTTAAAACCACAGAGCATGTAGTGCTGTACCCGAGTCATCCGTGATAATGCAACATGTGACGCTCGAGGAATGTCAAGGCGTCATGAGTAATACTTTCTCTATTACGGTTCCAGGGGCGTAATTGACCAGTCTAACAACAGCCACCATATTTTTCAACCAGCTTCAGCTTCAATAGGATTTAGGTGTGGCGTAAGTCGATCCGCTGCTGTCAATCACTAGTTGATTTCTTAACATGCTCAAATCAGCTTGCCGAGCCTAAGAGTGGGTTGGCCAGTCACACGTGCTCGCTCCTGGTATTGTTTACCTCAGCTTTCATGTGACAGGTGGGTGATTGGCTTCTTCTCTTCCTAAACCTGGCCAGTACTCTTTATAATGGAAAATAAACCGTGTGCATCGATACGCGTATTTGCTGATGAATTGAGAGCCGAGATATTACTTTTTGGTGCACAAAGGTTCAACATTCGATTCTTTTAATTGGCTTGTTTATGAATCGATATGGCTAATTATTTCATTGATTTTGTTTTGAAGTGATTTGACTTATTTTTTAATTGACTTGGTAATGAATTGTTCTGGTGGATTCTTTAATTGATTTGGTTATAAATTGATTCGTCTTATTCTTTAATGGACTTAGTTTTCAATTAATTTGGCTGATTCTCTTATTGACTTTAATTTCAATTTGATTCCCATTCGATGAATGAAGTGAGCAGATAAATGATGCGGAAGCAAGAATCATGGCCAATAAGGAGATAATTCACATAAATCTACCTCGACTTAATTAGCAATGGCAATGTCATTTATCGGATATTGCTGACTTATGTTTCTGTGCTGAATGTGTGGCTGCCTCGGTGTACCTGGCAATGCGTAGTCATGGCAACGATAATGTTGTGATGCTCAGGGCTTCCACCCAGTCCGGCTGCCGCGTGGTGGCGTTTACACCACACTATGCCCCAACACATTGTAATGTGAAAGATGGCGCTACAGTTTTTTGTATCTCATGTTAAATGCGTTATGCGATATCCGTTAGACATCATAGATGAACTTAGCGGTTGGAGAGTTTGTGTTCCAATCGCTTCACCACACATGTTCAATACTCACCTATGTCCCTCAGCCAGAATGTGACCTATACCAAACGTTTAAGCTTCACATATGTCGTTCCGCATACAGGACCAGACATATGTCCACCCCCGTTCACCGATCTTTATTGATGCCATTAATAGCCTGACATTAGCATTGTTCTTTGGACTGTTTCATGCTATCATTTAAGCGTTATAAACGACCTATGGTTACCGGCTAATTGTAATTACACAGAACAATCTAATGGGTTTGTAATAAGGTCATCATCTTCACTGTACTGAATTTGCCACTCTAGTCGGCACAGATGATGAAGCCCGCACACATATCATGGGTAACTGAATATCGTCCGCTGCATTATCCGATATATATCCTGACATTAATAGACTTCCACTTTCTCTATCCCAAGGAATGTGGAATTCACGGAAAAGGTTTTTACCCATAACTCCTCTCCAATGAGAACGTCAATGTATGAGTCATTTATTTATCAATTCGTATTGAATGTCATATCCAGTGCATGTAACACCTAGTGCATGTGACATCTAGTGCATGGTTCATCTAATGCATATAACATCTCATGCATATAACATTTAGCCCCATTGATTTCAATAACGATATTGCTAAATGCTACATAATCATTTGACATTGTATTAGCAAACAAAATACTATGAATGCTGTCATCTAAGCAAATGAAGCCATACTCAGCAAGAACGCTTATGCACAATAAGGCGCGGTAGCAGTGGCATGTAGAAAGCCTCTATTATGCAAGGAATAAGCACTGAACACGTCCAAAAGGATGACAAACCAATATGAATATAATGCAACCAGTCAGGTGGCGGTCTGGAGTTGTACCCAGGAGTCTATGACGAACTAGTGTGTTTCCTAGTTTCGCTTGAATACATACTGTTCGAGCCGATTAGAGAAGGAATGTGGAACGCCCTCGCAGTTTCTGTTTCCCAATCAGAATCTGCTCAAGTTTATTACAGCTGAAAGTATATCTCGTCTTTTGTCACCATGAAGATAATTATAAGACGTGATACTTGCTGATAACATGACTGACTGCAAATACATGTACCCATGCGTAGGATTTTTTTATGAAGATAAAGGCTTTGTTAATAATCAATTTGCATGCATGTTGCAATAAATTTGTCTCATAAAGATTAGTGATAGACAATTGCGAATCGTTAATGTGTCCGGATTTTTGGGACCAAGATATATACCTCTATGTTATGTATTGCCTACTATGATCGGTTATGTATTGCTTAATATTATCGGTTATGTGTTATTTATCATAATCGGTTATGCATTGCTCACCATAAATGGTTATGTATTGTTTACCATAATCGGTTATGTAATGCACCCAATTATCAGTTATGTGATGCTTGCTTACCATAATCGCTATTGCATTACTGTGATCGCTTTTGTATTGCTTACAATGATCAGTTATGTATTGCTTACCATAATCGGTAATGTATTGCTTACTATGATCAGTTATGTATTGCTTTCCATAACCAGTTATGCTTTGCTTGCAAACATCGGTTAGGCAATGCTAACCATAATGGGCAATGTATTGCTTACTTTTGATCGGTTCTGTATTGCTTACCATAATCGGTGTTGTATTGCTCACCATAATCGGTTATGTATTACTTAATATGATCGGTTATGTATTCCTTACTATGATCGGTTATATGTTGCTTACCATATCAAATGTTGTAGAACTGTCTTTTGATATAGCAGCTGCCAACAATCTAAATATTATGGTGATGATCGAAGCTTGCTGTTAATGCTTCGATACAGTTGTAAAGCGTGTCATTATCCTCACTTTATTATCGCTGTCATAGTAACCATCACCCTCTGCAGCATATGTAATAGAGATTAATTAGATGGACATTTACCTGTTAAACATCCCAGATATGAAAAACACATTCAAATGAAACGAGATTCAAATTTATATTAGCCAACAACACCTTGTGTTGCCACCATCAGCTCCAGAAGGCGAGAATAAGACAACGTAGTGTGGAAATCATGCGCATTTGTAATTTAGCCTTCCCGGTAAGAAGTCTAATCAAAGATCATCGCCTGGAACTCTTTTCTGACATGAAGGTGCGTATCACATACAAGAATTGTGAGCAGGTGAGTATATAAGGTTGTCATTGATGTCACGTTCTTTATAATTCCACCACTACTTGGTTTGCTACATCCTCTTCCAGTTACATTATACACTCTGAATTATATCCATGCTGCCAGTTATGAATCGGGCATATGTGTTCTCAAATCCATCGTCATTAATCTTAGTACTGTCGTTAGTGAAACGCGATCATTTGCATGTAAACGTCGGTATTGTTGGCTTTCTTTAAAGTAATCGTCCCTTACCTTTTAAAAAGCGTACTTTGACGAAATGTGCGGCGTACGTTAATAATTTACTCTAATAAGCAGTTTCTGAACACAAGTTCCATATAACAATTATTAAGAGGAGGAAAAAGTCATACCTCCACGTAGTCTAATCATTATCAAATTATGGTTTTTACATTGGCTGTCATTAAGCTGTCTGCTCTGCAACCGCACAAACATCAATTTACTATTTTATAGCAGTCCACGTACATGTTACACACTAATATGAGTCCCTAGCGGTTGAAGCCATCACAAAATTACCACTATCCATCAATGTTTAAATGATACACGTCTATGTTGTGCTATCTTCGGAATTGGTCTGTGGTTTCGAGAAGAGCACACAATAATAACCTCATCCATCCAGCCGACATCCCCTCATTTCCAGCAGATTGTTAATCCAGCTGTGGGTGTCAGCGATGGATACACGTGGAGGCCTGCTGTTTTCAGCAATCAACGATTAGCATAATAATAGTGAGGTGGATACTTCTTTTATTTTCATGACATAGACATAGAATGCGTTAATTATGGGTTTTAATACGTTTTAAGAAGATTGATTCTGAGGTAATTACTCCATCACATATTATGTACAAGGTGTTAATGAACATATCAGTGTTTATAGCTAATATATCAACCGCAATGTAGGTCGAAATACATCGATAGATACATAAAGTTTTTTTGAGTTCCTACTCAACACTCCATGTCCAATATGATGGTTTCGGGAGTATATACCCCTCCATGACATGTATGAAAGGATGGGGAGCATTTACCTCTTCATATTAATATGATGGGATGATGATAATTTACCTCTCGATGGCTTGTATGATAAGATGGTGATTATTTACCTCTCCATCACATGCATGATAGAATTGATAGCATTTACTTCTCTAAAACATGTATGAGGGGATGGTGATAATTTACCTCTCCATAACATGTATGATGGGATGGTAATTATTGACCTCTTCAAGACATAAATGATGAAATCAGGAGTATTTACCACAGACAATGACCTGTATGGTGTGATTTGGAGTATTTGAATCTAAATGGTCTGCATGATGGGATGAAGAATACACCCCTCGATTGCCTGTATAATTGGATGTGAGAGTGTTAACCGCTCATTGACATGTATGATGGGATGGGTAACATTTTGCCCTCCATGACCTGTATGGGATGAGAGGACTGACCCCCACATGACCAGTGTCGCAAGGTTCACCATCTTGATGGCTTGTATGTTGGGGCTGGAACCATACTGGTCTATATGATGAGGCTGGAACCAGAGTGGCCTGCATGATTAGGTTTTACCCTTCAAATAAACATATCAGTGTTTGTCGGATCATCGCGCTCTGACGTAATTGTAAGTTTTGTTGGGTTGCTTCTTAACACGTTATAGTGTCAAATCTAGTAGCTTCTTGTCAGAGAGAGCGCTCTAATATGGGAACCTCAACAGTGAAACCATGCGCATCCTTGTTATTTGTTTGCGTTGCTTCTTGGTCATGGCAGACTTTCAGTCATTTCCAAGTATCTGCAGATACACTTTGTCTAGACATAATGTTAGAGACCTGACGCTGTGAATGAAACCGCTGCAACACTGATAGCTTTACGTACCTTATCGATGGGTGCAATAAACATGTCGACTGCATTGATGTCCATTTTTATCAATAGACTTGCTTCTCTGTTGATTGTGGTAAATACTCACCATCCCATCATACATGTCATAGAGAGGTTAATACTCACCATCCCATGATATATGTTATGGAGCGGTAAATACTACCAATTTCATCAGACATGTAATGGACAGGTAATAATCACCATGCAGCGATCCTATCCCCTTGAATATTTATGATTGTGTTGATTGTGTATATATTTAATGTTTACGGATATGTCAAGAAGTGGACTGCGTTATCGACCCTCTAATCACCATCGGGTTCAGTGCCGCCCTTCATCGTGCTCTTTAAAATGCTCGTTATATAAAGGGGTCAATGCATTCCTGACATTAACGGATACCGTCTACCTTGTTTACCTTGTATCTACAAAACCAATCATCTGCAATGACTATTAAAATAACTGAACAACATATATCTACCAGGCTGGGCAAGCTAGGGTGTATGCACTAGCATTTCTTTAAATACTTGCCTATACAATATACTGAGCGAATATACCCAAGGAGCGAATTACCTACATCATCAAGTGAAAGCTACATTAATGCCACGTTTGCACTGTATATTGCTCGACTGCTAAACAACAACATCACAGCGCAGCCTATTGACCAAAAACCAACAAACACGAGTGGAACATTGGTATTTCCATCATGCTTAGTCTCTCTTGCAAATTGTGATCACGAATGAAAGTATTATCTCGTAAAACTATTTGCACATCGCGCCTTCTTGCATGCCTTACATGGGCCCGAGTTCCCTCACATTTATGCAATTCAGTCTCAGCAAATTATTACCAAGAATACAAACAAAAACAAGCCATTGCATTTAACAACAAAATGTAATCACCTAATAACATCACAGACGATAAATCGGCAGCCATTCACCCTGTGTAAGCATCCGCAATTCCTTGGACACTCTCAAGGTTTATGTCGTCCCTTACGACTTCCCATTGTGCCAGCGTCATTGTATTCTCAAAACGAGAATGTATAATGGCTCGTAAACAAGGGTTTCACCTTGGATGTCGTGATAGAGATCCAGGTGGCGAGAATGTTTTTGTCTGACTTCTGTCAGTCACACAAACGACTGCCATTGTTTTGCCATCATAGCAGATTTATTAATGTACATTATCAACCGTAATGCAATAATTGAAACGTAAAGGCTCGGTTGAGGAAAGGCAACATCACACAAATCTCAAAAAACAATCTTCGAAAACATATGAACACCTAGAGTATACAATGTCCAAACATAACAACTCAATGTATATACTATGTGGAAGCATCCAATTCACTAAACTAATCACAGCTGTAGATTGTGGAAGGGCCAAACGTGTATCAATTGCTTATATCCACTGTTGAATAATCCTTAATATAGATTTGGTGAGCTTTTTTTGGTGGCTGTAATAAACACGTAAATGCAGCTTTCTAATTAGTATGAAACATGCACGTGGCCTGCGATCAACGTAAAAACACGATTGTTTTGAGTACGGTAATTGAACTAATGATTTTATGATGTCAATTAAAGGGTGTAATCATAGTTAGTATGACCAATTATGCATGGTAATAATCACGACTAGGTGGAGGTCTCAACACTGCAAATGTTCTAGAAGAATTATTTTGTTAAACTTGCTGAAATCAAATCAGCTTTTCAAAGCAACGTTTTGTCACAGAGAATTAAACAAAGAAACAATATTTTTTACATTTAAGTATTTTAGACACAATTCGAGTCACTATAGGTTGAAGCGGTAGTTAGTAGTACATACATATGTGTATATCAATTTATCAATATTTATATGAATATGATAATATATATATATATAAATATATATAAATGTAAAAATATAGATATATATATACATATATATATATATGAATGAATATATATATATATATATATATATATATATATATATATATATATATATATAATATATAATATATATCTATATATATATATATATATATAAATATATATATATATATATATATATATATATTTATATGTACATAAATAATATGTATAAATATACAGCTTTTTGAAACAACATTTTTTGTCAAAGAGACAAAACAAAGAAACAATATTTTACATTTAAGTATTTTAGACAACATTTGATTTGGTTCGTGCCCTAGGAGACCAGCCAACTCAGGATGGGATGGTTGATGATTGTCAGCTGACACTTGCTACTACGAGAACAGAGCGTAAGATAAATACTAAAAACGAATTAACATCGCAGGTCGTGCTATAGTGAAGTAATGTTCGTGCTTTGAATGTCATCAGAACCCAGATAAGTAATCCCAATATATTTGCCAGGCATTAAAACATAGTAAGACAATCCAATTAGGTCGAAACCGTGCGTGTTTTGATCAGAAATTTCCATTAGGGTATCGTGCGCCATAAAAGTGCATAGCTGCAGCATGAAAACCGAAATACAATACGCAATGCTTACTCGTTTGCAAAAACATAAGCGGCATATATATGGAGATGATCGGTATTCGGGGTGCCATTTCAGTTGGTATCAAAGGACAATAAATCATTTAACATGCACATGGTCGAACAGCACGATAGGCATACTAATTTATCGAATCGAGTTGACGACATGTTAGCAATATGAAATGGTTTCTTCAGATTCAGTTTCAGCGTCGGTGATAATTCTCATTGCCTAATTGGTAAAGGAACAAACGTCATCTCATTACTGCCAGACTGAGGTATACATGGCTGTATTCTCCGAAAGCTCACTGACCCGTGCGAAATAATCCCTCTCAATCGATGTGCCTAAAGTGGATTGTATCATAATATGTCACCTTACGCTTAAACTAATGTCCTCACCTAAAATATCGACGCCATTTTATCGAATTATGTGACAGCAATTATCATCCCGAAACCCAACATATTCGACAGCTAGGTTCACCGCAGCTATGAAAGAAGGAATAAATGCCAAGTTTAACAATACCACATTTTTACGCATAATTGCCAATGTCTTTGCAACACAAATCAACAAATATTCAAAATTTACAATACTCAAGATCCTCACATGCGCCAATTCACATTTATCTGAGGAAAATATAACTCAAGTCTCTGCTGATGGGAATAAATCGGCAGTCACTATTCAACCTTAAATGGAAAACTTTCCGGATATTGTGAGATATGGATGACTACATTTCTACGTGTTTATCACATAACAGATGCTTGACATGATCAGTAAATGTGCAGCCGTACAAGTCGAGTAAAGGTGATGGTACAGAAACAAAATTTTGCTTAAGCACAATGTTAGCGGAATCTTAGACAACATTCACACATGCATTCACATACAAACACACATACATACAACTTACATACATACATACATACATACATACATACATACATACATACATACAGATACAGACATACATACATACATACATACATACATACAGACATACATACATACATACATACATACATACATACATACATACATACATACATACATACATACATACATACATACATACATACATACATACATACATACATACATACATACATACATACATACATACATACATACATACATACATACATACATACATACATACATACATACATACATACATACATACATACATACATACATACATACATACATACATACATACATACATACATACATACATACATACATACATACATACATACATACATACATACATACATACATACATACATACATACATACATACATACATACATACATACATACATACATAAGACATACATACATCAACATACATACATACATACAAGTTCGTTAGAGATTATGGGGAATTGATATCAAATATATTTTCATAATATGCCAAGGGCATACCACGTCTTAGACCTTGCTAATGGTTTGTATCACAAAGTAATTAAAGCACTGCAATGTACCTTTGCACCTAAAGCAGTTAATATCTTTGCGCCATTGTGCCGTACCGTCACCTTTTCACCTCCCTATGTAGTATAATTGATCTAAACATTGTCCTATCAGCCTGCTGGTCAGACGTTTATGGCGGTGACCCTAACTGTAGTATAGTCCTGGGTCAGTTGATAATCTCATCTCATCCTGACAAGATTGGGCTCCTGATGCTAGAGCTTCACTATATCATCACAAACAACATCATATTTTGAACTCCATTAGCAGGTCCCAAACGATGATAGCAAGTTTCACATAATTATTATTATCAACTAGTAGAGACAATAAATCTTGCCCCCAGTCTAGAGCATTCTGTAGCACATCTATTGCTTCTTTGGCAATATTTGTTTTGGAATGTGAGAGCTGACCACTTTCATGTTTCAAACTAATTTGACGGCGATTATCAAGTCGATACAGTCTCTACGGGCAGCAGCTGCAAGTACGCTATCTGAATCTATCAAGGAGTATATGATACACGTCTATGCTGAGTGTGCAATATTGTGGCTTCCTTGGATGGAGATTATCGTGGTGTCTCTTGATACTTAATGAACAAATGACATCACCCATCGACCAACGCACATCGTTTCAATCCCATTGTATATATCATAAGTGATTGTCAGTGATGGATAAACACAGAAACTTTCCCTTTTCAGCAATCCACCATTAATATTAGCTTGTTCATGCGGATAGTTAATTAGTCCTCATAGATTAGACTTAAAATTAGTTTTGTATTGACTTTTAATCATTAACAACGCAAAACAAACCATGGCAACGTTTGTCAGATCTCCTACCTGTGACAGTTATGTTGCTTCTCCCCAGCATTTTGTGCCAGTTGTCTTCAGTCGAGTTATGTTTCTTTACAATGAGGGTGTTTTAGAATATTTATGTTTATGGGTTATTTGAGAACCTAGCCCATAAATCTATGTTCATTTTGGGTAAGATATCTGTAGGCACTATTATCTGTTCCGAATCATCTACAGAGCTAAACTGCCCAGGCTTAATGTTAGAAACGCGACACTGTCAATGAAACACAGCAGCCACAGTGATTTCTAAATGTACTGGGTTGCATTGATTCAATATCGGCATACTTGATGTCATGCATTCAGCAGTTGGCCTCCTGGATAAATGTAAATTTGTTCCTATCTCCTTGTTGCAGCGATGCCATACCTCTTCTTGATGATTTAATACAGCCTTGATATTAATTCAGTAGGGACATGTGAAGACATGGACTGCAGCATCAACACTCTACAAATCATTGGACGTGGTGTGCTGCACTTCATCATTTTGCGTCAATAAAACGTCTAGGGCTGCTAGCTGTTTGCAAGAGGTTTGACATTAAATAATAACAGCGGGGAGTAACTGAGCGACATATAAACCACATTCTATTGACAACATGCCCCTTAGGCTTGATTTGTATGTACTGTACAAACTACCCCCACATCCAGGCCTATTTACGTTGTCCTATATATATCACATGTCGCAATAACCAAGAAACACAAACGATTAGTGACGTAAAGCGTCATTCTTTGATCACATTGCGCTTCAGCATTGCATGGTATAAACGCCACTCACGACATCCGAACTGGATCGATGCTATGTGCACCTCAACATTGCCACGCATTGCGAGGTAGACGATATTCATGGAATTCAAATCCTGACTGGGCTTTCTCGTATGATTTACTAACTTCAATAAACAGCCAAGTCAATTCAAGCACAAACCGAATCGATTCGTAAACAGGTTAAGACTAGAAAACAAATTATCACCACGCTCAATTATTCACCAAATTTGAAATAATTGCGTTTGCGACTGTTGCCGTTTCAAACAGTACGGCACAGGAGTAGGAGGATAAGAAGTCATTCAACAGCTGGCCATGTGGAGGCCGTAGAACGCAATAAGACGAACGAGCACAAACCGACCCTTGCGCTCCACTAACCAGTGTGAGAATCTTGTAATCCAACAAGTAATTGACAGCAGCTGATTACCTTACGCCACACCAAAATCGCATCTCATCTCTGGTTGAAAATGTTGGTCACTGTGAAGAGCGGGATGCTACAATTAGTCTATTCAATTATGCATCTAAAACCAAAAATACACTGACACTCCTCGGGGCTTCAGGCGTAACGTTATCGCGGAGGTTTCGGTTACATCAGTTCATGCTGTTTCTATTATGTATAGGTACATATTACGCAGGGCATGACAATATTGATAGTCTGTCGATGTAGATGTTTGTTGGCCCTGGTAGATTACCATGATCAAAGTGAGTTTAGTCATCACGTCAATGTTCTTCGCGTTTTGTGATGAAGTGACTAAGGGGTTAAAAAAATGGACCGATAACTTACCCCTCAGTTGCGTCATCTAATCTGGGAAGTATCTATATTATACAGAAATTATTTCAAGTAATCGAAAGCTATGGCATTGATTATGGACATGAAGTTCAAGGGGGTGAAAGCAATATGGTCTATTAATGTCGAAACAGTTAAACAATATATGAACAGCTCATATCAATAACAAAAAGCAAAGAAGACAAGAACATAAACGGCCTTGATAATGCATTCATCTAAATATCATAGTTCTTTGCGAGAGACATAGCAGATAATGCCTCTGTGGCGTTTTCTTGTAGGGGTGGCAATGGCTACAAATATCTGCTTGTCTCTATGGCGATTCTTTACGGTTTCCCCTGTTATAAATCTGGACAGGTTTTTTTTTTCAATTTATCTAAAAGAAATATTCAACCGTGGTCGAAAAAGCCAGTTGATCAAACATAAAGTCATAAAAATATGTATTCCATAATGTTCTATCAGTAAACTATTCAACCCCGTTGTTGTTTGTCCATAGCAACCTTTGATCGACATATAATGATATATAAACTCCAATGACGTTCCCAACCATCATTCAAGATATAAAAGACTGGTACGTTGCGGATTCGTGCGTCTTAAAGACGTAAGGGTAAAATATATTTCAATTTCAAAATTGAAATGTACGTCGTATGTTTAAAATTCATTCCAATAAGCAGTTTCTGAACACAAGTGTCATATAACAACCATTGACAGAGGGTGATAATCATACCTCCACCAAGTCTAATCATTATCAAATTTGGGTTTATGTCATTGGCGACCATTAAGCTGTCTGCTCTTCAACTACCGCACACACATCGATTTTCGATATCACAGCAGTCCACGTGCACGTTACAGACTAATATGAGTCCTCGGGGGTTCAATCCATTAAAACATTACCACAATCCATCAATGTTTAAATGATACACGTCTATGCTGTGTTATCTTTCGAATTGGTCTGGTGTTTCGGGAAGAGCACACAATAATAACCTCATCCATCCAGCCGACATCCCCTCATTTCAAACCGACTGTTTATTCAGCTGTGTGTGTCAGCGATTGATATACGTAGAGGCCTTCCATTTGCAGCAATCAACGCTTGGGATAAGTATAGTGAGGTGGATACTCCATTTGTCTTCATGGCATAGACATGGAATGTGTTACTTTTGGGGTTTTAATACGTTTTTAGGAGATTGATTCAGAGGAAAATACTCAATTACATCCCGCGTACAACGTGAAGATATCAGTGTTTGTCGGATCATCATGCTCTGACGTAATTGAAAGTTTTGTTGGGTCTCTTCTCAACACTTTATAGTGTCAAAGGTAGTCGCTTCTTTTCAGAGGGAGTGCTCTAATATGGTGGCAATATGGGAACCTCAACAGTGAACCCATGCTCATCCTTATTATTTGTTTTGCGTTGCTTCTTGTTCATGGCAGTCTTTCAGTCATACCTGCCGATACACTGTATCTAGACATGTTAGAGACCTGACGCTGTGAATGAAACCTCTGCAACACTAATAGCTTTACGTACCTTATCTTGCTCTACGGGTGTAATAAAATTATGTCGGCAGCATCGATGTCGACAGCATCGATGTCGTACTTTAGCAATAGACTTGCTTCTCCGTAGTTGCAGCGATCCTTGAATTTATATGATTGTGTTGATATTTAGTATGTACAGATATATCAAGACGTGCACTGCGTTATCGATCCTCTAATCACCATCGGGTTCCGTGCCGCCCTTCATCATGCTGGGTAAAAGGCTCGTTATTTGAAGTGATCAATGCATCTCTGATATTAACAGAAACCGCAATTGGCTGATTCTGTACATTTTATCTACAAAATCAATCATCTGCAATGACTATTATAATAACTGAACATAATATCTCGGCAAGGCTGGACAAGCCACGGAGTAAGCATCATGATTTCTCCACAAACTAGCCTATACAATATACTGAACGAATATACCTTAGGAGCGAATTACCTACTTCATCACCACCTTACTCAGGCATTGCACCTTATGTTTGACAAAAGGCGAAGAATATCCAATCTTTTATCCTCCAGAATCTGATTGATTAATTACACTAACCCCATACAGAGTAGAATGAGGCAATAACTGCCACGTTGACGCGATATATCATAAGATAAACACAATTTCAACCGGCTTTGCTCATAAATTGGAAAATATTTGATACAAGGGAATTTGAGGGGAATGTGTTATATATTAACGTCATTACAATTTTGTGTGACACTCCGACAAATGAAATAAAACATGTTTTCGGGTTAACTTTAATGCTAATATATGAACCGCAAACTAGGTCGAAATACATCGATAGATACATAGATAAACTTTTGTTGAGTTCCTACTCAACACTCCATGTCCTATATGATGGTATCAGGAGTATCAACCCCTCCATGACATGTATGAAAGGGTGGGGAGCATTTCACTCCCTATAACATATATGATGAGATTGTGAGTACTTACCTCTGATATGTATGAAAGGATGAGGAGTAATCTCCTCTCCAAAGCTTGTATAATAGGATGGTGATAATTAACCTCTCCATGGCCTGTATGATAGTTTGATGATTAATTACCTCCCCATGACATGTATGATGGGATGGGTAGCATTAACCTCTCCATAACATGAATGATGGGATGGTGAGTATTCACCTCTCCCTGGCCTGTATGATAGGATGGTGAGACTTAGTTACCAATTGATTTGGCAGATTCTTTAATTGACTTGGCAACTACATTGACCGCAGCGAAACATACGAGACATAGTCAAGATTCTAATTCCAATTTGATTCCCATCCGAATGAGGTGAAGTGAGCAGATGAATGATGCGGAAGCAAGAATCATGGCCAATAAGCAGAGATTTCACATAAACCTACCTCGACTTAATTAACAATGGCAATGTCATTTATCGGATATTGCTAACTTATGCTTCTGAGCTCAATGTATGGCTGCCTCGGTGTACCTGGCAATGCGTAGTCATGGCAACGATAATGTTGTGGTGCTCAGGGCTTCCACCCAGTCCGGCTGCCGCGAGGTGGCGTTTACACCACACCACACATTGTAATCTGAAAGATGGCGCTACAGTTTTTTGTATCTCATGTTAAATGCGTTATGCGATATCCGTTAGACATCATAGATGAACTTAGCGGTTGGAGAGTTTGTGTTCCAATCGCTTCACCACACATGTTCAATACTCACCTACGTCCCTCAGCCAGAATGTGACCTATACCAAACGTTTAAGCTTCACATATGTCGTTCCGCATACAGGACCAGATATATGTCTACCCCCGTTCACCGATCTTTATTGATGCCATTAATAGCCTGACATTAGCATTGTTCTTTGGACTGTTTCATGCTATCATTTAAGCGTTATAAACGACCTATGGCTACCGGCTAATTGTAATTACACAGAACAATCTAATGGGTTTGTAATAAGGTCATCATCTTCACTGTACTGAATTTGCCACTCTAGTCGGCACAGATGATGAAGCCCGCACACATATCATGGGTAACTGAATATCGTCCGCTGCATTATCCGATATATATCCTGACATTAATAGACTTTAATATTGCTAAATGCTACATAATCATTTGACATTGTATTAGCAAACAAAATACTATGAATGCTGTCATCTAAGCAAATGAAGCCATACTCAGCAAGAACGCTTATGCACAATAAAGCGCGGTAGCAGTGGCATGTAGAAAGCCTCTATTATGCAAGGAATAAGCACTGAACACGTCCAAAAGGATGACAAACCAATATGAATATAATGCAACCAGTCAGGTGGCGGTCTGGAGTTGTACCCAGGAGTCTATGACGAGCTAGTGTGTTTCCTAGTTTCGCTTGAATACATACTGTTCGAGCCGATTAGAGAAGGAATGTGGAACGCCCTCTCAATTTCTGTTTCCCAATCAGGATCTGCTCAAGTTTATTACAGCTGAAAGTATATCTCGTCTTTTGTCACCATGAAGATAATTATAAGACGTGATACTTGCTGATAACATGACTGACTGCAAATACATGTAACCATGCGTAGGATGTTTTTATGAAGATAAGGGCTTTGTTAATAATCAATTTGCATGCATGTTGCAATAAATTTGTCTCATAAAGATTAGTGATAGACAATTGCGAATCGTTAATGTATCCGGATTTTTGGGACCAAGATATATACCTCTATGTTATGTATTGCCTACTATGATCGGTTATGTATTGCTTAATATGATCGGTTATGTGTTATTTATCATAATCGGTTATGCATTGCTCACCATATATGGTTATGTATTGTTTACCATAATCGGTTATGTAATGCTCCCCATTATCGGTTATGTTATGCTTGCTTACCATAATCGCTATTGCATTAATGTGATCGCTTTTGTATTGCTTACAATGATCAGTTATGTATTGCTTACCATAATCGGTGATGTATTGCTTACTATGATCAGTTATGTATTGCTTACCATAACCAGTTATGCCTTGCTTGCAAACATCGGTTAGGCAATGCTAACCATAATGGGCAATGTATTGCTTACTTTTGATCGGTTCTGTATTGCTTACCATAATCGGTGTTGTATTGCTCACCATAATCGGTTATGTATTACTTAATATGATCGGTTATGTATTCCTTACTATGATCGGTTATATGTTGCTTACCATATCAAATGTTGTAGAACTGTCTTTTGATATAGCAGCTGCCAACAATCTAAATATTATGGTGATGATCGAAGCTTGCTGTTAATGCTTCGATACAGTTGTAAAGCGTGTCATTATCCTCACTTTATAATCGCTGTCATAGTAACCATCACCCTCTGCAGCATATGTAATAGAGATTAATTAGATGGACATTTACCTGTTAAACATCCCAGATATGAATAAACCGAGTTTCAAATTTATATTAGCCAACAACACCTTGTGTTGCCACCATCAGCTCCAGAAGGCGAGAATAAGACAACGTAGTGTGGAAATCATGCGCATTTGTAATTTAGCCTTCCCGGTAAGAAGTCTAATCAAAGATCATCGCCTGGAACTCTTTTCTGACATGAAGGTGCGTATCACATACAAGAATTGTGAGCAGGTGAGTATATAAGATTGTCATTGATGTCACGTTCTTTATAATTCCACCACTACTTGGTTTGCTACATCCTCTTCCAGTTACATTATACACTCTGAATTATATCCATGCTGCCAGTTATGAATCGGGCATATGTGTTCTCAAATCCATCGTCATTAATCTTAGTACTGTCGTTAGTGAAACGCGATCATTTGCATGTAAACGTCGGTATTGTTGGCTTTCTTTAAAGTAATCGTCCCTTACCTTTTAAAAAGCGTACTTTGACGAAATGTGCGGCGTACGTTAATAATTTACTCTAATAAGCAGTTTCTGAACACAAGTTCCATATAACAATCTCCACGTAGTCTAATCATTATCAAATTATGGTTTTTACATTGGCTGTCATTAAGCTGTCTGCTCTGCAACCGCACAAACATCAATTTACTATTTTATAGCAGTCCACGTACATGTTACACACTAATATGAGTCCCTAGCGGTTGAAGCCATCACAAAATTACCACTATCCATCAATGTTTAAATGATACACGTCTATGTTGTGCTATCTTCGGAATTGGTCTGTGGTTTCGAGAAGAGCACACAATAATAACCTCATCCATCCAGCCGACATCCCCTCATTTCCAGCAGATTGTTAATCCAGCTGTGGGTGTCAGCGATGGATAAACGTGGAGGCCAGCTGTTTTCAGCAATCAACGATTAGCATAATAATAGTGAGGTGGATACTTCTTTTATTTTCATGACATAGACATAGAATGCGTTAATTATGGGTTTTAATACGTTTTAAGAAGATTGATTCTGAGGTAATTACTCCATCACATATTATGTACAAGGTGTTAATGAACATATCAGTGTTTATAGCTAATATATCAACCGCAATGTAGGTCGAAATACATCGATAGATACATAGATAAAGTTTTTTTGAGTTCCTACTCAACACTCCATGTCCAATATGATGGTTTCGGGAGTATATACCCCTCCATGACATGTATGAAAGGATGGGGAGCATTTACCTCTTCATATTAATATGATGGGATGGTGATAATTAACCTCTCGATGGCTTGTATGATAAGATGGTGATTATTTACCTCTCCATCACATGCATGATAGAATTGATAGCATTTACTTCTCTAAAACATGTATGAGGGGATGGTGATAATTTACCTCTCCATAACATGTATGATGGGATGGTAATTATTGACCTCTTCAAGACATAAATGATGAAATCAGGAGTATTTACCACAGACAATGACCTGTATGGTGTGATTTGGAGTATTTGAATCTAAATGGTCTGCATGATGGGATGAAGAATACACCCCTCGATTGCCTGTATAATTGGATGTGGAGTGTTAACCGCTCATTGACATGTATGATGGGATGGGTAACATTTTGCCCTCCATGACCTGTATGGGATGAGAGGACTGACCCCCACATGACCAGTGTCGCAAGGTTCACCATCTTGATGGCTTGTATGTTGGGGCTGGAACCATACTGGTCTATATGATGAGGCTGGAACCAGAGTGGCCTGCATGATTAGGTTTTACCCTTCAAATAAACATATCAGTGTTTGTCGGATCATCGCGCTCTGACGTAATTGTAAGTTTTGTTGGGTTGCTTCTTAACACGTTATAGTGTCAAATCTAGTAGCTTCTTGTCAGAGAGAGCGCTCTAATCTGGGAACCTCAACAGTGAAACCATGCGCATCCTTGTTATTTGTTTGCGTTGCTTCTTGGTCATGGCAGACTTTCAGTCATTTCCAAGTATCTGCAGATACACTTTGTCTAGACATAATGTTAGAGACCTGACGCTGTGAATGAAACCGCTGCAACACTGATAGCTTTACGTACCTTATCGATGGGTGCAATAAACATGTCGACTGCATTGATGTCCATTTTTATCAATAGACTTGCTTCTCTGTTGATTGTGGTAAATACTCACCATCCCATCATACATGTCATAGAGAGGTTAATACTCACCATCCCATGATATATGTTATGGAGCGGTAAATACTACCAATTTCATCAGACATGTAATGGACAGGTAATAATCACCATGCAGCGATCCTATCCCCTTGAATATTTATGATTGTGTTGATTGTGTATATATTTAATGTTTACGGATATGTCAAGAAGTGGACTGCGTTATCGACCCTCTAATCACCATCGGGTTCAGTGCCGCCCTTCATCGTGCTCTTTAAAATGCTCGTTATATAAAGGGGTCAATGCATTCCTGACATGAACGGATACCGTCTACCTTGTTTACCTTGTATCTACAAAACCAATCATCTGCAATGACTATTAAAATAACTGAACAACATATATCTACCAGGCTGGGCAAGCTAGGGTGTATGCACTAGCATTTCTTTAAATACTTGCCTATACAATATACTGAGCGAATATACCCAAGGAGCGAATTACCTACATCATCAAGTGAAAGCTACATTAATGCCACGTTTGCACTGTATATTGCTCGACTGCTAAACAACAACATCACAGCGCAGCCTATTGACCAAAAACCAACAAACACGAGTGGAACATTGGTATTTCCATCATGCTTAGTCTCTCTTGCAAATTGTGATCACGAATGAAAGTATTATCTCGTAAAACTATTTGCACATCGCGCCTTCTTGCATGCCTTACATGGGCCCGAGTTCCCTCACATTTATGCAATTCAGTCTCAGCAAATTATTACCAAGAATACAAACAAAAACAAGCCATTGCATTTAACAACAAAATGTAATCACCTAATAACATCACAGACAATAAATCGGCAGCCATTCACCCTGTGTAAGCATCCGCAATTCCTTGGACACTCTCAAGGTTTATGTCGTCCCTTACGACTTCCCATTGTGCCAGCGTCATTGTATTCTCAAAACGAGAATGTATAATGGCTCGTAAACAAGGGTTTCACCTTGGATGTCGTGATAGAGATCCAGGTGGCGAGAATGTTTTTGTCTGACTTCTGTCAGTCACACAAACGACTGCCATTGTTGCCATCATAGCAGATTTATTAATGTACATTATCAACCGTAATGCAATAATTGAAACGTAAAGGCTCGGTTGAGGAAAGGCAACATCACACAAATCTCAAAACAATCTTCGAAAACATATGAACACCTAGAGTATACAATGTCCAAACATAACAACTCAATGTATATACTATGTGGAAGCATCCAATTCACTAAACTAATCACAGCTGTAGATTGTGGAAGGGCCAAACGTGTATCAATTGCTTATATCCACTGTTGAATAATCCTTAATATAGATTTGGTGAGCTTTTTGGTGGCTGTAATAAACACGTAAATGCAGCTTTCTAATTAGTATGAAACATGCACGTGGCCTGCGATCAACGTAAAAACACGATTGTTTTGAGTACGGTAATTGAACTAATGATTTTATGATGTCAATTAAAGGGTGTAATCATAGTTAGTATGACCAATTATGCATGGTAATAATCACGACTAGGTGGAGGTCTCAACACTGCAAATGTTCTAGAATTATTTTGTTAAACTTGCTGAAATCAAATCAGCTTTTCAAAGCAACGTTTTGTCACAGAGAATTAAACAAAGAAACAATATTTTACATTTAAGTATTTTAGACACAATTCGAGTCACTATAGGTTGAAGCGGTAGTTAGTAGTACATACATATGTGTATATCAATTTATCAATATTTATATGAATATGATAATATATATATATATAAATATATATAAATGTAAAAATAAAGATATATATATACATATATATATATGAATGAATATATATATATATGTATATATATATATATATGTATATATACATATATATTAATATATATATCTATATATATATTTATATAAAATATATATATATATATATATATATATATTATATGTACATAAATAATATGTATAAATATACAGCTTTTTGAAACAACATTTTGTCAAAGAGACAAAAACAAAGAAACAATATTTTACATTTAAGTATTTTAGACAACATTTGATTTGGTTCGTGCCCTAGGAGACCAGCCAACTCAGGATGGGATGGTTGATGATTGTCAGCTGACACTTGCTACTACGAGAACAGAGCGTAAGATAAATACTAAAAACGAATTAACATCGCAGGTCGTGCTATAGTGAAGTAATGTTCGTGCTTTGAATGTCATCAGAACCCAGATAAGTAATCCCAATATATTTGCCAGGCATTAAAACATAGTAAGACAATCCAATTAGGTCGAAACCGTGCGTGTTTTGATCAGAAATTTCAATTAGGGTATCGTGCGCCATGAAAGTGCATAGCTGCAGCATGAAAACCGAAATACAATACGCAATGCTTACTCGTTTGCAAAAACATAAGCGGCATATATATGGAGATGATCGGTATTCGGGGTGCCATTTCAGTTGGTATCAAAGGACAATAAATCATTTAACATGCACATGGTCGAACAGCACGATAGGCATACTAATTTATCGAATCGAGTTGACGCCATGTTAGCAATATGAAATGGTTTCTTTAGATTCAGTTTCAGCGTCGGTGATAATTCTCATTGCCTAATTGGTAAAGGAACAAACGTCATCACATTACTGCCAGACTGAGGTATACATGGCTGTATTCTCCGAAAGCTCACTGACCCGTGCGAAATAATCCCTCTCAATCGATGTTCCTAAAGTGGATTGTATCATAATATGTCACCGTACGCTTAAACTAATGTCCTCACCTAAAATATCGACCCCATTTTATCGAATTATGTGACAGCAATTATCATTCCGAAACCCGACATATTCGACAGCTAGGTTCACCGCAGCTATGAAAGAAGGAATAAATGCCAAGTTTAACAATACCACATTTTTACGCATAATTGCCAATGTCTTTGCAACACAAATCAACAAATATACAATAACATTTACAATACTCAAGATTCTCACATGCGCCAATTCACATTTATCTGAGGAAAATATAACTCAAGTCTCTGCTGATGAGAATAAATCGGCAGTCACTATTCAACCTTAAATGGAAAACTTTCGGGATATTGTGAGATATGGACGACTACATTTCTACGGGTTTATCACATAACAGATGCTTGACATGACCAGTAAATGAGCAGCCGTACAGGTCAAGTAAAGGTGATGGTACAGAAACAAAATTTTGCTTAAGCACAAAGTTAGCTGAATCTTAGACAAACACATACATTCACACATGCATTCACACATACATACATACATACATACATACATACATACATACATACATACATACATACATACATACATACATACATACATACATACATACATACATACATACATACATACATACATACATACATACATACATACATACATACATACATACATACATACATACATACATACACATACATACATACATACATACATACATACATACATACATGCATGCATGCATGCATGCATACATACATACATACATACATACATACATACATACATACAGACATACATACATATACATACATACACATACATACATACATACATACATACATACATACATACATACATACATACATACATACAGACATACATACATACATACATACATACATACATACATACATACATACATACATACATACAGACATACATACATACATACATACATACATACATACATGCATGCATACATACATACATACATACATACATACATACATACATACATACATACATACATACATACATACATACATACATACATACATACATACATACATACATACATACATACATACATACATACATACATACATACATACATACATACATACATACATACATACATACATACATACATACATACATACATACATACATACATACATACATACATACATACATACATACATACATACATACATAAATGTTGACTTATCTGTGCCAGCAGCTCAAAGGGTTTACAGCACTAATCTCAGGGAGCTGGCGTGCTTTGTGCCAATACCATGAGTGATACGTCTAATGTGAAGTCACCACGCCAACGCTACCACGAGTCATGTCCTGTTGTGACCCAGGGGTTGAAGAACAGGGCAAGTTAGTAATCCCTTTCGCTGTAAACCCTGACCCATGCAGTGTGTTCATTAAATTACTGTAGACGTATTCAAGGTCTCTTGTCTTGATTAATGATGCACGGATTGTTTTGGCACCAATCACCTGAATAGGATGATGAAGGTAACCTAACCATATATTCGGTAGTTCGATGGCGTGTAGAGATTAGTAAGTGTTAAATTGATCGAGGGTTTCGTATATCAACCATTGTTAATTCATGAAAAAAATGCGCAAACTAGCGGCGTTGCTCCTCCTCTATTCCATGCCTGTGCTTTTGGTGGCTACACTCATTACATTTCTCCTATAATCTCATTATCAAGCACACATATGCTTAAACGTTTTTCAGAAACTGATTCTGAGCTGATTACTGAGTGCTATAGAACTTAGCAATGTTTATCGGATCATACCACCTCTGACTTCACTTTAAGACAGTTATTTTGAAGTTGCTTATCCAAAATACATCATGTAGGTAATGTTCAAAAGCAACATTTTAATCATCTTTGAGAATTCATGTTCATTTTAGGGTAGATATTTGTACCCATTACGACATGGTGCATTGTTTTGCGATGCTTCTTTGTCACACAAAATACCGGTAATTCCGAAATAACTGCCAACACAAACTGTCCAGGAATAGTGATAGAAATATGTTAATGGAAGGCAGCTGTCACAGTGAAAGCTATATGTACAATACCCTATTCATGAGATGCTTCAACAAAAGACATGCTGCACACCTCTGTCAAAGGGTTCGGAAGAGAAGCTGTCAATCACAAACCGGCCATGTTGAGGTCATAGTAAACGATTACTGGATCAAGCTAGGTAGCGGTTGACTCACTAGACCAGCATCTAGCCAGCCTGCCCCTGATTGACAGCAGTTAATCGACCCATATCACACCTCAAGCCAATCGAGTGGTATACGTATATACATATATATTTTATATATATAAAACATATGTATATATAAGTATATAGATATATGCATATATATATATATATATATATAGAGATAGTAGGTATATAGATATAGAAAGATGGAGAGAGATATACATAGAGGAGACATATATATATACAGATGGGGGAGAGATTTATATATATATCTAGATATATAGGGAGAGATTTGTATATAGATAGATAAAAAGATGGATATATGGATAAAGAAAAAAAATACATATATAGAGAGAAATATCTATCGATAGAGAGATATATAGATATAGAGACATAAAGAGATAGAGAGAGAGGGAGAAATATAGAGGTACAGAGATTTATCCATATATATATATATATAAAGATATATACATATATATACATATATATATATATATAGACATAGCTTTATATATATATTTATATATATATCTATTTATATATATATGTATATATATAAATATATATGTACATATATATATCCATATATATATATATATATATATTAAGGTATATATATATTTATTATATCTATATAAAATATATATATATATAAAAATATATATATATATTTATGTATATATATATATACATATATATATATATATATATATATATATATATATATATATATATATATATATATATATCTATATGTATATATATATATATATATGTATATATATATATGTCGTCTTAATACTTGGGGATGAGGATAAACTTAGTAAGCAACATTTTCAAAGTCTTTGAAGAGAATCTCTAAGGAAGCGGATGCATGACAGAATATTATTTAACGGCTGTACAGGAAATATTTGTGTGTTATATGTTACTGTGAAACATCTTCGGGCATACCATTCGTTCATAACATGAAGATTGTTAGTTGATGCTATGAGGCGGTAACCGCATGCTTTTATGGGCCTAAGTAACCATACAACTAGACATCATAAAAATCACCAATAAATCCTATTCATTCAGGTTGAGATATCTCAACTCAGTTTGGTGGGGATTTTCAATTTCTTCTGTTATTTGTGACATCTTTCGTTTATTACACAACCCTTATTTGCAATTTGTTTCACTGGAGAAGCAATTATGTTCCAATCAGCATCTACCCCGCATTATTCATCATGTGTCAACAGCATTAACTGATAACTAACCATGTTTCAAGTAAAACCAACTAACGCATATCATCCAATGAATGATGCATCATATTGATTAACTCATATCTGGCCGACCAGTTAAATTTCTTTAAGTTCGTCTTCGACCTTAACTTCCTCGATAAGCACACACATACCAAGCGGTTGCTGATCATGTGGGTGTATGTAAAGTCACAATTACCTGTTATGCTGTGGACGTATGCGGCAGCTTGGGGGCTCACAGGCCTCGTTCTGGAAATCGCTGCATTATTCATGATGCAATATAAAGTGCTCCGCATCAAATTTGCACGCATCATTTGTGACCATTGACGAAGTATCAAAGGGGGGCTTGCACTTGTCACGTGGTATATATCGGGTAATTATCTTTAATTTGCAGATTACGGCTGTCAACGCCTTATCCATAAAGACATCTGGTACATCAATGGTAAAGGAATCCTTCCTTGAGGGGTTTCGACAGCGGTACCATAATTTGCACATATATACTAATGCTGGTGTAGTGTATTTGAGTCAAACAAGACAAGGCGGTTTTGTGGT
>CM067351.1:54547172-54584672 GCA_034190875.2 Urechis unicinctus | reverse complement strand
TTACGTTGTCCTATATATATATCACATGTCGCAATAACCAAGAAACACAAACGATTAGTGACGTAAAGCGTCATTCTTTGATCACATTGCGCTTCAGCATTGCATGGTATAAACGCCACTCACGACATCTGAACTGGATCGATGCTATGTGCACCTCAACATTGCCACGCATTGCGAGGTAGACGATATTCATGGAATTCAAATCCTGACTGGGCTTTCTCGTATGATTTGCTAACTTCAATAAACAGCCAAGTCAATTCAAGCACAAACCGAATCGATTCGTAAACAGGTTAAGACTAGAAAAACAAATTATCACGACGTTAAATTATTCACCAAATTTGAAATATTGCGTTTGCGACTGTTGCCGTTTCAAACAGTACGGCACAGGAGTAGGAGGATAAGAAGCCAATCAACAGCTGGCCATGTGGAGGCCGTAGAACGCAATAAGACGAACGAGCACAAACCGACCCTTGCGCTCCACTAACCAGTGTGAGAATCTTGTAATCCAACAAGTAATTGACAGCAGCTGATTACCTTACGCCACACCAAAATCGCATCTCATCTCTGGTTGAAAATGTTGGTCACTGTGAAGAGCGGGATGCTACAATTAGTCTATTCAATTATGCATCTAAAACCAAAAATACCTTGACACTCCTCTGGGCTTCAGGCGTAACGTTATCGCGGAGGTTTCGGTTACATCAGTTCATGCTGTTTCTATTATGTATAGGTACATATTACGCAGGCCATGACAATATTGATAGTCTGTCGATGTTTGTTGGCCCTGGTAGATTACCATGATCAAAGTGAGTTTAGTCATCACGTCAATGTTCTTCGCGTTTTGTGATGAAGTGACTAAGGGGGTTAAAAAAATGGACCGATAACTTACCCCTCAGTTGCGTCATCTAATCTGGGAAGTATCTATATTATACAGAAATCATTCCAAGTAATCGAAAGCTATGGCATTGATTATGGACATGAAGTTCAAGGGGGTGAAAGCAATATGGTCTATTAATGTCGAAACAGTAAAACAATATATGAACAGCTCATATCAATAACAAAAAGCAAAGAAGACAAGAACATAAACTGCCTTGATAATGCATTCATCTAAATATCATAGCTCTTTGCGAGAGACATAGCAGATAATGCCTCTTTGGCGTTTTCTTGTAGGGGTGGCAATGGCTACAAATATCTGCTTGTCTCTATGGCGATTCTTTACGGTTTCCCCTGTTATATATCTGGACAGGTTTTTTTCAATTTATCTAAAAGAAATATTCAACCGTGGTCGAAAAAGCCAGCTGATCAAACATAAAGTCATAAAAATATGTATTCCATAATGTTCTATCAGTAAACTATTCAACCCCGTTGTTGTTTGTCCATAGCAACCTTTGATCGACATATAATGATATATAAACTCCAATGACGTTCCCAACCATCATTCAAGATATAAAAGACTGGTACGTTGCGGATTCGTGAGAGCAAAATTGTGTCTTAAAGACGTAAAGGTAAAATATATTTCAATTTCAAAACCTCCTTGACGAAATGTACGTCGTATGTTTAAAATTCATTCCAATAAGCAGTTTCTGAAAACAAGTTTCATATAACAACTATTGACAGAGGGAGATAATCATACCTCCACGAAGTCTAATCATTATCAAATTTGGGTTTATGTCATTGGCTACCATTAAGCTGTCTGCTCTTTAACTACCGCACACACATCGATTTTCGATATCACATCAGTCCACGTGCACGTTACAGACTAATATGAGTCCTCGGGGGTTCAATCCATTAAAACATTACCACAATCCATCAATGTTTAAATGATACACGTCTATGTTGTGTTATCTTTCGAATTGGTCTGGTGTTTCGGGAAGAGCACACAATAATAACCTCATCCATCCAGCCGACATCTCCTCATTTCAAACCGACTGTTTATTCAGCTGTGTGTGTCAGCGATTGATATACGTAGAGGCCTTCCATTTGCAGCAATCATCGCTTGGGATAAGTATAGTGAGGTGGATACTCCATTTGTCTTCATGGCATAGACATGGAATGTGTTACTTTTGGGGTTTTAATACGTTTTTAGGAGATTGATTCAGAGGAAAATACTCAATTACATCCCATGTACAACGTGAACATATCAGTGTTTGTCGGATCATCATGCTCTGACGTAATTGAAAGTTTTGTTGGGTCTCTTCTCAACACTTTATAGTGTCAAAGGTAGTCGCTTCTTTTCAGAGGGAGTGCTCTAATATGGTGGCAATATGGGAACCTCAACAGTGAACCCATGCTCATCCTTATTATTTGTTTTGCGTTGCTTCTTGTTCATGGCAGTCTTTCAGTCATACCTGCCGATACACTGTATCTAGACATAATGTTAGAGACCTGACGCTGTGAATGAAACCTCTGCAACACTAATAGCTTTACGTACCTTATCTTGCTCTACGGGTGTAATAAAATTATGTCGGCAGCATCGATGTCGACAGCATCGATGTCGTACTTTAGCAATAGACTTGCTTCTCCGTAGTTGCAGCGATCCTTGAATTTATATGATTGTCTTGATATTTAGTATGTACAGATATATCAAGACGTGCACTGCGTTATCGATCCTCTAATCACCATCGGTTTCCGTGCCGCCCTTCATCGTGCTGGGTAAAAGGCTCGTTATTTGAAGTGATCAATGCATCTCTGATATTAACAGAAACCGCAATTGGCTGATTCTGTACATTTTATCTACAAAATCAATCATCTGCAATGACTATTATAATAACTGAACATAATATCTCGGCAAGGCTGGACAAGCCACGGAGTAAGCATCATGATTTCTCCACAAACTAGCCTATACAATATACTGAACGAATATACCTTAGGAGCGAATTACCTACTTCATCACCACCTGACTCAGTCATTGCACCTTATGTTTGACAAAAGGCGAAGAATATCCAATCTTTTATCCTCCAGAATCTGATTGATTAATTACACTAACCCCATACAGAGTAGAATGAGGCAATAACTGCCACGTTGACGCGATATATCATAAGATAAACACAATTTCAACCGGCTTTGCTCATAAATTGGAAAATATTTGATTCAAGGGAATTTGAGGGGAATGTGTTATATATTAACGTCATTACAATTAATGTGACACTCCGACAAATGAAATAAAACATATTGCATGTTTTCGGGGTAACTTTAAAGCTAATATATGAACCGCAAACTAGGTCGAAATACATCGATAGATACATAGATAAACTTTTGTTGAGTTCCTACTCAACACTCCATGTCCTATATGATGGTATCAGGAGTATTAACCCCTCCATGACATGTATGAAAGGGTGGGGAGCATTTCCCTCCCTATAACATATATGATGAGATTGTGAGTACTTACCTCTGACATGTATGAAAGGATGAGGAGTAATCTCCTCTCCAAAGCTTGTATAATAGGATGGTGATAATTAACCTCTCCATGGCCTGTATGATAGGGTGGTGAGACTTAGTTACCAATTGATTTGGCAGATTCTTTAATTGACTTGGCAACTACATTGACCGCAGCGAAACATACGAGACCTAGTCAAGATTCTAATTCCAATTTGATTCCCATCCGAATGAGGTGAAGTGAGCAGATGAATGATGCGGAAGCAAGAATCATGGCCAATAAGCAGAGATTTCACATAAACCTACCTCGACTTAATTAACAATGGCAATGTCATTTATCGGATATTGCTAACTTATGCTTCTGAGCTCAATGTATGGCTGCCTCGGTGTACCTAGCAATGCGTGGTCATGCCAACGATAATGTTGTGGTATTCAGAGCATCCACCCAGTCCGGCTGCGCGTGGTGGCGTTCATGCCATACCAGGCCGCAACACATTGTGGTCCGATAGATGGCGCTACACAGATTTGTGTATCTCATGTTAAATGCGTTATGCGATATAGGTTGGACATCATAGAGGTTGAAGAGTTTGTGTTCTCATCGCTACACTACCCATGTCCACAATAACCGAAGTCCCTCAGCCAGAATGTGACCTATACCCAACGCTTAAGTTTCACATATGTTGTTCTCTGAACTGTTGCATGCTATCATTTAAGCGTTATAAACGACCTAGGGCTACTGGCTAATTGTAATTGCACAGAACCATCTAATGCGACTTATAATTAGGTCATCTGTACTGCAAAGGCCACTTGAGTCAGCCCAGAAGATAAAGCCCGCAAAAACGTGACCTGGAGATCACAATCATGCGACAAAAAACTTTTCTTATCTATTTAAAACTGTGCGAGCGTTGGTTGGAAGATAAAGTGTAATGGCTATGCCAACATACAGATCCCAGTCCGTGTATGAAAAGGGCCATATATAGAACGTTATGACCAGTAGGGGCATGTGTCAATATCATGGGTAACTGAATATCGTCTGCTGTATAATCCGTTATATATCCTGACATTAATTGACTTCCACTTTCTCTATCCCAAGGAATGTGGAATTCAAGGAAAAGGTTATTACCCATAACTCCTCTCCAATGAGAACGTCAATGTATCAGTCATATATTTAACACTTCGTATCAAATATGATATCCAGTGCATGTAACATATTGTGCATGTAACATCTAATGCATGTATCATATAGTGCATGTAACAAATGCAGCAATACTCAGCAAGAACGCTTATGCACAATAAGGACTACTTTCGGCGCGGTTGCAGTATCATGTAGAAAGCCTCTATTATGCAAAGAATAAACACTGAACACGTCCAATAGGATGACAAACAAGTATGAATATAATGCAACCAGTCAGGTGGCGGTCTGGAGTTGTATCCCAGAGTCCAAGGCGAGCGTGTTTTCTAGTTTCGCTTGAATACATACTGTACGAGCCGATTAGAGAAGGAATGCGGAAAGCCCTCTCAATTTCTGTTTCCCAATCAGAATCTGCTCAGGTTTATTACAGCTGCAAGCATTCCTCTTCTAATGTCATCATGAAGATAATTATAAGACGTGATACTTGCTGAAAACAGGACTGACTGCAAAAACATGTACCTATGCGTATATATTGCTTACTATGATCGGTTATGTGTTGCTTACTATAATTGGTTATATATTTCTTATTATGATCGGTAATGGATTGCTTACCATAATCGATTATGTATTGCTTACTATATTCGGTCATGTAATGCTTACCATAATCGGTTATGTATCACCTGCTATGATCGGTTATGTATTGCTTACTATGATCGGTTTTATATTGTCTACCATACCAAATGTCGTCGAACTGTCCTTGATATATCGGCTGCCTTAAATCTAGATATTATGATGATTATCGAAACTTAGTTAGTCGATTTAGTTATGAAAGCGTCGTCATCATCGCCGCTTCCTTTACTATCGTCATCATTGTCACCATCACTTTATAATCGCTGTCATAGTTAGCATCACCTTCTTCAGCATCGGTTATAGATTAGATGGACATTTACCGGTTAATAATCCCGGGTATGTATAATACATTGCAAATGAATCTATTTCGTGTCGAGTTTCTAATTTATATTAGCCAACTACACTTTGTGTTGCCAGCATCAGCTCCACAGAACGAGAATAAAACTACGTCGTGTGGAAATCCTGCCTAGCTGTAAATTAGCATATCACATGCACGAAAGGTGAGCCGGTAAGTATATTTGATTGCTTTATTAAAGATATATAAACTCCAAAGACGTTCTCAACCTGCATGCAAGATATAAAGGACATGACTAATATGCAACGTTGCGGCCTCGTACGAACGAAATGGTGTCATAAAGAAGTCAATTATATTTCAATTTCAAAATCTCCTTGACGAAAAGTGCGTCGTATGTTTTTAATCCATTACAATAAGGAGATTCATATAACAATTATTGACTGAGGGAGATAATCATACCTCCATGTAGTCTAATCATTACCAAATTTGGGTTTATGTCCTTGCCTATCATTAAGCCGTCTGCTCTTAAACCGCACACACATAGCAGTCCATGTGCATGTTACAAACTAATACCTCCCATGGCATGTATGATGGCATGCTGATGCGCCTTCATTATCTGATGAACGTTCTATCATTCTGAATGAAGATGATTTTCTTCAGGGAAACACTAAGTATGATAGTATGCATATATATTTAAGCACCAATATAGACTTGATGGGCTGTGCATCACGCTTCTGAACGATTGCCATGTGTTTGGTATATACTCAGTTTGGGCCAGTGACCTAATACAAACACTTGCTTGAACACTTCCTTAAAACAAATCATCTCTGATACGCCCATTTGATTCAAAATGCGTTTTCTGGGTTTTCCCGTGCTTGGCTTCCCAAATAATAACGCTGCTCTCCGACCGATTTTGTTAATTGTCAAACCTCGCCGATGATCCCATTACAAGGCTTCCCTCAGGCTAGTTATAATTATAAAAGGTGTAAGCAGGTGGTAGAATATTTGCTGTCACACATATTTGCATATCTGTGCATTTTTAACACTCCGGGGAAGGAGCTCTTGTGGGATGGCGGAGGTTCACATGGCAAGTAACAAATCTGCAGGGAGGATTAGGGGGATTAATATTCCCTTTTTGGGACCTAAGAGAAGGGTTGGGGTAAGTCTCCAATGGCGAGCAACATGTATAATTTATCTTCACTTAGCCTAAAAGAGTAAAAGTACTCATCAATTTAATCAATCATTGCAAAATGGACGCATATATATTGTGAATAAAATAAACATGACCCATCCTTATACCCAGGTGAAACAAACAACCTTGCGCGACGATTCTGACATGCAAGCTAACTGGTGTAAGTATTAGTTCTGTTCAGACGCAGACGATTCTGTCGGACATGGTCAGCTGAAAAACGAATTAATACGTTATGCATCAGGCATTAGTGCTTTCTCTAGATAAGTACCGAAAACAAAGTAGGATCTCATGATAACAGTATTGTAAAAAAACAAACATTTTACATCTGGCCATTGAACCCAAAAAGACCCACTGTTTTATCGGGAACTGCAATGGATCGAGCTATATTGGCGACACTAGTTAATAACCATCAAACTGAGAGAACCCTCCCATCAAGGATGGAGTCATTAAGTTCGTCTTTAAATGGAAACAATTTAAAGTCCTTTACCCAAATCCTCGATAACAACACGATGCCTGATGCTCCGCGGAGGGCCATGACTACATGTCATTGTACATTGCAATGCGTGGCCATGGCAGCTTTAATGTTGCGGTGCACAGAGCAATGAGGTGGGCCAAGAGGAGCGAGAGGATGTGTTCTCATCTATATACTCTCCTCTTTCCTAGCTTTGCCCAATATCCATGGTTCTCAGAAAGACCTAGACACATGTCTATGGATTACGTTTCTATATCGCTCAGACAGGATCTGTTTTGGAAACAGACAGTTTTGCAGTTTCAATAGATTTGTGCAATCGATAAACTTACCTTGGTGCTATTCGCTGTAATATCAAATCATAATCTTTAAGCGTTTTAGTACAACTAAGGATACTGGCTAATAGTTATGGCGGAGAACTGACGCTGTTGGTAATGAAGAACACCATGTTAGCTTTTCTGAACTCGTCACTTATGTCGGCAGAGATGATGACGTCCCCAATCAAAGTGACCTGGAAGGGAGAATTGTATCACACAAAAAATTACACTAAAGTATTTAAGAGCAAATAAACATTGGTAGAATGATTAGTTGTACTATTCCGTGTTGGAAATGCGCCCCAATTAAATAACAATTGTGATAGATACGGGTAAGGGTCAAGATCTTGTCTAATTAACTTCCGTCCGCTGTTTCATCCGGTAAATCTTCTGATATTATCACACGTTCATTTTTTTCAATCCCGAGGGTTGTAGCAATCGTCGAAATAGGCAATCACCAATAAAACCTCTCAGATGATGATCTTAAGGTTTTAAAGAGTCTATTTAACACTTAGTAATGTATGCAATATAGTGAATGCAATATCGAGTGAATGCTGCATCAAGTGAATGCTTAATCTCAGCAAATATTTCATCTTATGAATGTTATATCCAGCAAATGCTGCATCTATTGCACGTTACATTCAGTGAATACTGCATCTAGTAAACGTTGCACCTATTTTATGTTGCAATCATTAAATGTTCTATTGAGGGAATGTCGCATTCGTGCATGGTATATTCAATTGATGTTTCAACAAATGTCTGTATCTAACGAACACAGTATCAGGTGAACGCTATATCAAACGAATGCCGAATTAATTTCTACATTTGCACCTGATCGGGCAGATGGTCATGACGCGCAGCATATTGACCAAAAGCCTATAACCAGAAGTTGGACATTAACATTCCAACATGTGTCTCGTATATGATTTTTGACCCAAAAAGAAAGTTTTATATGGAACTGTTAGCGAATTGTGGTCTTTTACATGCCCTACAGTGGCGCGCGATCCCTCACATTTTTGCGATTAAGTCGCAAACGTACGAACAAAAACTAGCCCTTGAATTTTGCAACAACGGTACACTGCTAAATGATACCACAGGCAGCCTCTCATCTTGTATAAGCATCCACTATTAAAAATGTAAGCATGATAAGAATTTAGTGGACATTATAAAGACATAATAGGATGGTTTACTGCGTCCTTTACCGCATCCCATTTAGCCAGCTCCATTAGATTCCCGAAACGAGGTTGTTAAATGACACATAGTCATGGATTATTTGGTAGACGTCGTCGAAGTGGAAGAACCTTTCGGTGTGACTTCAGTTAAACAAAAGATAGCCATTGTTGTCATCCGAGAAGATAAATACTTGAACATAAGGAACTGTCATTTAATATTCGAAATATCAAGACAACTTCAACTTTACTAGGAAACTGTATCCAGCACTAGAAATTAGATAATGTGATTCAATACAATCATTCACAAAATATACGTAGCTGAGCAAGACAAGAGGAAGGCCACAAACTCAATGGTGCATAGAGGGAAGATGCTTCAATCATATGTCCCTATAAAATCAACATCAAAGACGTTGTAGTAAATACCCAAGCCAAAGGAACGGAAGTGTATCGACGTTGCAGTACACGGTTGCCATCAATAAAGCAAGTCAATATTGATATTTGTATACATATATACATATATATACATATATATATCGATGTATATAGATATATTTATAGATATCGAGATATAAATATAAAGACAGGATATAAAGGGATATATTTTATACAGAAAGATATACACAGATATACATAAATATATAGAGATTTAGATAGGGATAGAGAAAGAGAGTATATATAGAGAGAGAAAGATAGAGGGGGAGAAAGAGAGAGAGAGAGAGAGAGAGAGAGGGAGAGAAACAGAGAGAGATATATCAAGAGAGGGATATAGATATAAAGGGGAGATAGAGAGAATAGAGATACAGATATACATATCTCCCTTGATATAAGAGAGAGATATATAGAGGGAGGGAGATATATGGGAGACAGAGAGAGAGATATAATTTGAGAGATAGAGAGATAGAAAGAGAGATCTCTAGAAATATACAATATAGAGAGAGAGGAGAGAGACAGGGGGGGAGAGAGAGAGATCCGGAGAGAGAGAGAAAAATTCAGAGATAGAGAGAGAGAAAGAGAGACATAGGGAGAGAGAGGAAGAGAGGGAGAGAGAGACTTTCTCTAGAGAGAGAGAAAGATACTACAGAAAGACCCTCTCTCTCTGAGAGAGAGAGAGATAGGGAGGAGAGATATATGGAGACAGATCTCTCTCTATAGATTGTAGAGATAGAGAGAGATAAGATCTCTCTCTCTATATAGAAAGACATAGATAGAGAGAGGAGAGACTTTTTTTTTCTCTCTCTAGAGAGAGAGCCTTCTCTATAGAGATCCTCTCATATAGATATATATAAATAGAGACATATTCTATATATATGATATATTTAGATATATACATGTAAATATATGTCTATATATATATATTCATAGATCTATATATATATATCTATATATATCTAATATCTTTCTATATTTATATATATATAAATTTAATAAATATATATATGATATATATTTATATATATATATGTATGTATGTATATATATATATATACATATATATATATATGTATATATATATATACGCATATATATGTATATAAATATATATATATATATTCATTTAAATTACACGAGATCAATCAACACAAAGTGCTTTCTAATTCCTCGGTTATTCCCCACTATGTAAGCAATATATAATGGTTTATTCGAATTCAGTGCCAGTGTCAGGGAACAATCATTATTACATTAATGCCAGACAGAGATATCAAAGGCAGTATTCCACAAAATCTTATTGAAAATTACGTACATACATACAAACAAACATACATACACTAATGCCTACATACATACATACATACATACATACATACATACATACATACATACATACATACATACATACATACATACATACACATACATACATACATACATACATACATACATACATACATACATACATACATACATACATACATACATACATACATACATACATACATACATACATACATACATACATACATACATACATACATACATACATACATACATACATACATACATACATACATACATACATACATACATACATACATACATACATACATACATACATACATACATACATACATGTAAGCATGGTTAACACTCAAAGATACATACACGTCAATATCGCTTGTGACCAGCTAAGACAAGAGCGATGATCTAACGAGCACTCCAGCCAACTGAAACACATGAGAAGGTATAAGAGACACCGAGGAGCGGGTGCTACATAGCTTCAGTTGCTTTGTATGCGGGGTTTCCTATTCCCCGCCCTGTGCAGTACCGTAATCTAACTTGATGATAGGATATTGGACATATGGTAATAAGTTCGTTAGAGATTATAAGGAAACGTAATATAATGTAATATCATTATACGCCAAGAGCAAACCACTTCTTTAACCTTGCTAATGGTTTGCATTTATTTGTTCTCAAAACGTAATTATAGAACTGCAATTTACCTGTGCACCCAAAGCAGTAAATATATTTGCGCCATAGTGCTGTACCGTCACCTTTACACCTCACTATGTAGTATAATTCATCTAAACATTGTCCTATCAGCCTGCTGGTCAGACGGTTATGGCCCTAACCGGGATACCATCTTGGGTCAGTTGAAAATCTCATCTTATCCTGAAAATATTGGCCTCCTGAAACTAGAGATGCAAAATAACACCACAAGCAACATCGCCACTTAAGGAATTGAAAAAAATGTAAACATATTGACCAATTATTTGTCATAAAAGTAATATATTTGGCATCCATTATCAGGTCCCAAACGATGGTACCAAGTACAGCATAATCATCATTATTAAATAGTAGAACCAATAGAACTTGCAGTTAGTCTAGATCATTCTGCAGCACATCTATTGCTTTTTTGGCAATATTTGTTTTTCAATTTCAGAGAAGACCAAGTGCATTTTTCAGATTTGCAGCCGTTATCAAGTCGATACGGTCCCTTGGGATAGCAGCTGTGATCGAGCTTTCTGAATCCACCAAGGAGCGAATGATACACGTCTATGCTGATTGGGCGTTGTTGTGGATTCCTTTGGAGGAGATTATCGTGGTGTCTCTTAATACTTAACGCACAAATGACACCACCTATCGACCAACGTACACACATTTCATGCCAATTGTATTTATTAGGAGTGGGAGTCAGTGATGGATAAATACAGAAACCTTCCTTTTTCAGCAATCCATCATTTATATTTAGCTTGTTCATGCGGATAGTTATTTAGTTCTTTTAGATTAGACTTAAATTTAGTTTTGTTTTTACTTTTAATCGTATATCGTTAACAACGTCTAAAAAAGGGCAACGTTTGTCAGATCTCCTACCTGTGACAGTTCAGTTATGTTGCTTTGCTCCAGCATAAAGTGCCAGTTGTCCTCGTTCGAGTTTTTTTGCTTTACACAATAGGAGAGTTGCAGAATATGTTTATGGTCTATTTATCTTTGAGAACCTCTCCTGTGAAGCTATATTCATTTTGGAAGGTAACCTGCATGCACTTTGACCTGTTACTTATATTTGTAATGCTTCTTGGTCACAGCAAATATAAGTCATTCCGGCTGTTCCGTATCAACTGCACAACTGTCTATGCTTAATGTTAGAAACGTGGTACTGTCAATGAAACGCAAAAGCCCCAGTGATTGCTAAATATACTGGCTTGCATGGAATCAATATCGGCATACTTGATGTCCTGCATTCAGTTGTTGACTTAATGTATAAATGTCAATTTGTTGCTGTCTCCTTGTTGCAGCGATGCCATTTCTTTACATGATTGGTTAATATAAAAGATTTGACATTAATTCAGTAGGGATATGGACTGCAGCATCCACCCTTCATTAACCATTGGATTCGTGACGTGCTGCACTTCATCATGTTTTGTTATTATGATGGTCTAAACGTCAATAAAACGTCTAGGTCTGCTAGCTGTTTGATAGAGGTTTGACATTAAATGATAACAGGGGTGAGTATATTATCTGGTTCTATGTTGACATCGACCAACATTGCAATTTGCCGAATCTTCGCTTATCTACCGTCCAGCTTGCGAATGCGCTGACTAAGCGACATTTGAACCACTCTGTTGATAACATGCCCCTTAAGCTTGTTTTTATGTACTGTACACACTACTCCACCTCCAGGACAATTGACGTTGTCCTATATATATTGCAGGTTGAGACAAGAAAACAAATTATCACGACGTTAAATTAATAAGCAAATTTGAAATAATAGCATGTGTGACTGTTTCAAACAGTACGGCACAGAAGTAAGAGGATAAGTAGCCAATCAACAACTGGCCATGTGGAGGCCGTAGAACTCAATAAGACGAACGAGCGCATACGCATTTGTACTCACTGACATAGTGTGTACAATACCTAAACCTGCGCTCTACAACCCAACGTGAGAATATTGAGAGGTCAACACTGATAGCTTTGCGCACTTTATCTTGCTTTATTGATGCAATAAGCCATTGCCGACAGCATTTATGTCCTTCTTGAGCAGTAGGCTGCTGCTCCGTAGTTGCAGCAATGCTATCTGCGTGATTTTATATGATTGCTTCGATATTTAATATGTACAGATATATCAAGACGTGGACTGCGTTATCGACCCTCGAATCACCATCGGGTTCGTGATGTGCCGTTCCTTATAATGCTCGGTAAACGGCTCATTATTTACAGGGATCAGTGCATTCCTGAAATTAATGGATATCGCAATTTCCTGATTCCGCGTCCCATCACTTCAGCGTTACAAAGATGGTGGAAAAACAATGTGCTTTTAGTCGGGGATCACCGGATTTAGCCAAACGCGTTTGCAAGGCGAGCTCCGATTGGACAATCTGTTAATGCGGTTATGATTCGAGCTGCCAGAAACCAGGCCGAAATTGCGCCGTTTTGTGGGCTGTGTGTACCAGGATCCTTGAGCATGAGAGAGTTGTGCCAGTCGGGGTGTGGTGGCTAAATGAAAATGGAGACCGGGACAATATTGCTACAGCGGAAGCATAGCTCCTTCATTCTCCTCATATCGTAATTATGATATATGAACGGGTCACCTTTTGATTATTCAATATATCAATTCATGGGTACCTATTTCTCATTTGGCTTGGGCTAGATATTGTAGAAACTTTTTGCCCCGTGGATGCTCGCGTCAACCCTTTTTCCTGGGAAACAACTCACATGAACCATCGTCATCCAACTACCACCCCCTGCCCGGCTATACTTCCGTTCAAGTGATACATATTAAGACCTTCCAATCATAGCCCCACATATGAATGTTTTCTTGACAATGAATGAAGAAGTGGGGGTTATGTCCGTTAAATGAAACTTGGCGAAGACAACAAACCACAGCAATTGAACAAACTAGGGCGCTACAACAACTACTACTACTACTACTACTACTACTACTACTACTACTACTACTACTACTACTGCTACTGCTGCACTACACACACACACACACACACACACACACACACACACACACACACACACACACACACACACACACACACACACACACACACACACACACACACACACACACACACACACACACACACACACACACACACACACACACACACACACACACACACACACACACACACACACACACACACACACATAGCGGTCCAGTGTAGTACAATCCTCCAACTGATGTGAACACTGGGCTCATTCAGATTAGTGGGCTTTACAAAATCGTCTTAGGTAGACGCGACACATAATCGTCAAGGGAAGAGAAAATGAAGCAGTCGAGATATATGTTCAGTTGATCCCTGTTCCTTTTTGTCATCTCCTCTACATCATAGTCCTGTGCATACTCTCGACCACAGAGCCACTCATAAATGGTTAGTTGCGTTGAAATGTTAATATGCCATTCTCACAGGATTAATATTTTGAGCAAATAAAAATCGAATAGTCGACCAAATAATCTTCAATCATTTTCTAATAACTCCCGCTTACATGTGACATCCTATATATATTAACATCTTCGATCATGCTTCATTATCACAGCTCAATAATGCGCTAGCTTGCATAAGGATATTGGCATAACCGAATATTGATATATTGATTTGTGACAGTCACGGTGAGCCCCTTTGCATCAAAACGCAATGCTTCACCTGCCGAGTTTGTTTTAAGACTCCCAAATGTGAAAGGAAGTGGTTATACGAAGGACCAAGAGACATCCAGCTGTTGTTTCAGTCCACAAGTTCACACTCTTTGCAGCATCAGGCAACATGGTTATTAGATACTTGTGGACATTTCGAAGAAAAAGGCAGTTATCCTCGAAGACACAGGAGAAACATCCAATGTCTGTGTTAGTATGGCGCAGCCTCTGGTAATTATAGTTCCTTTTAGTCGTTACGTTGGGGTGTACAAGTAATCATAACCCTTATATGTCCTGCAACCAGTATCAACGGGTCGTCATTATAAAGATCCCTTACACATTTGAGAATTTATTGAATATCTAGAGATTTAGACGAGAGTGGTAAATCTGGGTAAATAGCATATCTTTTTTTCCTTTCCTGGAAATTGTTTTTGTTTTTCATCAATCTTTACTACTTCATTTGCCTTCTACAACGTGAACAAATGATAAAAGACATCTACTAGCACAATAGACGTAGAGTCGGCACTGGTGTCTACCTTACTGTGTGACTGTCATTGATGAATGATGGTTTTCCGAGCATTGCCAATTAGTCCCCTTGTTGCCCTTGTGACCTCCATGGCAATAGTTATTTATACAGATGGCGCTACACGGATGTTTTGAGCATCATGTTTTATGCATTATGCGAAATAAAGAGAGTGAATGTTCTTATGACTATAGTCCCCATCTTGTACACTTGATGCCCCCAAGACAGACTCATATCCAGACCTATATCCAGTGCATGAATGTTCTATACACATGTTCGTCAGATAGTACAAGACACATGTCCCAAGCTTATATTTCGCCTCTCTATGTCACTCAGACAGGATCTGACCAATCCAGAATGAACAGTTTTAGAAGAAGACAATATTGGACTTTCATACATTAGAACGATCATGGTATTGTTCGCTGGACTATCAAATTCTTATATTAAAGTGTTATAGTAGACTGGATAATAGTTACTGCGAAGAACCATCTGACGCTGTTGGTAATGGGTATCTCCATGGTCGCTTTACTGAACTCATCGCGTAGGTCGGCTGGGATGACGCAGCCCGCACCAATGTCATCTAGAACGGACACGTACATAGCGATAATAGTGGCAAAAAATTTTACAAACGTGTATAAACCAAGCAGGTGTTGGTGGAATGACTATCATTTACAGTATTTATATTTGTTTATTATATTCGTCCGTTGCATCATCCGATAGATTTTCTGATACTAATAGACGTTCACTTTCTCCATCCCGAGCACCGGAGCAATAATAACAAATAAAACCACTCAGTTGGTGATATGAATGTTTAAAGAGTCATCTTTTTAACAATAAGTGATGAATGTTACATCCAGTAAATGCTTCATGGAGGGATTGTTACATCAAGTGAATTCTACATCTAGTGAATGCTATATCTAGAGAATGCAATATCCAGTCACATTAAGTTAATACTACAGCTAGTTTCATATATTGAATGCTGCATTCAGTGAGTGTTACTGTTAATGGATGAAACGTCAATGAATGTTATATCTAGAGAATGTATCATCAAGCGAACGTTGCATGAAATGAATGTAATGAATGACGTCGTGATAGAGGTCTAGTGATAGCTTCAAATATTGAATGTTGCATTCAGTGGATGTTACACTGAATGGATGTTACTTCAAATGAAAGTTGCATCTGGTGACTATCTCATCAAGTTAACGCCACATAAATGCCACGTTTGCACTTTATATTGCCCGACTGCCAAAGAAGGACATCACAGCACAGCCTTTCGACCAAACGCCGACAAACACGAGGGGAACATTAGTATTTCCATCATGCTTATGTCTCTCGTGCGAATTGTGATCACGAACGAAAGTATTATCTCGTAATACTATATGCATATCGCGCCCTCTTGCATGCCTCTTCCATGCCTTTTGCGCGAGTTCACTCACATTTATGCAATTCATTCACAGAATAATGTTACCAAGAATACAAACAAAAACAAGCCATTGCATTTTACAACAAAATGTAATCACTTAATAATATCACAGACGATAAATCGGCACCATTTACCCTGTGTAAGCATCCGCAATTCCTTGGTCACTGTCAAGGTTTATGTTATCCCTTACGACTTCCCATTGTGCCAGCATCATTGTATTGCCGAAACGAGAATGTAAAATGGCTCGTAAACAAGGATTACACCTTGGATGTCGTGATAGAGATCCAGGTGGCGAGAATATTTTGTCTCACTTCTGTCGGTCACACAAACATCTTCCATTGTTGTCATCAGAGCAAATTTATTAATGTTCATTATGAACCGTAATGCAATAAACAAAAAATGAATATCACTGAAGTCTTTGCAGATGAGAATAAATCGGCTGCCATCACTATTCAACCTTAAATAGAAAACGTTTTGTATGGGCTTTATCTCATAGCAGATACATACATAAAAACATAAAAACATAATTTCATACATGCATGCATGCATACATACATACATACATACAGGGCGCTGTGTATGGAACAGTCGCAAGTCATTTGCGGACAAGCCCCAAGAAAGCTACATACTCCTATTCTCATAGCAAGCACAACATAGGATATACTTACAAATATCGCTGACCTAAGTATGCCTTGCTTGTCTAATACTCACTAGACCACATTCTGCCAAGTATCCAACTAACTAAATAAATAACCTCTCCCATCCGATCAGGATTAAGCTCACATGTGATGCCATATGAAGCAGAACCCAGTGTTCCATTATTTACAGAGGTTATTTGCACAGCCTAATGTTTTCTACGCTGACGTGACCATCAGCTGTGCGATACGGCATGCATTACATTCTTCATCCATTGATGAATACGTTTTCGATCAACTGTATTCATGCAGAAAAACATCTTCGGTGCGGTATTGTTAGTGTAGAATAGTAACTAAATCGCATTTTTCTTCTGAATACGAGACTTGTTTTTGTTTGCACGTATCATGTTTTTATTTGAAATTAAGGAAGTTTTTCGGTCTTTCTTGTTATCAAGTTGACCCTACTTTTGTGATGCTCCGTGATGATTGTCATCTCCTCATGACAAGACCCAACATGTCGCCATCCTATGTATGAAGCCATTTTTTTATACTTAATTTACCCGCTTTTTTTGTGTCCAGCTGCCACGATTGAGCAGTCTTTATCATAGAGGACCTTTACAGCTTTATACAATAATTTCAGTGAGCGCCAATGGTTATGGTGGGGCTGGGATATCAATCTAAGCAAAAACAATGCATCTGATCGTACAACTAAGCGGTATTACGTTTTAATATCACAGGAGATATAAACTGCAGTCTGTCACTCTGTGTAGGCATCCGCTTATGAACCATGCAATTACAGTGTGAACATTGGACATTACAGTTTCCGACGTGATTTTTTTTACCACATACTGCTGGGCCAGCGTCACCTTATCTCAAGAACGAAACTGCTTAATGCTACATAAACATAGATTGCACATTAGACGACATAATTTGGTCAGATTAGTTCATATTGCAATTGAGAAAATTTAGGATCAAATCCACACATCCTCTATTACACAAATGAAATACAACGGGTCATATTAAATGAGACAGTAAACATGTATATTATGTGTTAATATTGTCCAATATATCGAAATAATATTTACATGTCTCGATGGTGTGTGCTTAAACATGGTAAAAGGTTGTATGTTATATTTCCGCAGATAATATTCAATACAATATTGCAGTAAGATTCGATGGTTACCTGTGTCCATATGTGAAAATAACCCAGATGGAATATTAAATTCATTATGTTTACTTTTTAATGTTTACTGTTTACTCGTTGCAATTCACATTGGTGCCATCAACAGGTTAGTTATGTTAATGATCGCTTGTTGCGTGGCACGTTCGGTCGACATGGTGTTTTGCTATGTGCATCTTCAACATCCAAACCACAGACAATGTAAATGTGACATTGATATGTTGACCATTTGAAGTCGCTAGTGGGCGCATTCATTAAATAGAGCATTAACTAGATGTACCAGTTGATAAGCTTGAAGCAAGGCAATACGGGTAACATGGCAACAGACTGATCACATCAGGGTCTGTCGTAACATTGTCAACTAACGCCTCGGTGGCTGGCTTCAGTGTTCAGTGAACTTAACCACACGGCACCATCAACTGCGTTTTGAATGGACCAAAATCATTAGCAATGGCAATTTCGTACCTGGTATTAAATACAGTTTCATAACGAATCCATTCCGTAAGACGAAGCTACAATGCGGTGGTGGTAAGTTTTCGTGTGAGGACTTTTATGACAAAATAGCATGGCACATTATCAACCAGAGGACAATTTAAACCTCATATTAACGCGCATATTTGTGTTGTCTGAACACCTAGCATAGTT
Organism: Urechis unicinctus; assembly: GCA_034190875.2. NCBI lineage: Eukaryota > Metazoa > Annelida > Polychaeta > Xenopneusta > Urechidae > Urechis > Urechis unicinctus. The sequence goes on along the minus strand of CM067351.1, from coordinate 54,565,611 downwards.
TAATGGTTACTGTGAGAATGCTTTAACAGTATGTAATTCGATCTCCAGCCGCCGATTTCCATTGCCCTGATGCAGGGAAATGCTTGACCTTGATTAAAACGCTAAGTAGCCTGTTGTGAATCGGGCTGTAATTAATCACTGCCACATAGTTTCTGTCGTTTAGGGCGGATAAATTAAACCTCAAAACCAAGCATCTGACTCCAAACAACTAAGTCGGTAAGTTGTGACCTTCGACATTACTTTGTTACTTAGCCAGTATCGGTTTCAACGATTGCGCCTGATGTTGCTTATATATATATATATATATATATATATATATATATATATATATATTATATATATATATATATAGAAGTATATATATATATCTTATCTTATATATATATGCTGCAGGGATTGTTTTTGCACCAATAACCAGAATAGGATGATGATATTCGGCGGTGCGATGGCGTGTTGACATTGGTAAGTGTTGGCCCTGATTAAGATTTAACATAACGTAGTATCTTTAATAAATATCCCTTCCGCAACACCAATGTGAACTGAATGATACTCCTTGTGCTAGAAATAAATGCACAACCGAGCGGAGTTGCACATCCTCCGTTCAATGCCTGTGCTTGCGGTGATTACTATCTTTACATTTTTCTCATAATCTCATTACCATGCACACATATGCTTGAACGTTTTTCAGAAACTGATTCTGTGATGATAACTTCATTGTATACCATCTACTTAATGCTACAGAACTGAGCAATGTTTGTCGGACCATACCGTCAATGGCGTCACTGTAAGACAGTTATTTTGAAGTTGTTTATCTAAAACACATCATGTGGGTAATGTTGAAAAATCTTTTATCATCTTCGAGAATTTGACTCGTGAATCCATGTTCATATAAGTGTAGATATCGGTACCCATTACGACATGTTGCGTTGTTTTGGGGTGCTTCCTTGTCACAGAAAATACTGGTAATTCCTGAGTAACTGCCAACGAAAACTGTCTAGGTATAATGTTAGAAATCTGTCAATGGACGCTAGCTGTCACAGTGAAATCTATATGTACAATACCCTGTACATGTGATGCTTCAGCAATAGACTTGCTGTACACACTCTAGGTATAGCATCGCAAGCCTTGTCCAGAGTAAACATTGATTCCCGGAGCATACGCGATAATGCGTCTTTCAGCTGAATGTATCAAACAGCAGTCAGCAACTGAACGCTACTGGTGCTCACTTAAATTTGGCGTGGAAAGGTCAAATAACTACTTGCATCTGAGACTGGGTGGTTTCATTCTACATATGACGGCTATTATCACCCAGACAGGTGTGACACCTTCTACCGCTTAATAACCCCCTTTCCATCCCTCCTCTTACCCCTCACTCACACACACGCTCAAGCCACAGAAGCATTGATTCATTTCGGCATTTCCATTGCTACATTTGAAGCAATGCGACTCACATTACATTTTCTTAATATAAGCGCCTTAATGGATCACTATTTATTTGTTCAGCATACCAGTTTTTTTATAGAAATTGATGGGTACCTTTTTCCGGGGCTTTAGGCTTCCCAGGAATTATTATAGGTCGATGCTTATATTCCAAAACGTGGCCTTCTTGATAGAGCGTAAAGCTTGTCTTCTGTCATAACATTCAATCCTCTCTTTGTATCGTGATACAGAACAAAGTGGGTGAACCTCTCTCAGGCTTATAATGCAGGTCATATAAGAGTAACCGACAGAAAAATCGACTGCGATATCTCTACTGCCTGGCCTTTCATTGTATTATTATTTGGGGAGCTAATACTCTACAAGATCTCATGAACTGATGCTGGTCGTTGGAAAAATGTTGAATAACCGTGTGATGTCCTAACCTATCAAATAACATGAAACTGATCAGAAAACATAATGAAGGTTGGCTTCAGTATATATTATTCACAAAGTGACTGAGGTAATATGTCCCGATTTGTTCATGGTCATTAGTATTCGTTGTTCTAATATTTATATGGGATTGAATTAATGCGCAGCGTTTGAGACCCATGTAAAGCGAAGTCACTGTGACTCCAATCAGCCGCTGTTCTGATGTACCAATAGCTATAACACGCGTACGTGTAACGAAAAGCGGTAAGAAATCGGTGCTGTCGTGTGTGTGGCGTGGTGAGTGGGGTGGGGAGGAGTTGGTGAGCAGCGGCTAATTAAATGCTAGTGGATGTAATATGTCGATGAAACCCGAGCACGACCCCGCACAATCAGTGGCACAACATTTCCACGTTTGCATGGCGTAAACACCAGAGCTGTAACGACTGTTATACTGCAGATTATTCTGTCAGACATGCTCTGTTGAAAGGCAGATTAACCTCAGGATTGATTAACTCCAGACAATAAGCGACGTAATTGAATCGAGTACAGTGAGAGTAATTCTGTTTTACACCGTATGGTTTCTGTGTTTATCGCCCCGTCCTCAAAGGCTGTAATGGTCGCTGCTTCTATATTAGCTTTCCCTCCTGCTTCTATCCACATCTTGGTTATGTTGGTGTCCACCTATGACATAGGTCATGTACTCGCCAATAGGTTATCTTTGAGAAGCTCATGTGGTAATGGTGCACATATGAACTATCAATATCTCAATTCCAGCAATTAAAGGTGTTGTAATGTTGACAATAGCATGCCCAAGATTGTGAATAGTGGTACTATTAGATCTTTAATTAAAGCCAGACGAGTTGTGTTTCGTTTGATCAAACGAAACGGAGTTGGTGGCTCCGATCAGTGGCAGCAAGGGTTCAGACTGCAGTTTTCGAATCGCACGTTATCATATTACGTGTTCACAATAATGTAATCATTACTGATCGTACGGAAGAAAGAGTCAGTATATTAATTAGGACATCAGGAATGGCGTTTGTAGTATTAGCCATGGCTATGCAATGGACAGCGTGGGCGCTGTCTTGGCTATTATTGGCATGAGTCGTGGCCCTGATGGGGCTGGTATGCACGCTGCAATAGTCACTGAGTAAATAGCTTATGAACTTCTTAGCATGCCTCGAATAGCCATGAATCTTTAAGGTTTGAAATACTGACGAGTGAAAGACCTCCTGGAAAGATGTTCTCGAAAGCATGAAATAAGTACGGTTTCTCATTCATATTTAGCGTCGTATTAAGGGATAACTCGCTAACGCAACCCTTAAAGCAGCCGTCACACCGGACTGGCGTCCTTACTGCGTCCCTACGGCGACCCAGGACGTGGAAGGGACGCCATGGACGCCGTAGGGTCGTGGTGAGAACGCGTCAAGACGCCGTGGGGACCCCAAGGACGCCGAAGGTCGCGGAGCGACGGCGTTTACTTTGGACATGTTCAAAGTAAACGCCGAGGTTCGGCGTCCTGAGCGCGTCCTGGCTCAGGACGCCGTGGGATCGCCCTGAGGTCGCCATGGTCGCCGTAGCATCGCAGTAGGAACCCGAACAACGCAAAAGGAACGTAGTACAGACGTAGTAGAGTCGCCATGTAAACGCGGAGAAAAGGATCGGGGGAACCAATGGCGACCTTACTGCGTCCTTACCACGTCTATGGGGTTCTTACCACGACCCCATCACGTCTATGGCGTCCTTTCCGCGATGTCAGGGCGGATATTTCGGGATTTGAGCTATTGTCCGCTGGGAGCGGACCTTGTCGTGAAGGTCCAAGTACTTGTAAAGCAGCTGGCTCTGTTCCTGCTGGAACTGTCTCCACAAGCTTGGGTCCAGGTCTTCCATCACCGATTTTGCCCAATCCCCATACGTAGCCCGTTCGCTGGGACGCGCAGCTGGCTTGATAATGTCAAGCAGCTTTTCTTGTAGCTGCATGGACTGGCGGCCCCTTTCATCCAGGGTTCTAAGCAACATTTCTTCCTCCGCAGTGGCCCGGGATGAGGAACGCTTTGGCCTGACATCGAGGATGACAGGCCTCTTAGGCTCTTCTTGCGACGAGGTGGGAACAGACGTTGACGGCAGTTGCTGAATTTTGTCGTCATTGTCCACGGACTCGGCATCGTCGTCCACCGGAGTCTGGGCTGCCAGCTTAGCCTTCAACTGCAAAGACACAAGGGGAAACAACGATTAACGAATTTGGATTTGCCTGACGAAAATTAACTTATGCACGACAGGGCATTTAATATGCAAATAACAAAAAAATAGAATTTACGAATAATATACATTTTTGTATGTTATTTGTCCCTAATACTAGTGTACTTACACTGACGAAGGTTCTTGGCCGGACCTCATAGATGTGCGACTTTAAGAAGTCAAACTTGTCCATGATCCATATATCACGCTCGGTCCGGTCGCCAGTCCCAGCCCCAGACTTCGGCCTTGCCAGTTTCCCATACCTGGTCCGAATGGACCGGTACCACACGGTAAGGAGGACCACTTCCTTACCAAGTTTACGGGCCTGCTCAGCCCAGAGCGCGTCCTTCTTGCCCTTATCCTTGTATAAGGATAACTTCTTGTTGAAGAGCAGTGGGTGCTCCCTAAGCCAGTCTACCATGGCCTCCTCTTCTTCGGGCGTCAGATCACTACGCACAAGCCTGCTCCTCTTGGTTTTACGGCATGGACTGTCACATTTTGTGTGGACTGTGTGTCCGATTCCGCTACATCGACGCTGGAGTCCCTTTCAGGAGATGACGCTGGTGCTGGAGATATTGAGGCTGTCCTGGCTGCTATACCTCGCCCACGCCCACGGCCCCTGGTTTTCGGCATAACGTTGCGTATAAGTTTAAAATGCGTACACGTTAAAATGCGTGACCTCAACGGATGAGAGTAAAATAATGAATGAAGCTTTCCGAAAGGCGAGGACGCCGTTGGGTCGCCCTGCAGTCGCCGTGGGAACGCCATGCACGCGGTAAGGTCGTGGTAGAAACGCTAAGAACGCAGTGGGGTCGCAGTGGGTTCGCCGCTGATCGCCGTATGGACGCCGCAGTGACGCCGTGTAAACTCAATAGAAACTCCAAGGACGCAGTAAGAACGCGGTAAGGTCGTGTTGGGAACGCCGTGTACATACACAGATCGCAGAGCACAGAACTCCGGTGTGACGGCTGACCGAAATCTGGATTTATTTTAGAAAAATCATTGGCGTTCTCAATGCGACCATCGGCGTTCTCCAAAATATGACAGTTTAGGATGCGGTAAGGACGCCAGTCCGGTGTGACGGCTGAAGGTAAGTGTATATTATAAGAAGGGCTTCAGGAAAACTTACCCTTCGAAAGTGTTAAGGTTGGCGATATGATGGGTGTTTACGCTTAAGGAAGATAATTAAATGGAACTAGGGACGGCTTGCTTAAACGAAAGACTAAAGGCTTCTGTAATTAAAGTGCTTTTTATAAAAACCATTTTCCGTGCACGACAAAAGAATCTCGGTTTCAGGCAACAATACGATTTGAAAACCTCGCTATGCTAACGATACTTAACTTTGAAGGCCTTTGTGCAAGATTCGAACAGACATCGAGCGTAATCATAACGCAATTCAAGCTGGATCGTGCTTGTGACGGTCACGTCAGCATAAATAGCATTTCTGTGAACATAAGCATAGTCAAACTAAGTTCCGACCACAAATGTGGCATAACGAGCCCGCTTATGTCATTGAAGTACTCACTCCTTCAAGTTCATTTGTTTGCTGCATACTGACTTGACAGTGTTATACCATATAAATTTATGCTTTATAGAGAATACTCACCTTCCTCACACGTCAATAACCTCACCATGACTATTTAACTTACCATCACACTCAAAATGACTTTGAAATAAGTTTGATGGAGGTAATGTTATACATAAAGTAGGGAGGGATGGGATTCAAGCTTGTTTACGGCGATCCCACCCGGAGTAGTTCTCGTCTCTGGCCAGTCTGATGGCCTTGATTACACAATCAGTGGGGCTCATTCAGAATATATATATATATATATATATATATATATATATATATATATATATATATATATATATATATATATATATATATATATATATATATATATATATATATATATATATATATATATATATATATATATATAAATATATCGTTACTTGTGTTGCAGAATATGGCGTCAGCGCCTAATACATAAAGACATCTGGTATATCAATGTTAAAGGAATCCTTCCTTGAGAGGTTTCGACCGCCGGTTTCGTGGTACCATATTTTGAAGACATATGTACCAATGTTGTTGTAGTGTATTTGAGTCAAACACGACAACACGGTTTTGCAATATCATGTATGTAGAAATATATATTGATGATGTTGCAATATTTTTGGGACAAAAACAGCAATTAGTTCGTTGCATCTCTTCAATACGGTGTTTCGATATATATATATATATATATATATATATATATATATATATATATATATATATATATATATGTGTGTGTGTGCGTGTGTGTGTGTGTGTGTGAGTATGTGTGTGTGTGTGGGGGGGTGTCTGAGTGAATTTGGGTGTGTATGTATACATAAAGTCGATTTGTGCAACTCTCCGGGGTGAAAACCGTAATATCTTCCCAAAGTGTCAGCATCAGCAAAGTGTCATCAACACGAGAGCTGCTTGTGGACTTGTATTGTGTAGTTTGGCTTCAAATGAAACCGAACAGCACAAAGGGTGGAAATCCGTTCGAGAAATTAAAACGAAGGATTATATTTGATAATGAATTTTAATGAACAAATGACATCACCCATCGACCAACGCACATCGTTTCAATCCCATTGTATATATCATAAGTGATTGTCAGTGATGGATAAACACAGAAACTTTCCTTTTTCAGCAATCCACCGTTAATATTAGCTTGTTCATGCGGATAGTTAATTAGTCCTCATAGATTAGACTTAAAATTAGTTTTGTATTGACTTTTAATCATTAACAACGCTAAACAAACCATGGCAACGTTTGTCAGATCTCCTACCTGTGACAGTTATGTTGCTTCTCCCCAGCATTTCGTGCCAGTTGTCTTCAGTCGAGTTATGTTTCTTTACAATGAGGGTGTTTTAGAATATTTATGTTTATGGGTTATTTGCGAACCTAGCCCATAAATCTATGTTCATTTTGGATAAGATATCTGTAGGCACTATTATCTGTTCCGAATCATCTACAGAGCTAAACTGCCCAGGCTTAATGTTAGAAACGCGACACTGTCAATGAAACACAGCAGCCACAGTGATTTCTAAATGTACTGGGTTGCATTGATTGAATATCGGCATACTTGATGTCATGCATTCAGTAGTTGGCCTCCTGGATAAATGTAAATTTGTTCCTGTCTCCTTGTTGCAGCGATACCATACCTCTTCTTGATGATTTAATATAGCCTTGATATTAATTCAGTAGGGACATGTGAAGACATGGACTGCAGCATCAACACTCTACAAACCATTGGATTCGTGGTGTGCTGCACTTCATCATTTTGCGTCAATAAAACGTCTAGGGCTGCTAGCTGTTTGCAAGAGGTTTGACATTAAATAATAACAGCGGGGAGTAACTGAGCGACATATAAACCACTCTATTGACAACATGCCCCTTAGGCTTGATTTGTATGTACTGTACAAACTACCCCCACATCCAGGCTTATTTACGTTGTCCTATATATATCACATGTCGCAATAACCAAGAAACACAAACGATTAGTGACGTAAAGCGTCATTCTTTGATCACATTGCGCTTCAGCATTGCATGGTATAAACGCCACTCACGACATCCGAACTGGATAGATGCTATGTGCACCTCAACATTGCCACGCATTGCGAGGTAGACGATATTCATGGAATTCAAATCCTGACTGGGCTTTTTCGTATGATTTGCTAACTTCAATAAACAGCCAAGTCAATTCAAGCACAAACCGAATCGATTCGTAAACAGGTTAAGACTAGAAAACAAATTATCACGACGTTAAATTATTCACCAAATTTGAAATAATTGCGTTTGCGACTGTTGCCGTTTCAAACAGTACGGCACAGGTGTAGGAGGATAAGAAGCCAATCAACAGCTGGCCATGTGGAGGCCGTAGAACGCAATAAGACGAACGAGCACAAACCGACCCTTGCGCTCCACTAACCAGTAATCCACAAGTAATTGACAGCAGCTGATTACCTTACGCCACACCAAAATCGCATCTCATCTCTGGTTGAAAATGTTGGTCACTGTGAAGAACGGGATGCTACAATTAGTCTATTCAATTATGCATCTAAAACCAAAAATACCTTGACACTCCTCGGGGCTTCAGGCGTAACGTTATCGCGGAGGTTTCGGTTACATCAGTTCATGCTGTTTCTATTATGTATAGGTACATATTACGCAGGCCATGACAATATTGATAGTCAGTCGATGTAGATGTTTGTTGGCCCTGGTAGATTACCATGATCAAAGTGAGTTTAGTCATCACGTCAAAGTTCTTCGCGTTTTGTGATGAAGTGACTAAGGGGGTTAAAAAAATGGACCGATAACTTACCCCTCAGTTGCGTCATCTAATCTGGGAAGTATCTATATTATACAGAAATCATTCCAAGTAATCGAAAGCTATGGACATGAAGTTTAAGGGGGTGAAAGCAATATGGTCTATTAATGTCGAAACATTAAAACAATATATGAACAGCTCATATCAATAACAAAAAGCAAAGAAGACACGAACATAAACTGCCTTGATAATGTATTCATCTAAATATCATAGCTCTTTGCGAGAGACATAGCAGATAATGCCTCTTTGGCGTTTTCTTGTAGGGGTGGCAATGGCTACAAATATCTGCTTGTCTCTATGGCGATTCTTTACGGTTTCCCCTGTTATATATCTGGACAGGTTTTTTTCAATTTATCTAAAAGAAATATTCAACCGTGGTCGAAAAAGCCAGTTGATCAAACATAAAGTCATAAAAATATGTATTCCATAATGTTCTATCAGTAAACTATTCAACCCCGTTGTTGTTTGTCCATAGCAACCTTTGATCGACATATAATGATATATAAACTCCAATGACGTTCCCAACCATCATTCAAGATATAAAAGACTGGTACGTTGCGGATTCGTGCGAGCAAAATTGTGTCTTAAAGACGTAAGGGTAAAATATATTTCAATTTCAAAACCTCCTTGACGAAATATACGTCGTATGTTTAAAATTCATTCCAATAAGCAGTTTCTGAAAACAAGTTTCATATAATAACTATTGACAGAGGGAGATAATCATACCTCCACATAGTCTAATCATTATCAAATATGGGTTTATGTCATTGGCTACCATTAAGCTGTGTGCTCTTCAACTACCGCACACACATCGATTTTCGATATCACAGCAGTCCACGTGCACGTTACAGACTAATATGAGTCCTCGGGGGTTCAATCCATTAAAACATTACCACAATCCATCAACGTTTAAATGATACACGTCTATGTTGTGTTATCTTTCGAATTGGTCTGGTGTTTCGGGAAGAGCACACAATAATAACCTCATCCATCCAGCCGACATCCCCTCATTTCAAACCGACTGTTTATTCAGCTGTGTGTGTCAGCGATTGATATACGTAGAGGCCTTCCATTTGCAGCAATCATCGCTTGGGATAAGTATAGTGAGGTGGATACTCCATTTGTCTTCATGGCATAGACATGGAATGTGTTACTTTTGGGGTTTTAATACGTTTTTAGGCGATTGATTCAGAGGAAAATACTCAATTACATCCCATGTACAACGTGAACATATCAGTGTTTGTCGGATCATCATGCTCTGACGTAATTGTAAGTTTTGTTGGGTCTCTTCTCAACACTTTATAGTGTCAAAGGTTGTCGCTTCTTTTCAGAGGGAGTGCTCTAATATGGTGGCAATATGGGAACCTCAACAGTGAACCCATGCGCATCCTCGTTATTTGTTTTGCGTTGCTTCTTGTTCATGGCAGTCTTTCAGTCATGCCTGCTGATACACTGTGTCTAGACATAATGTTAGAGACCTGACGCTGTGAATGAAACCTCTGCAACACTAATAGCTTTACGTACCTTATCATGCTCTACGGGTGTAATAAAATTATGTCGGCAGCATCGATGTCGACAGCATCGATGTCGTACTTTAGCAATAGACTTGCTTCTCCGTAGTTGCAGCGATCCTTGAATTTATATGATTGTGTTGATATTTAGTATGTAAAGATATATCAAGACGTGCACTGCGTTATCGATCCTCTAATCACCATCGGGTTCCGTGCCGCCCTTCATCGTGCTGGGTAAAAGGCTCGTTATTTGAAGTGATCAATGCATTTCTGATATTAACAGAAACCGCAATTGGCTGATTCTGTACATTTTATCTACAAAATCAATCATCTGCAATGACTATTATAATAACTGAACATAATATCTCGGCAAGGCTGGACAAGCCACGGAGTAAGCATCATGATTTCTCCACAAACTAGCCTATACAATATACTGAACGAATATACCTTAGGAGCGAATTACCTACTTCATCACCACCTGACTAAGGCATTGCACCTTATCTTTGACAAAAGGCGAAGAATATCCAATCTTTTATCCTCCAGTATCTGATTGATTAATTACACTAACCCCATACAGAGTAGAATGAGGCAATAACTGCCACGTTGACGCGATATATCATAAGATAAACACAATTTCAACCGGCTTTGCTCATAAATTGGAAAATATTTGATACAAGGGAATTTGAGGGGAATGTGTTATATATTAACGTCATTACAATTAATGTGACACTCCGACAAATGAAATAAAACATATTGCATGTTTTCGGGGTAACTTTAAAGCTAATATATGAACCGCAAACTAGATCGAAATACATCGATAGATACATAGATAAACTTTTGTTGAGTTTCTTCCTCAACCCTCCATGTCCTATATGATGGTATCAGGAGTATTAACCCCTCCATGACATGTATGAAAGGGTGGGGAGCATTTCCCTCCCTATAACATATATGATGAGATTGTGAGTACTTACCTCTGACATGTATGAAAGGATGAGGAGTAATCTCCTCTCCAAAGCTTGTATAATAGGATGGTGATAATTAACCTCTCCATGGCCTGTATGATAGTTTGATGATTAATTACCTCCCCATGACATGTATGATGGGATGGGTAGCATTAACATCTCCATAACATGAATGATGGGATGGTGAGTATTCACCTCTCCTTGGCCTGTATGATAGGATGGTGAGACTTAGTTACCAATTGATTTGGCAGATTCTTTAATGGACTTGGCAACTACATTGACCCCAGCGAAACATACGAGACCTAGTCAAGATTCTAATTCCAATTTGATTCCCATCCGAATGAGGTGAAGTGAGCAGATGAATGATGCGGAAGCAAGAATCATGGCCAATAAGCAGAGATTTCACATAAACCTACCTCGACTTAATTAACAATGGCAATGTCATTTATCGGATATTGCTAACTTATGTTTCTGAAGTCAATGTATGGCTGCCTCGGTGTACCTAGCAATGCGTGGTCATGGCAACGATAATGTTGTGGTATTCAGAGCATCCACCCAGTCCGGCTGCGCGTGGTGGCGTTCATGCCATACCAGGCCGCAACACATTGTAGTCCGATAGATGGCGCTACACAGATTTATGTATCTCATGTTAAATGCGTTATGCGATATAGGTTGGACATCATAGAGGTTGAAGAGTTTGTGTTCTCATCGCTACACTACCCATGTCCACAATGTCCCTCAGCCAGAATGTGACCTATACCCAATGCTTAAGTTCCACATATGTTGTTCTCTGTACTGTTGCATGCTATAATTTAAGCGTTATAAACGACCTAGGGCTACTGGCTAATTGTAATTGCACAGAACCATCTAATGCGACTTATAATTAGGTCATCATCTTCGCTGTACTGCAAAGGCCACTTGAGTCAGCACAGAAGATAAAGCCCGCAAAAACGTGACCTGGAGATCACAATCATGCAACGAAAACTTTTCTTATCTATTTAAAACTGTGCGAGCGTTGGTTGGAAGATAAAGTGTAATGGCTATGCCAACATACAGATCCCAGTCCGTGTATGAAAAGGGCCATATATAGAACGTTATGACCAGTAGGGGCATGTGTCAATATCATGGGTAACTGAATATCGTCTGCTGTATAATCCGTTATATATCCTGACATTAATTGACTTCCACTTTCTCTATCCCAAGGAATGTGGAATTCAAGAAAAAGGTTATTACCCATAACTCCTCTCCAATGAGAACGTCAATGTATCAGTCATATATTTAACACTTCGTATCAAATGTGATATCAAGTGCATGTAACACCTAGTGCATGTAACACCTAGTGCATGTAACACCTAGTGCATGTAACACCTAGTGCATGTAACACCTAGTGCATGTAACACCTAGTGCATGTAACATATAATGCATGTAACACCTAGTGCATGTAACACCTAGTGCATGTAACACATTGTGCATGTAACACCTAGTGCATGTAACACCTAGTGCATGTAACACCTAGTGCATGTAACACCTAGTGCATGTAACATCTAATGCATGTATCATATAGTGCATGTAACAAATGCAGCAATACTAAGCAAGAACTCTTATGCACAATAAGGACTACTTTCGGCGCGGTTGCAGTATCACGTAGAAAGCCTCTATTATGCAAAGAATGAACACTGAACACGTCCAATAGGATGACAAACAAGTATGAATATAATGCAACCAGTCAGGTGGCGGTCTGGAGTTGTATCCCAGAGTCCAAGGCGAGCTAGCGTGTTTTCTAGTTTCGCTTGAATACATACTGTACGAGCCGATTAGAGAAGGAATGCGGAAAGCCCTCTCAATTTCTGTTTCCCAATCAGAATCTGCTCAGGTTTATTACAGCTGCAAGCATTCCTCTTCTAATGTCATCATGAAGATAATTATAAGACGTGATACTTGCTGAAAGCAGGACTGACTGCAAATACATGTACCTATGCGTATATATTGCTTACTATGATCGGTTATGTGTTGCTTACCATAATTGGTTATATATTTCTTATTATGATCGGTAATGTATTGCTTACCATAATTGGTTATGTATTGCTTACTATATTCGGTCATGTAATGCTTACCATAATCGGTTATGTATCACCTGCTATGATCGGTTATGTGTGGCTTACTATGATCGGTTTTATATTGTCTACCATACCAAATGTCGTCGAACTGTCCTTGATATATCGGCTGCCTTAAATTTAGATATTATGATGATTATCGAAAACTTAGTTAGTTAGTCGATTTAGTTATGAAAGCGTCGTCATCATCGTCGCTTCCTTTACTATCGTCATCATTGTCACCATCACTTTATAATCGCTGTCATAGTTAGCATCACCTTCTTCAGCATCGGTTATAGATTAGATGGACATTTACCGGTTAATAATCCCGGGTGTGTATAATACATTGCAAATGAATCTATTTCGTGTCGAGTTTCTAATTTATATTAGCCAACTACACCTTGTGTTGCCAGCATCAGCTCCACAGAACGAGAATAAAACTACGTCGTGTGGAAATCCTGCCTAGCTGTAAATTAGCATATCACATGCACGAAAGGTGAGCCGGTAAGTATATTTGATTGCTTTATTAAAGATATATAAACTCCAAAGACGTTCTCAACCTGCATGCAAGATATAAAGGACATGACTAATATGCAACGTTGCGGCCTCGTACGAACGAAATGGTGTCATAAAGAAGTCAATTATATTTCAATTTCAAAATCTCCTTGACGAAGAGTGCGTCGTATGTTTTTAATCCATTACAATAAGGAGATTCATATAACAATTATTGACTGAGGGAGATAATCATACCTCCATGTAGTCTAATCATTACCAAATTTGGGTTTATGTCCTTGCCTATCATTAAGCCGTCTGCTCTTAAACCGCACACACATAGCAGTCCATGTGCATGTTACAAACTAATACCTCCCATGGCATGTATGATGGGATGGGGAGTATGTACCTCACTATGGCATTTATGGTGGGATGGGGAGTAGTTACCTCTCCATGACATGTATAATGGGATGAGGCGTATTTACCACCCCCCCCCCCCATCCCCCATAACCAGTGTCACGATGTGATTTCAAACTAGGTGTCAACGAACGATAACTAACACGCTTGCTAATTCCTCGATTATTCCTCAATATGTAAGCAATATAAAAGGGTTTATTCGAAGTCAGTGTCAGGGAACAAACATTATCACATGTTCTAGACAAAGATATCCAAGGCTGTATTCTCCGAAAACTTATTGAATAAGACCCACTCAATCCAGGTTACATACCAATTGCATCACAATTTAGCACCTTACGCATACATCTAAATGTGTTTCATATAAAATAACTACGCCTAACAATGAGAAAACGCCAATGTTTTCACGCCAAATACCGCAGGGATGAAAGAGGCAATCAATGCCACGTTTTAATATTACATTATTTTGAACACGCATGCAAATGTCTTTGGAACACTAATCAAACAAAAAACATGCGGTCTCGTAGAATCGCTGCAATCACAATTCAACATTGAAAGAAAAACGGATTGCATATTGTGAATAATGGATGACCATATATTGAGTTCTGCGGGGTTCATCTCATTGCAGATGCTTGACACGACAACAGAGCAATAATGCGTCATAAACCATATTGATTTCACCAGGTTATCCATTAAGTAAAGGTGATGGAAGAGATAGAAACGCTTGCAAAAAAACAGCGTTAGCCGCATCGCAAACAAAAACATATATTCATTCATACATACAAAACACACATTCCTACATATATACATACATTCCTACATAACTACATACATACATACATACATACATACATACATACATACATAAATAAATGTTGACGTATCTGTTCCAGCACCTCTAAGGGTTCACAGCACTGATCTCAGGGAGCTGACTGGCTTTGTGTGAATACCATGACTGATGCGTCTAATGTGAAGTCACCACGCCAACACTACCACGAGTTATGTCCTGTTGTGACCGAGGGGTTGAAGAACAGGGTAAGTTCGTAAATCCTTTCGCTGTAAACCCTGACCCATGCAGTGTGTTCATTAAATGAATATAGAAGTATTCGGAGTCTCTGGTCTTGACTTATGCTGCAGGGATTGTTTTTGCACCAATAACCAGAATAGGATGATGATATATTCGGCGGTGCGATGGCGTGTTGACATTGTTAAGTGTTGGCCCTTATTAAGATTTAACATAACGTAGTATCTTTAATAAATATCCCTTCCGCAACACCAATGTGAACTAAATGATACTCCTTGTGCTAGAAATAAATGCACAACCGAGCGGAGTTGTACATCCTCCGTTCAATGCCTGTGCTTGCGGTGATTACTCTCTTTACATTTTTCTCATAATCTCATTACCAAGCACACATATGCTTGAACGTTTTTCAGAAACTGATTCTGTGATGATAACTTCATTGTATACCATCTACTTAATGCTACAGAACTGAGCAATGTTTGTCGGACCATACCGTCTATGGAGTCACTGTAAGACAATTATTATCTAAAACACATCATGTGGGTAATGTTGAAAAACAACTCTTTTATCATCTTTGAGAATTTTACTCGTTTATCCATGTTCATATAAGTGTAGATATCGATACCCATTACGACATGTGGCGTTGTTTTGGGGTGCTTCCTTGTCACAGAAAATACTGGTAATTCCTGAGTCACTGCCAACGAAAACTGTCTAGGTATAATGTTAGAAATCTGTCAATGGACGCTAGCTGTCACAGTGAAATCTATATGTACAATACCCTGTACATGTGATGCTTCGGCAATAGACTTGCTGTACACACTCTAGGTATAGCATCGCAAGCCTTGTCCAGAGTAAACATTGATTCCCGGAGCATACGCGATAATGCGTCTTTCAGCTGAATGTATCAAACAGCAGTCAGCAACTGAACGCTACTGGTGCTCAATTCAAGTTGGCGTGGAAAGGTCAAATAACTACTTGCATCTAAGACTGGGTGGTTTCATTCTACATATGACGGCCATTATCACCCAGACAGGTGTGACACCTTCTACCGCTTAATAACCCCCTTTCCATCCCTCCTCTTACCCCTCACTCACACACACGCTCAAGCCACAGAAGCATTGATTCATTTCGGCATTTCCATTGTTACATTTGAAGCAATGCGACTCATATTACATTTTCTAAATATAAGCGCCTTAATGGATCACTATTTATTTGTTCAGCATACCAGTTTTTTTATAGAAATTGATGGGTACCTTTTTCCGGGGCTTTAGGCTTCCCAGGAATTATTATAGGTCGATGCTTATATTCCAAAACGTGGCCTTCTTGATAGAGCGTAAAGCTTGTCTTCTGCCATAACATTCAATCCTCTCTTTGCATCGCCATACAGAACAAAGTGGGTGAACCTCTCTAAGGCTTATAATGCAGGTCATATAAGAGTAACCGACCGACAACTCGCAGCGATATCTCCACTGCCTGGACTTTCATTGTACTATTATTTGGGGAGCTAATACTCTACAAGATCTCATGAATTGATGCTGGTCGTTGGAAAAATGTTGAATAACCGTGTGATGTCCTAACCTATCAAATAACATGCAGCTGATCAGAAAACATAACGAAGGTTGGTTTCAGTATATACTATTCACAAAGTGACTGAGGCAATATGTCCCCATTTGTTCATGGTCATTAGTATTCGTTGTTCTAATATTTATATGGGATTGAATTAATGCGCAGCGTTTGAGACCCATGTAAAGCGAAGTCGCTGTGACTCCAATCAGCTGCTGTTCTGATGTAGCAATAGCTATTACACGCGTACGTGTAACGAAAAGCGGTAAGAAATCGGTGCTGTCGTGTGTGTGGCGTGGTGAGTGGGGTGGGGAGGAGTTGGTGAGCAGCGGCTAATTAAATGCTAGTGGATGTAATATGACGATGAAACCCCCGCACAATCAGTGGCACAACATTTCCACGTTTGCATGGCGTAAACACCAGAGCTGTAACGTCTGATATACTGCAGATTATTCTGTCATACTTGCTCTGTTGAAAGGCAGATTAACCTCAGGATTGATTAACTCCAGAAAATAAGCGACGTAATTGCCGGTTGTACAAGTTATAGGGGACTTTACCGACGTCTCAACAACAGAACCATATATCCCTGACAAGCAGACAATAGTAGGTGTCTATCACGGGGCAGCTACCCTGACCCTGGCGGTTGTTGACAATCTGATATCACCATCTAGAACGCGGATATGTAAGATAGAGGGTTGTTAATAGCGTGCCCGCAGTGATAGGTGCCTCTGGTAAACAACCCTGTTATGATGTTGGACGCAATAATTGTAACCGAAAGTCCTTAATGAACTGATCCCAAACATGTTCCTGCCTTTCCTTTTGTATCTTGCCGTCCTGTGGTTTTGAATCGAGTACAGTGAAAGTAATTCTGTTTTACACCGTATGGTTTCTGTGTTTATCGTCTCGTCCTCAAAGGCTGTATTGGTCACTGCTTCTATATTAGCTTTCCCTCCTGCTTCTATCCGCGTATTGGTTATGTTAGTGTCCATCTATGACATAGGTCATGTACTAGCCAATAGGAAATCTTTGAGAAGCTCATGTGGTAATGGTTCACATATGAATCATCAATATCTCAATTCCAGCAATTAAAGGTGTTGTAATGTTGACAATAACATGCCCAAGATTGTGAATAGTGGTACTATTAGATCTTTAATTAAAGCCAGACGAGTTGTGTTTCGTTTGATCAAACGAAACGGAGTTGGTGGCTCCGATCAGTGGCAGCAAGGGTTCAGACTGCTGTTTTCGAATCGCACGTTATCATATTACGTGTTCACAATAATGTAATCATTACTGATTGTACGTAAGAAAGAGTCAGTATTTTAATCAGGACATCAGGAATGGCGTTTGTAGTATTAGCCATGGCTATGCAATGGACAGCGTAGGCGCTGTCTTGGCTATTATTGGCATGAGTCGTGGCCCTCATGGGGCTGGTATGCTCACTGCAATAGTCACTGAGTAAATAGCTTTAAACTTCTTAGCATGCCTCGAATAGCCATGAATCTTTAAGGTTTGACATACTGACGAGTGAAAGACTTCCTGGAGAGATGTTCTCGAAAGCATGAAATAAGTATGGCTTCTCATTCATATTTATCGTCGTATTAAAGGATAACTCGCAAACTCAACCCTTAACGACCAATGAGTTGTATGTTTTGTATATTCCCTACCTCACAGTTGCCTCTGACCTATCCCCACAATAGACCATTCTTAACAGATGGGGATGGGACACTGAAGTATTGTCACAGAACGGAAGGTAAGTGTATATCATAAGAAGGGCTTCAGGAAAACTTACCCTTCGAAAGTGTTTAGGTTGGCGATATGATGGGTGTTTACGCTTAAGGAAGATAATTAAATGGAACTAGGGACGGCTTGCTTAAACGAAAGACTAAGGGCTTCTGTAATTAAAGTGCTTTTTATAAAAACCATTTCCGTGCACGAC
>CM067351.1:54516313-54539232 GCA_034190875.2 Urechis unicinctus | reverse complement strand
ATTGATTTGTTGTCTGAAAACGTGACTTGTTTTTGTTTGCACATATGAAATTAAGGAAGTTTTTTGGGACTTCCTTGTTAACAAGTTTGTCCTACTTCCGGGTGCTCCGTGACAACACCCAACATGTCGCCAACCTATGTATGAAGCCATTTTATAATTTAATACTTCATTTACACGTATTGCTTTGTGAATACGTCACAAGCTTCTTCTCACAAGTTGCGATAAGTATGTTGAAGAGGTAGATTTGGGGCAACTGTGTAGTAGGTTGGTTGAGGTAGATCACATGAAGCTCATCGGTCGTTAAGATTGAGTGTGCAGAATATCCTTGCCCCCTCGTGTCCAGCTGCCACGATCGAGCAGCCCTTACAGCTCTATACACTAATTAAGTATCAAAAGATTTTATTGGCAAAAAAGTAGAGACCCATCCTGGTTATCTATTACCCTGATTAATATTAGGCAGACTTTCACCTTCGTAAATAAACAGGGGGGAAGGTCGCAATACTCGGAAAGATGAAAGAGTTAATGTAAGATAAAACAAATATCATCAAGGGCGTATGATTGCAAGAAAGAAAATTCGGATCCAATTAGCGCTGTTGACCGTCACCATATCATACCCTCGCGTATTCCATTTAACATTTACACGGATCCGTACATGTGCGTGTGACCGAGACGTATCAGTATTCACGAATTTGGTTTAACATCGTTTGCTTCATACGGTGCCAACCATGCGTTACATCTTTGTTGTACATACATAGACAGGAAGTAAATATCAGTTCCTTTCCGTATGAAACGGCCATATCTGTAGCATCGCAACATCAAACACCCCATGTAACACTATGCGTTTAAATAGCATATTTGACAATCAGCCAAAGAGGCTTGCTAACCGCCAAAACTATCTAGCCATGCAGAACACACCATACTCCAAATACACGGAGATAATGGAGATAGGTTGGTTGTATGCTACAAAGAGTAGGGTATTATCTGCGTTATATGTATGATGAGAACCGTGAAGTAAATGGAACAAGATTCGTCGAACTTGCGATGACGATTCGGTTCCCTCTTACTGCTTGACGTATTATAATCGCTGCATATAACTACTTCCACAGTCCTTGTGAGTGCAACGGTTAAATCAATGCGGTGAAAGTGGCGCTATATATACAACGTATAAGCTATGGTAATGTGTTGTCTAAAACATAATGGTACAGCACGGTCCAGTAAATACCTTTCTAAAGTACCAAGGTCAACTAAATCGTAGGTGTCTTTATGCAGTGTTTGGTTGACACAAGCTGACTCGCTATGTCATGAATATGTCAAAAACAGAACCATGTGTGATATAATCCTATATTCGCCGCAATGATTTGTCCAGCTGATGCTTACTATTCTGACGTAACCTTTACTAGCGTGCTCCTGCATCAATGATTCCTATTCTCTTGTGATTATTCTCTATGTCTGCTCTGCGAACAACTTATCCATAACGTTTTAGGGGGTCAAAAACTAAATTGCAACTGTCGTCTGAAACAATGTCTTGCTTTTGTCCTGTGTGCGCGCAGCTGTGTTTATAACAATCAAACAAATTAAAGAAGCATTTCATTGTTCTTGTGAAGAAGTCGACTCTGCTTTCATCTGCTTAAGTTACGATAATCATCTCCACTTGTGTGTACACCAACAGGTTCGTCGACCTAAGTACTTAAATAAAGAAATGAGTCTATCTATACTAATTTGCAGTTCTCTGCAAAAATACTTTACCCGCTTCTAGGTTATCAAGATTTGTATGCATACCTTGGCCTTTACTAGCAGCTGCAGTTTGTGCTGTTTGTATTTGATTCCAACTCAAAGGACCAGAAGCAAGCACATGCATTTGTAGAGGCCAGACAAATGAAATATGATAGCCTATTATCATATACTAAAATTCGTCACTGATTCACTATATAGCAGTATCATTGGTAAGCATTATTGTCGTTACTTAACTCCGAACTTGATTAAATGCCAATGAAATTTCTTTGTAAATCGCACACGTATATCACTTAGCTGCATGTGTTGCTGTGTCAATGTACTTTGTGATGCGTAGTCATAACAATATTAATTGTGTGGTGCACCGAGAATCAATTCAGTTCGGCGAGGGGCTAAAGGTAGAAGAGCTTACCGCTTACAGCTATACTGACCGTGTCTAACACTTACTTATGTCGACTTATGAAGTTTCACTGATAACCCTCAGATATGATCTGATCTATCGCAAAACGTATAATCATTATGCAAAGTTTAAGAATCTCACAATAATGTAGGTGGTGGCTAATTGTTGCTGCGATGAATCATCTGATGCGGTTTGCAATGTTGTCATAATGTTATTTGCATTGGACCTCACCGCTCTTGTCAGAGACAATGAAGCCCTGAACGACGTGGCCTGGAAAAGGAAATTAAACAGCGATAACAGAAGGAAAATATGCACAGCAAGCGATGGTGAAATGATTTAGCGTAGGCAACTGTCTACATATACAGATCCTATTTTAACCAGTGCACGTATGTGTAGAGGTCACGGCAAATTGGATTTCGTCATTAGGTAAATATCCCGAGATCAATCGACTTTCACTTGCACCATCTCGACAACCACAAAAACGGTAATTACCAACGGATCGTCCTAGATAAGGACCTGAATTATATATTCAACAGGTCATCAAACATTTCCTGTGAAAGTTACATTTGGTAAATGTGATATCCAGAAAATGTTTCGTCTGCTGCATATAGAATATATTTTATTCATTGAGTGTCGCATCTAGTAAATGCTAAATCTAGAGAATTGAGCATTTATTATATTCAGTAGACGCAAAATCAAGGAAATGTTACATCACGCGACTGCTTCACCTAGTTGATGTTACATCTTGTGAATGTTAAATCTAGCTGATGCTACATCGAGCAACTATCAGTAAACCCTAGAATCAGCAGAAGCTTTATCCAGTGAATGTTGCATCCTTATAATGCTTCAATTGCATCTAGTGAATGTTATTACTAGTTAGCTTTCCATCTAGAGGTTACATACAGGGAATTATAATCTTGTTATTGGGAAGTATATTGAATGTTACATCAAGAGAACGTTACGCATAGGGAAAGCTATGTCTAGTGAAAGTTACTTACAGTGAATGTTGCTTTCAATGAACGTTATATCATCAATAAATGTCACATCTGGTGAAACTTACATGTAGTAAATGCCACATCTTTTGAAGTCAAAATAATGCTACATTAATTCCACATTTGCATTATCATCTGCTCGGCTGTTGGCAAAGGACTTCGCAACACGACATATCGGCCAAAAGTCCAACACCAAAAGAGAACGTCTGCATTTCCAACATGTTAATGTCTTCTATGTGAATTGTAACCAATAAAGAAAACATAACCACGTACACCACGTCCCTTTGCATGTTATACACTGGTGCGCCCTTTATATTCACAACCTTCAGTAAGCGCCAATGGTTATGGTAGGGCTGGGGTATAAATATGAACAAAAACAAGGCATCTAATCGTACAACTAAGTGGTTTTACAGTTCAATATTACAGGAAATATAAACTGCAGTCTGTCACTCTGTATAAGCAACCGCTTTTGAAACACGTAATTATAGTCTGAATATTGGACAGTTTCCGGCGTCATTTACGACATACTGCTGGGCCAGCGTCGCCTTATCAAAGGAAATAAACTGTTAAATGCTGCATAAACATAAATTACACGTTAGACGACATTATTTGGTCTGGATGACATTAAAATTGGTCATATTAGTTCATATTCTGTAATAACTGCAATGACGCAAAACAAATATCAATGCGTAATTAAAAAAAAATAACGATCAAATCCACACACTAATGAAACACAACGGGTCATATTAAATGAGGCGGTAAACAATTATAAAATGTGTTAGTATTGTCCAATATATCAAAATAATGTTTACATGTTTACCGGGTGGGTGCTTACACATGGTAAAAGGTTGTATGTTATATTTCCTCAGATAATATTCAGTACAACATTGCAGTAAGATTCGATGGTTACCTGTGTACATATGTGAAAATAACCCAGTTGGAATATTAAATTCATTATGATTTGTTTTTAATGTTTACTGTTTACTCGTTGCAATTCACCCTCCGCCATCAACAGGTTAGTTATATTAATGATCGCTTGCTCACGTTCGGTCGATATGGTGTTTTGCGACATTCATCTTCAACATCCAAGCCACAGGCAATGTACATGTGGCATTGATGTGTTAACCATGTGATATCGCTAATGGGCGCATTCGCTGAATAGCACATCAACTAGATGTACAAGTTTATAAGATTGAAACAAGGACTCTTGAGCCAGGCATTTCGGGTAACATGGCAACAGACTGTTCACATGAGGGTCTGTCGTAACATTGTCAACAAATGAATTGCGTTGTGAATAAACCAATATCATCGGCTATGGCAATATCGTACCTGGAATTTAATACCGTTTCATTACGAATCCATTGCACAAGACGATTCTTCAAAGCCGCAGTGGTAAGTTTTCCAGTGAGGACTTTTATGGCAAAATAGTATTGCACAATATCAACCAATTAAAACCTCATATTAATGCGCATAATTGTGTTGTCTGATCACCTAGCATAGTTTAATGACCACTGTGAGAATGCGCGATTTCTATCAGTTGTTATTCTAGAACAGCACGCTTATTATATCAGGAACACTTTGACAGTATGTAATTCGATCACCAGCCGCCGATTTCCATTTCCTTGATATAAAAGCGCACAGAAGTAGAGCCAGCGTAACTTAAAATGATAGGTAGCCTGTTGTAAATCGGGCTGTAATTAATCACCACCACGTGGTTTCTGTCGTGTAGGGCGGATTGATTAAACCGCAAAACCAAGCAGGGCAATTGTTTGAAATATTTTAGCTTATTTATTAGGTATGTATAGCTCCCATCTGACTCCAAACAACTAAGTCGGTAAGTAATGACCTTCGACATTTCTTTGTTACTTAGCCTGTATCTGTTTCATCGATTGCACCTGATGTTGCTTTCATATATATATATATATATGGCGTGTAGAGATTAGTAAGTGTTAAATTGGTCGAGGGTTTCGTATATCAACCATTGTTAATTCATGAAAAAAAATGCACAAACTAGCGGCGTTGCTCCTCCTTTATTCCATGCCTGTGCTTTTGGTGACTACTCTCATTACATTTTTCTCATAATCTCATTATGAAGCATACATATGCTTAAACATTTTTCAGAAACTGATTCTGAGCTGATAACTTCATCGTATAATATCTTCTTCATGCTATAGAACTTAGCAATGTTCATCGGTTCATACCACCTCTGACGTCACTTTAAGACAATTATTTTGAAGTTGCTTATCCAAAATACATCATGTAGGTAATGTTGAAAAGCAACGTTTTTATCATCTTTGAGACTTCATGTTCATTTTAGTGTAGATATTTGTACCCAACAAAAAATGTCGAGGCATAGTGATAGAAATATGTTAATGGAAGGCAGCTGTCACAGTGAAAGCTATATGTACAATACCCTATTCATGTGATGCTTCAGCAAATACATGCTGCACACTTCTGTCAAAGGGTTAGGAAGAGAAGCAGTCAATCACAAACCGGCCATGATGAGGTCATAGGAAACAATAACTGGATCAAGCTAGGTAGCGGTTGACTCACTAGACCAGTATCAACCCAGCCTGCCCCTGATTGACAGCAGTTAATCGACCCATATCACACCTCAAGCCCATCGAGTAGTAGAAACAATTGTGCACTGTGAATTACGGGATGCTGTAATTAGTCTTTACAATTATGCTTCTAGAACACAAATACGGCATGCATTATACATGAAGCCTTGACCCTCCTCATAAATTTAGGTATAGCATCGCAAGGCTTCTCCAGAGTAAACACTGATTCCCGGAACATTTAACAGACTAGTCAGCAACTGAACGCTACTGGTGCTCACTTCAATTTTGCATGGAAAGGTCAAATAACTGCTGACATCTGAGACGAGGTGGTGCACGAGTTTTATTTTACAGGTGTGACACTTTCTACCGCTTGATAACCCCCTCCCCATCCCTCCCCTTCCCTTTCAAACACACACCCTCAAGCCACAGAAGCACTGATTTATTTCTCCATTTCCATAGTTACATTTGAAGCAATGCGACTAAAAGCAAACTTTTTCTGAATGTAAGCGCCATAACTATTTATTTGTTCAGCATACCAGTTTTTAGATACCTTTTTCCGGGGCTTTAGGCACCACAGACATAAAAGTAGGTCGGAACTTATATTCCAAAACATGGTCTGCTTGATAAAGCTTAAAGCTCGTCCTCTGCCAAACCATTCAATCCTCTCTCTGCATCGCCATACAAAACAAAGTGGGTGAACCTCTCTCAGGCTTATAATGCAGGTCATATAAGAGTAACCGACCGACAACTCGCAGCGATATCTCCACTGCCTGGCCTTTCATCGTTGTTTTATTTGTAAAAACTAATACTCTAAACGATCTCATGAATTGATGCTGATGATTGGAAAAATGTTGAATAACCGTGTGATTTCCTAATATATTAAATAACATGCAACTAATAAGGAAACATAATCAAGGTTGCTTTCAGTACATATTGTTCACTAAATGAATTCGGCAATATATCCCTTTTTGTGCAAGGACATTAGTATTTGTTGCATTAATATTGATATGGAATTGCATTAATGCGCAACGTTTGAGACACAATGAAAGCGAAGTCGCTCTGACACCAGTCACCCGCTGTTCTGATGTAGCAATATCAATAACACGCGTACGTGTAACGTAAAGCGGTAAGAAATTGGTGCTGTCGTGTGTGTGTGTGGCGTGGTGAGGTGGGGTGGGGAGGAGTTGGTGAGCAGCGGCTTATCAAATGTTGAAATTAGCAAATCAGAGGGATGTAAAAGCGAATCAGAGGGATGTAATATGACGATGAAACCCGAGCACGACTCCGCACAATCAGTGGCGCAACATTTCCACGTCTACATGGCGTAAACACAAGAGCTGTAACGTCTGTAAATAAATCCGTGATAAGCAGACAACAGTAGGTGTCTATCTCGGTGCAGCTACCCATACCCTGGCGGTTGTTGACAATCTGATATCACCATCTACAGCGCTGATATGTCCGATAGAGGGTTGTTAATAGCGTGTCCGCATTGATAGGCGCCTCTGATAAACACCCCTGTTATGATGTTGGCAGCAATAATTGTAACAAAACGACCTTGATGAAGTAATCCAAAATTTGTTCCTGCTTTCGTTTAGTATCCTGCTGGTTTCTGTGTTTATCGCCTCGTCCTCATAGGCTGTATTGGTTGCAACTTCTATATTAGCTTTCTCTCCTGTTTCTATCCGCGTATTTGTTGTGCCCATGTCCATCTATGACAAAAGTCATGTACTCGCCAATGTTTTATTTTTGAGAGGCGCCTGTGGTAAAGGTGTCACACCCGAATTAACTTTGAATTAGTTTTATAGAGGTATTGTTATACGTAATTTAGGAAGGGATGGCATTCTGACTTGTTTATGGCGATCTCACCCGGAGTAGTTCTCGTCTTTGGCCAGTTTGATGACCTAGTTTACACAATCAGCCAAGTTCATTCGGAATACAAACATACATATATGTATATATACATACATATGTATGTGTATATATATATATATATATATATATATATATAAATATATATATGGATATATAAATATATATATATATGTATATATAAACACATTAATATATATACATATATATATATATATATCTAATATATATATATACATTAATATATATACATATATATATTTGTCTATATATATTTTATAAATATATATATATATATATATATATATATATATATATATATTGATATATACGTATATATATGTGTATGTGTCCGTGTGTATCTGTGTGCGTCTGTGTGTGTGTATACATCAAGTCGATTTGTGCAACTCTCCGGATCGAAAAAGATTTTTTTCATTGTGTGTTAACTCTGAGCATTTGACACAATAATAATCATGTTAAACACGAATATATAGCGCACGTATTTATCTTTTGCATTACTTCTTTCACATTTCCCCGACAACTCACTCACACACGCATGCCCACGCACGCACATCCATACACACACACAATTGGGCACTTGCACGGTGCGTATAAGGTTCATCTTTTTCATGGTCAAATCGTGATAAATAACCAGTTACAAGGTCCAGAAAAGAGAGGTTGCTCGCAATGATTATTCTAACCCTTGTTCATTTTACAAACCATTATTCAACTCGTTTATCCTCGTTACACCGTACGCGGGAAATGGCAACTTATATAAACAGTTTTTTACTTAAACTGCCGTGTCCCCGCACAGCTTATACTATATAACATTATATATGCAAAGATAAACAAATCATGTGCAGAAAATTCTGATCAATTTATGAATATTTCAAATGTGTTTGTTTTTTGCATTTATTGGCTGATTATTCAGTTTTTAATTGGTCGTTAACCACAAACAAAAACAGCAGTGTGGGGGTTTTCATGTCAATAAGTGTGGAAGGTATCGCAGAGTAGAAACTGTTACTATGAAAACTTTCCACGCATTATTGTTGTACATTAACCGTAATAACTTCCCAAAGTGTCAGCATCAACAAAGTGTTATCAACACGAGAGTTGCTTGTGGACTTGTATTGTGCAGTTTGGCTTCAAATGAAACCGAACAGCACAAAGGGCGGAAATCCGTTCGAGAAATTAAAACGAAGGATTATATTTGATATAGGCCTTATATTAGCTTGTTAGATGAACTTGTGCGTCAAGTGCAATGGTTATACGACTTGAATACCCTAGCAAGAATGAAGCATCACCGGCCGTATATTACCAAAAGCATTGTCATTGTAACATATAGGGTATATCCCATAAGACATGTTATAAAGTCAAATACAATGTACGGCTTACGTATATCAGATAGTTGTCCTGTTTGGTTGTGAGGTTTAATGCCACCGTCCTCTTCGTCGGTGAAGCTGACGTATATCACAACGGGCTCATTGTCTTTTTAATCATGAGCGTTCCTGTCCCAACAAAGGTGTCATCCCTAAATGGTCATAACAGTGTGTGTAGGACGGCAGAGAGTAGCTAGGTTAATATATACCCCCGGACACTAGGCTTTGTGGTATTGATAACATACGTGTGGCCTTTCCAAATTTCCAATTGCTTAACCAAATGTTATCACCATCAACCTTTCACCTTGTGTAAGCATCCACTATTTACAATGTAAGTATGATAAGAATTTATGGACAATGTTAAGACATATAATGAGGATTTAAGGAGTACTTTACGGCATCCCACTGTGCCAGCGCCATTCTATTACCGAAACGAAGTTGTTAAAGGCCACATAGTCTGCATTACACAGTAAACGTCGTCGTAGTGGCAAGAATATATCTGTCTGACTTCAATTAAACAAAAGAAAACCATTGTTGACATCCGTGCAGATACATTTTGAACATCAGGATCAGTAATTCAATATACGAAATATCACGGCACGGATAAAAGACAACTTAACTTTACTAAGAAACAGGATCAAGTCATGATTAACATTCACAAAATATACGTAGCAGAGCACGATATGATGAAGGACACTCAATGGTGCATAGAGGGACGATACTGCAATCATATGTTCCGATAAAATCCATACCAAAGACGTTGTATTAAATCCTCAGGCCAAAGGAACGACATGGATGTAGCTACGACGCAGAACGCAGTTGACGTCAATGCAGCAAATCTACCGTGTTGGTATATATATATATATATATATAGAGATATATATATATATATATATATAGAGATATAGATATATATATATATATATATATATATATATATATATATATATATATATATATCTATATATATATATATATAGATCTATATATATATCTATATATATATATATAGATATATATATATAGATATATATATATATATATATATATATATATATATATGATATATATAGCAGATGCTTGACATGACAACAGAGCAATATTGCATCATAAACCATTTGCAGCAAATGGGCTCCAACAGGTGATCAATCAAGTGATATATATATATATATATATATATATATATATATATATATATATATATATATATATAGGATATATATATATATATACATACATGTATATTTATATATATATATTTATATATATATTTCTTCTATATATATTTATATATAAATATAGATATATATCCATATATATATATATACTTATATATTTATATATATATATATATAATATATATATATATATATATACTTATATATTTACATAGATGCATACATCTATGCATGCATACATATATACATAAATACGTAGGTACATCCAAGAATACATACATTCACACATACATGCATGCATACATACATAGTTACATACATACATTTATACAAACATGCTTACACATGTACGTACATGCATCATACGTACGTACATGCATACATACACACATATCCACATACATACATACATACATACATACATACATACATACATACATACATACATACATACATACATACATACATACATACATACATACATACATACATACATACATACATACATACATACATACATACATACATACATACATACATACATACATACATACATACATACATACATACATACATACATACATACATACATACATACATACATACATACATACATACATACATACATACATACATACATACATACATACATACATACATACATACATACATACATACATACATACATACATACATACATACATACATACATACATACATACATTTAACATGCATATATACAAACACGCCAACATAGCTTGCGACCAGCTAAGACAAGAGCGACCATCCAACGAGCAATCAAGCCAACTGAAACACCTGAGAAGATCTAAGAGACAGCGAGGAGCGGGTGCTACGCAGCTTCATGGTTAAAAGTTCGTTAGAGATTATGGGGAAATGATATCAAATATATTTTGATTATATGCCAAGGGCATACCACGTCTTAGACCTTGCTAATGGTTTGTATCTCAAAAAGTAATTAAAGCACTGCAATGTACCTTTGCACCCAAAGCAGTTAATATCTTTGCGCCATTGTGCCGTACCGTCACCTTTTCACCTCCCTATGTAGTATAATTTATCTAAACATTGTCCTATCAGCCTGCTGGTCAGACGTTTATGGCGGTGACCCTAACTGTAGTATAGTCTTGGGTCAGTTGATAATCTCATCTCATCCTGACAAGATTGGGCTCCTGAGGCTAGAGCTTCACTATATCATCACAAACAACATCATATTTTGAACTCCATTAGCAGGTCCCAAACGATGATAGCAAGTTTCACATAATTATTATTATCAACTAGTAGAGACAATAAATCTTGCCCCCAGTCTAGAGCATTCTGTAGCACATCTATTGCTTCTTTGGCAATATTTGTTTTGGAATGTGAGAGCTGACCACTTTCATGTTTCAAACTAATTTGACGGCGGTTATCAAGTCGATACAGTCCCTACGGGCAGCAGCTGCAAGTAAGCTATCTGAATCTATCAAGGAGTAAATGATACACGTCTATGCTGAGTGTGCAATATTGTGGCTTCCTTGGATGGAGATTATCGTGGTGTCTCTTGATACTTAATGAACAAATGACATCACCCATCGACCAACGCACATCGTTTCAATCCCATTGTATATATCATAAGTGATTGTCCGTGATGGATAAACACAGAAACTTTCCTTTTTCAGCAATCCACCATTAATATTAGCTTGTTCATGCGGATAGTTAATTAGTCCTCATAGATTAGACTTAAAATTAGTTTTGTATTGACTTTTAATCATTAACAACGCAAAAAACAAACCATGGCAACGTTTGTCAGATCTCCTACCTGTGACAGTTATGTTGCTTCTCCCCAGCATTTCGTGCCAGTTGTCTTCAGTCGAGTTATGTTTCTTTACAATGAGGGTGTTTTAGAATATTTATGTTTATGGGTTATTTGAGAACCTAGCCCATAAATCTATGTTCATTTTGGATAAGATATCTGTAGGCACTATTATCTGTTCCGAATCATCTACAGAGCTAAACTGCCCAGGCTTAATGTTAGAAACGCGACACTGTCAATGAAACACAGCAGCCACAGTGATTTCTAAATGTACTGGGTTGCATTGATTCAATATCGGCATACTTGATGTCATGCATTCAGTAGTTGGCCTCCTGGATAAATGTAAATTTGTTCCTGTCTCCTTGTTGCAGCGATGCCATACCTCTTCTTGATGATTTA
Source organism: Urechis unicinctus (assembly GCA_034190875.2). Classification (NCBI taxonomy): domain Eukaryota; kingdom Metazoa; phylum Annelida; class Polychaeta; order Xenopneusta; family Urechidae; genus Urechis; species Urechis unicinctus. The sequence goes on along the minus strand of CM067351.1, from coordinate 54,526,916 downwards.
ATATAGCCTTGATATTAATTCAGTAGGGACATGTGAAGACATGGACTGCAGCATCAACACTCTACAAACCATTGGATTCGTGGTGTGCTGCACTTCATCATTTTGCGTCAATAAAACGTCTAGGGCTGCTAGCTGTTTGCAAGAGGTTTGACATTAAATAATAACAGCGGGGAGTAACTGAGCGACATATAAACCACTCTATTGACAACATGCCCCTTAGGCTTGATTTGTATGTACTGTACAAACTACCCCCACATCCAGGCCTATTTACGTTGTCCTATATATATCACATGTCGCAATAACCAAGAAACACAAACGATTAGTGACGTAAAGCGTCATTCTTTGATCACATTGCGCTTCTTCAGCATTGCATGGTATAAACGCCACTCACGACATCCGAACTGGATCGATGCTATGTGCACCTCAACATTGCCACGCATTGCGAGGTAGACGATATTCATGGAATTCAAATCCTGACTGGGCTTTCTCGTATGATTTGCTAACTTCAATAAACAGCCAAGTCAATTCAAGCACAAACCGAATCGATTCGTAAACAGGTTAAGACTAGAAAACAAATTATCACGACGTTAAATTATTCACCAAATTTGAAATAATTGCGTTTGCGACTGTTGCCGTTTCAAACAGTACGGCACAGGAGTAGGAGGATAAGAAGCCAATCAACAGCTGGCCATGTGGAGGCCGTAGAACGCAATAAGACGAACGAGCACAAACCGACCCTTACGCTCCACTAACCAGTGTGAGAATCTTGTAATCCAACAAGTAATTGACAGCAGCTGATTACCTTACGCCACACCAAAATCGCATCTCATCTCTGGTTGAAAATGTTGGTCACTGTGAAGAGCGGGATGCTACAATTAGTCTATTCAATTATGCATCTAAAACCAAAAATACCTTGACACTCCTCGGGGCTTCAGGCGTAACGTTATCGCGGAGGTTTCGGTTACATCAGTTCATGCTGTTTCTATTATGTATAGGTACATATTACGCAGGCCATGACAATATTGATAGTCTGTCGATGTAGATTTTTGTTGGCCCTGGTAGATTACCATGATCAAAGTGAGTTTAGTCATCACGTCAATGTTCTTCGCGTTTTGTGATGAAGTGACTAAGGGGGTTAAAAAAATGGACCGATAACTTACCCCTCAGTTGCGTCATCTAATCTGGGAAGTATCTATATTATACAGAAATCATTCCAAGTAATCGAAAGCTATGGCATTGATTATGGACATGAAGTTCAAGGGGGTGAAAGCAATATGGTCTATTAATGTCGAAACAGTAAAACAATATATGAACAGCTCATATCAATAACAAAAAGCAAAGAAGACAAGAACATAAACTGCCTTGATAATGCATTCATCTAAATATCATAGCTCTTTGCGAGAGACATAGCAGATAATGCCTCTTTGGCGTTTTCTTGTAGGGGTGGCAATGGCTACAAATATCTGCTTGTCTCTATGGCGATTCTTTACGGTTTCCCCTGTTATATATCTGGACAGGTTTTTTTTCAATTTATCTAAAAGAAATATTCAACCGTGGTCGAAAAAGCCAGTTGATCAAACATAAAGTCATAAAAATATGTATTCCATAATGTTCTATCAGTAAACTATTCAACCCCGTTGTTGTTTGTCCATAGCAACCTTTGATCGACATATAATGATATATAAACTCCAATGACGTTCCCAACCATCATTCAAGATATAAAAGACTGGTACGTTGCGGATTCGTGCGAGCAAAATTGTGTCTTAAAGACGTAAGGGTAAAATATATTTCAATTTCAAAACCTCCTTGACGAAATGTACGTCGTATGTTTAAAATTCATTCCAATAAGCAGTTTCTGAAAACAAGTTTCATATAACAACTATTGACAGAGGGAGATAATCATACCTCCACGAAGTCTAATCATTATCAAATTTGGGTTTATGTCATTGGCTACCATTAAGCTGTCTGCTCTTCAACTACCGCACACACATCGATTTTCGATATCACAGCAGTCCACGTGCACGTTACAGACTAATATGAGTCCTCGGGGGTTCAATCCATTAAAACATTACCACAATCCATCAATGTTTAAATGATACACGTCTATGTTGTGTTATCTTTCGAATTGGTCTGGTGTTTCGGGAAGAGCACACAATAATAACCTCATCCATCCAGCCGACATCCCCTCATTTCAAACCGACTGTTTATTCAGCTGTGTGTGTCAGCGATTGATATACGTAGAGGCCTTCCATTTGCAGCAATCATCGCTTGGGATAAGTATAGTGAGGTGGATACTCCATTTGTCTTCATGGCATAGACATGGAATGTGTTACTTTTGGGGTTTTAATACGTTTTTAGGAGATTGATTCAGAGGAAAATACTCAATTACATCCCATGTACAACGTGAACATATCAGTGTTTGTCGGATCATCATGCTCTGACGTAATTGTAAGTTTTGTTGGGTCTCTTCTCAACACTTTATAGTGTCAAAGGTAGTCGCTTCTTTTCGGAGGGAGTGCTCTAATATGGTGGCAATATGGGAACCTCAACAGTGAACCCATGCTCATCCTTATTATTTGTTTTGCGTTGCTTCTTGTTCATGGCAGTCTTTCAGTCATACCTGCCGATACACTGTATCTAGACATAATGTAAGAGACCTGACGCTGTGAATGAAACCTCTGCACAACTAATAGATTTACGTACCTTATCTTGCTCTACGGGTGTAATAAAATTATGTCGGCAGCATCGATGTCGACAGCATCGATGTCGTACTTTAGCAATAGACTTGCTTCTCCGTAGTTGCAGCGATCCTTGAATTTATATGATTGTGTTGATATTTAGTATGTACAGATATATCAAGACGTGCACTGCGTTATCGATCCTCTAATCACCATCGGGTTCCGTGCCGCCCTTCATCGTGCTGGGTAAAAGGCTCGTTATTTGAAGTGATCAATGCATTTCTGATATTAACAGAAACCGCAATTGGCTGATTCTGTACATTTTATCTACAAAATCAATCATCTGCAATGACTATTATAATAACTGAACATAATATCTCGGCAAGGCTGGACAAGCCACGGAGTAAGCATCATGATTTCTCCACAAACTAGCCTATACAATATACTGAACGAATATACCTTAGGAGCGAATTACCTACTTCATCACCACCTGACTCAGGCATTGCACCTTATGTTTGACAAAAGGCGAAGAATATCCAATCTTTTATCCTCCAGAATCTGATTGATTAATTACACTAACCCCATACAGAGTAGAATGAGGCAATAACTGCCACGTTGACGCGATATATCATAAGATAAACACAATTTCAACCGGCTTTGCTCATAAATTGGAAAATATTTGATACAAGGGAATTTGAGGGGAATGTGTTATATATTAACGTCATTACAATTAATGTGACACTCCGACAAATGAAATAAAACATATTGCATGTTTTCGGGGTAACTTTAAAGCTAATATATGAACCGCAAACTAGGTCGAAATACATCGATAGATACATAGATAAACTTTTGTTGAGTTCCTACTCAACACTCCATGTCCTATATGATGGTATCAGGAGTATTAACCCCTCCATGACATGTATGAAAGGGTGGGGAGCATTTCCCTCCCTATAACATATATGATGAGATTGTGAGTACTTACCTCTGACATGTATGAAAGGATGAGGAGTAATCTCCTCTCCAAAGCTTGTATAATAGGATGGTGATAATTAACCTCTCCATGGCCTGTATGATAGTTTGATGATTAATTACCTCCCCATGACATGTATGATGGGATGGGTAGCATTAACCTCTCCATAACATGAATGATGGGATGGTGAGTATTCACCTCTCCCTGGCCTGTATGATAGGATGGTGAGACTTAGTTACCAATTGATTTGGCAGATTCTTTAATTGACTTGGCAACTACATTGACCGCAGCGAAACATACGAGACCTAGTCAAGATTCTAATTCCAATTTGATTCCCATCCGAATGAGGTGAAGTGAGCAGATGAATGATGCGGAAGCAAGAATCATGGCCAATAAGCAGAGATTTCACATAAACCTACCTCGACTTAATTAACAATGGCAATGTCATTTATCGGATATTGCTAACTTATGTTTCTGAGCTCAATGTATGGCTGCCTCGGTGTACCTAGCAATGCGTGGTCATGGCAACGATAATGTTGTGGTATTCAGAGCATCCACCCAGTCCGGCTGCGCGTGGTGGCGTTCATGCCATACCAGGCCGCAACACATTGTAGTCCGATAGATGGCGCTACACAGATTTGTGTATCTCATGTTAAATGCGTTATGCGATATAGGTTGGACATCATAGAGGTTGAAGAGTTTGTGTTCTCATCGCTACACTACCCATGTCCACAATAACCGAAGTCCCTCAGCCAGAATGTGACCTATACCCAACGCTTAAGTTTCACATATGTTGTTCTCTGAACTGTTGCATGCTATCATTTAAGCGTTATAAACGACCTAGGGCTACTGGCTAATTGTAATTGCACAGAACCATCTAATGCGACTTATAATTAGGTCATCATCTTCGCTGTACTGCAAAGGCCACTTGAGTCAGCACAGAAGATAAAGCCCGCAAAAACGTGACCTGGAGATCACAATCATGCAACGAAAACTTTTCTTATCTATTTAAAACTGTGCGAGCGTTGGTTGGAAGATAAAGTGTAATGGCTATGCCAACATACAGATCCCAGTCCGTGTATGAAAAGGGCCATTTAATAGAACGTTATGACCAGTAGGGGCATGTGTCAATATCATGGGTAACTGAATATCGTCTGCTGTATAATCCGTTATATATCCTGACATTAATTGACTTCCACTTTCTCTATCCCAAGGAATGTGGAATTCAAGGAAAAGGTTATTACCCATAACTCCTCTCCAATGAGAACGTCAATGTATCAGTCATATATTTAACACTTCGTATCAAATATGATATCAAGTGCATGTAAGACCTAGTGCATGTAACACCTAGTGCATGTATTGTGCATGTAACATCTAATGCATGTAACATCATATAGTGCATGTAACAAATGCAGCAATACTCATGCATGTAACGCTAGTGCATGTAACAATAAGGACTACTTTATGCGCGACTTGCAGTTGCAGTATCATGTAGAAAGCCTCTATTATGCAAAGAATAAACACTGAACACGTCCAATAGGATGACAAACAAGTATGAATATAATGCAACCAGTCAGGTGGCGGTCTGGAGTTGTATCCCAGAGTCCAAGGCGAGCTAGCGTGTTTTCTAGTTTCGCTTGAATACATACTGTACGAGCCGATTAGAGAAGGAATGCGGAAAGCCCTCTCAATTTCTGTTTCCCAATCAGAATCTGCTCAGGTTTATTACAGCTGCAAGCATTCCTCTTCTAATGTCATCATGAAGTAATAATTATAAGACGTGATACTTGTTGAAAACAGGACTGACTGCAAATACATGCACTATGTACCTATGCATAATTGGTTATATATTGCTTACTATGATCGGTTATGTGTTGCTTACCATAATTGGTTATATATTTCTTATTATGATCGGTAATGTATTGCTTACCATAATCAGTTATGTATCACCTGCTATGATCGGTTATGTATTGCTTACTATGATCGGTTTTATATTGTCTGCCATACCAAATGTCGTCGAACTGTCCTTGATATATCGGCTGCCTTAAATCTAGATATTATGATGATTATCGAAACTTAGTTAGTTAGTCGATTTAGTTATGAAAGCGTCGTCATCATCGTCGCTTCCTTTACTATCGTCATCATTGTCACCATCACTTTATAATCGCTGTCATAGTTAGCATCACCTTCTTCACCATCGGTTATAGATTAGATGGACATTTACCGGTTAATAATCCCGGGTATGTATAATACATTGCAAATGAATCTATTTCGTGTCGAGTTTCTAATTTATATTAACCAACTACACCTTGTGTTGCCAGCATCAGCTCCACAGAACGAGAATAAAACTACGTCGTGTGGAAATCCTGCCTAGCTGTAAATTAGCATATCACATGCACGAAAAGTGAGCAGGTAAGTATATTTGATTGCTTTATTAAAGATATATAAACTCCAAAGACGTTCTCAACCTGCATGCAAGATATAAAGGACATGACTAATATGCAACGTTGCGGCCTCGTACGAACGAAATGGTGTCATAAAGAAGTAAAATATATTTCAATTTCAAAATCTCCTTGACGAAGAGTGCGTCGTATGTTTTTAATCCATTACAATAAGGAGTTTCATATAACAATTATTGACTGAGGGAGATAATCATACCTCCATGTAGTCTAATCATTACCAAATTTGGGTTTATGTCCTTGCCTATCATTAAGCCGTCTGCTCTTAAACCGCACACACATAGCAGTCCATGTGCATGTTACAATCTAATACCTCTCCATGGCATTTATGATGGGATGGGGAGTAGTAGTTACCTCTCCATGACATGTATAATGGGATGAGGCGTATTTACCACCGCCCCCCCCCCCCCCCCCCCCCCCATCCCCCATCCCCCATAACCAGTGTCACGATGTGATTTCAAAGTAGGTGTCAACGAACGATAACAAACACGCTTGCTAATTCCTCGATTATTCCTCACTATGTGAGCAATATAAAAGGGTTTATTCGAAGTCAGTGTCAGGGAACAAACATTATCACATGTTCTAGACAAAGATATCCAAGGCTGTATTCTCCGAAAACTTATTGAATAAGACCCACTCAATCCAGGTTACATACCAATTGCATCACAATTTAGCACCTTACGCATACATCTAAATGTGTTTCATATAAAATAACTACGCCTAACAATGTGAAAACGCCAATGTTTTCACATTAAATGCCACGTTTTAATATTACATGATTTTGAACACGCATGCAAATGTCTTTGGAACACTAATCAAACAAAAAACATGCGGTCTCGTAGAATCGCTGCAATCACAATTCAACATTGAAAGAAAAACGGATTGCATATTGTGAATAATGGATGACCATATATTGAGTTCTGCGGGGTTCATCTCATTGCAGATGCTTGACACGACAACAGAGCAATAATGCGTCATAAAAACCATATTGATTTCACCAGGTTATCCATTAAGTAAAGGTGATGGAAGAGATAGAAACGCTTGCAAAAAAACAGCGTTAGCCGCATCGCAAACAAAAACATACATTCATTCATACATACAAACACACATTCCTACATATATACATACATACATACATACATACATACATACATACATACATACATACATACATACATACATACATACATACATACATACATACATACATACATACATACATACATACATACATACATACATACACATACATACATACATACATACATACATACATACATACATACATACATACATACATACATACATACATACATACATACATACATACATACATACATACATACATTCACACATACATACATACATACATACATACATACATACATACATGCATACATACATGCATACATACATACATACATACATGCATACATATATACAAACATATTTATATATATATATATATATATATATATATAGATATATACAAATACACACATATATACATATATAAATAAATATATGTTTATATATATATATATATATATATATATATATATATATATATATATATATATATATATATCACACCACACACACACAATTGGGTACTTGCACGTTGCGTATAAAGTATATCTTCTCCATGCCTGAAACGTGATGAATATCCAGTCACGGAAGTGTCTGTTACAAGGTCCAGAAAAGAGAGGTTGCTAGCAATGGGTATTCTAACACAGGTATAGATTACAACCCATTATTCAACTCGTTTATCCTCTTAACAGCGAACGCTGGAAGTGGCTAAATATTTAAACTGATCTTTGTTTAACTGTAGTGTCCGCACGCAGCTTTTACTGTGAAGTATGTATTACTGATCATAATGGTGGGCTTACTTGGCATGCGTCAGTTGACTCTCTTGACGGAGTTTCTATACAACATTATATACGCAAAGATACACGAATCATGTGCAACAAAAGTAATGCTTGGTTTGCCTCAATTGATGTGCATTTATTGTCTTGTTTTTCAGTCTGTTATTGGTCGTTTACCACCAACAAAAACAGCTGTGTGGGGGTTTCCATGTCACTAGGTGTAGAGAGTTTCACAGAGCAGAAACTGTTATTATTATACTATAAAAACTTCCCACACTTTATTGTTGTACATTACCCATGATAACACCCGTAGGCGTCAGCATCAACAAAGTGTCATTAACACGATTGGTGCTTGTAGGCTTGCATTGATATAGCTTGCCTTCAAATGTAACCTTACAGCCACAATAGAATTGTATTTTTATAGCAATCCACTGGTGCAAATTCTATAAAGGGCCGATATCGGTTCAAGGAATTAAAAAGAAGGGACATATTTATCACAGCCGATAGCTGATAGAGGCCCTATATTAGTTTGCATCTAATGCTTATTATATGAACTGGTGTGTCAAGCGCACTGGTTATACTAGATGAATACACTAGCAAGAAAGAAGCATCACAGGTCGTATTTTACCTAGATCCTTCTCATTATAACGTTCAGCGTATTACCCATAAGTCGTATCACAAAGTCAAATACCGTTCATTGATAGCTAATATGTAGGCTCAAGTACATCGGGCTTACTGTCTTGTTAATCATGAGCGTTCCTGTTCCAACTTGTACTTAAGGCTTTTGGGTCAAAGATTGCATAGTTTGAAGATACTGGAAATCTTCTTCTGGTGATGGTCATGATACACTAACGCAATTACGTACTGTTAAAATCATCTCGGTGTAAAAAATGCAACAACAATGGTATAACATAACATAAATCTTGATAAATCATGTATTTGTTATCTTGTGGGCGCATTCAGCAAGGCAGCCGAACAACACAAAAAGGTGTCATACCCAAAAGTTCATAACAGCGTGTGTATGACGGCAGAGAAGCTAGGTTAATATATTCCCCGCCACTAGGATTCGTGGTATTAATAACATACTTGTGGCCTTAAATGTAAATAAGTGGGCACGTTATATAGTAACGTCACATCTGTGCTGCAATAATGCATGTCATTACAACCCATGCCTTAAAGTCTCGATGATATTGCCTAGCGATGAAGCATAAATGAACAATACAACCAGCTTCTTAATGTGCAAGTCGCGTGTGGTTTTAGTCAGAAAGACACTTAAGACCATATGCCCTAACGACAAACACAGAAGCCACATGAACACCACAATCCGACAGGTAATGCATTATTCTTTTTTAACAAACACAACTGGATGCCCGTTCACCTGATTATATGCACCATAAACAGGGAAACGAAAGTAATTCAATTCACTCAGCCAATATACTAAAGAGGCAAAATGCCTGCTGCATCATCAATCACCTAACGCTCTGAATATCTAATGATCTGACAACTTTGCAATGATGAGGCGATAAATGATATATTGAAACGATATATCATTCGAAGCACATTCAATAGTGGGGATGGAGAAATTGATGATTCAAATGTGTACCCTTACCATACCAGCTTCTGTAAGATAAACTAAAGGCTAGCAGTGCACTGAGCCATGACATAACCACCTTGACTAACCAAGACAATGGCAAGGCATGAATCAATGCCGGCAAAAAGACTGAAATAGAAGCAGAGAGTTATACCGCCTTAGGGGATCAGTATATATTACACTCATTGGTACACAGTTATCAGCAGTAGTACGGCGGGATACATATTGAACGCAACCAAATGTTTGGCATCAGTTAATCGAGGAAGTTTTGTGTTGCATCTAATATCATAACAAGGGTTATTGCACCTTCATATGATAATTAAGATTGAGTTCATACCTGAATGTTCAAACCTGAATGTTATCTTAGATTGAATAATATGACCAAGCTTATCCAAGATACTAAAAATGATCAAGCAAAAACATAGAGTATTACGTGATCTATCATGCTGATGCGCCTTCATTATCTGATGAACGTTCTATCATTCTGAATGAAGATGATTTTCTTCAGGGAAACACTAAGTATGATAGTATGCATATATATTTAAGCACCAATATAGACTTGATGGGCTGTGCATCACGCTTCTGAACGATTGCCATGTGTTTGGTATATACTCAGTTTGGGCCAGTGACCTAATACAAACACTTGCTTGAACACTTCCTTAAAACAAATCATCTCTGATACGCCCATTTGATTCAAAATGAGTTTTCTGGGTTTTCCCGTGCTTGGCTTCCAAATAATAACGCTGCTCTCCGACCGATTTTGTTAATTGTCAAACCTCGCCGATGATCCCATTACAAGGCTTCCCTCAGGCTAGTTATAATTATAAAAGGTGTAAGCAGGTGGTAGAATATTTGCTGTCACACATATTTGCATATCTGTGCATTTTTAACACTCCGGGGAAGGAGCTCTTGTGGGATGGCGGAGGTTCACATGGCAAGTAACAAATCTGCAGGGAGGATTAGGGGGATTAATATTCCCTTTTTGGGACCTAAGAGAAGGGTTGGGGTAAGTCTCCAATGGCGAGCAACATGTATAATTT
>CM067351.1:54470691-54500691 GCA_034190875.2 Urechis unicinctus | reverse complement strand
CTATACATATATACTATACATATACCGACTATACATATACCTACTATATATATACTATATATATATACTATACTATATATACTATACTATATATATACCGACTATACATATAACTACTATGCATATACCGACTATACAAATACCCGAATAAATAATATATATATAATATATATATATATATATATATATATATATACATACATATATACATATACATATATATATATTTACTATACATATATACGACTATACATATATATATATACATATACCGACTATATACATATACATATACTACATATATATATACAAATAACGACTATACATATAACGAATATATATATATATACTATATATATATATACACTATACTATATACCGACTATACATATATACTATACATATATACTATATATATACCCATTATACATATACCCACAATACATATACCAACTGTACATATACCCACTATACATATACCGACTATACATATACAGTCCGACTATATACTATATATATATATATATATATATATATATATATACCCACTATTCATTTACCGACTATCCATATACCCTTTAGCAGGTTGAGTGATATAGCTGGTATTGATGCATGTGTTGCTCATCCACATCTGGTCATTCCGATAACGCCTGCGCTGAGATCCAGTTATGTGTTGCTGGATTGATGCAGTCGGTACTCAAGAGACATGTTGAAAACAAAAACGCGTGTAATGGGTCTCCACAGATTTGTTGATGTCTCCATAAACAGACATAATACAGCAGATCACAATACACCACAACAGTCCATGTCTCCGACATTCTCTCGAACTGGTTGGAAATTACAAAGAAAAAACAATCAGAACACATTATTTAAATATGCTTAGACAAGTAGCCAGTAGCCAAATACACATGCCAACCATTGTTGAGAGTCTATGTTACATAAAGGTTCGAAAAGTAACTAAATCCACAATGATTACTATGATATTTACATTTTTTATGGCAATTGAAATTGCTCTCACATTGAATGAATATCTTAAGGGCCAAAATTGCCATCAAATTTTATCAGTTTGATTAATTCTAACCGTAACAAACACAAAATATGCCGAAATCGTTGACCTTTTATTTGTGTATATGCCCTCTTCGATGTGTCACATGTTAGGGATGCAAAAGCGAATCATGGCGCCTGCACTATGCATAACGCATAAACTCAGTAGATAGTTATACACCAACAAGGTAAAATAACTTCACATTGCATTTGGACATTGCATTGATTTCTTAATTAAATAAAATGGGGATAACAAATGAAAAGGGAAAGTTTGCGTCACTCGATGATAAAATCCAGCCTCCAACTGCTTTTCTCTGTTTATGATCTAATGTCTCTACAGAAAAGTATGTTCTTCAAGGATTACAAATACATTCTACAGAGAATTAAGAGTGAGTTGCACAAGTCCGCCTATCTAGCTTAACCATTTCCAACCTCACTGATAGTTTAGCTTAGTCATTTCAAGGTTTCATTATTTCCACAGACACAGTGTTCAATGAGGCGTGAATGGGTGTTTATGACAGTAATGTACTTGTCGTAACCAAAAATAAATTTAGTTCATTGCACAATCAAATCTATATTTAGAAGCTTCATTGGTTCAATTCGTTCAAATCAACATTTATCCATCAGCTGAACTAACGTTTCGACCAGATTTCCAGCTTGAAGGATGTACATATAACACAAATCATCGATCCATGTTGATGCTCACATCATCATGGTAGCGTTTGTAGAATATCTATTTATAATATGTTAATATGTTTAACTATGTAACCTATCATTTGCACCTCACGGGATGCCGCTGCTCAAATAATTGGTGCGTGGAGGATAGAAGGGCCGGATTTGATGTCTGGGGCTTTCTAAATGTCACATTCGTTATCCATCAGAATGTTTATATTTTAACTGAGTATTTTTAGAAAAAAAGGCTGTGTTCTGCATGTATGCCATTTACTGTCAATGCGCTACGGGGCAAATAAGGGATGTGCTTTGCTCGAAAGACTTAAGCTTTAAAGGCCTCAGTGGCATTGAATCATTGCTTTAGTGTTTGCCTTAATATACTTATTGATCACATATTAGAACTAGTCCTTTCACGTGAAAGAGCATAAATATATGCTTAAGATCACATTGAAGGCTTACAATATCTACATACCGGGGCAATTGGTTATGACGGGGATGATTTTTCGCCGCAGTTCACCTATGATGACATATGATCACGAATATGGCAACATTGCATCGACGGCAATAGTAAAACATAAAACAGGACACGAATGCTTTCCTTAGTAGAGAAGATAAAAAATATATCATGGTACAAGAGAGGCTCTAAACAGCGATAGGAAATAATAAGCAAGTTTTATAATCATCAAACCTCCTCAATTCATGAAGCAATACTTGTGATGTCACTATTATCATTAGTATCACTTATTGGAGGTGAGTCCGGTATATACGTGAACCTACGGGTCCATATAGAAATGTAATCATTACCATAAGTGTCTCGTAAGTAAAAAGTGCTCGGTATACATGAGCCCGTTAGTCAATATCGATGAAAGCGAGCTTGGTTTGTTCATTCCAACAATTCCCGTTGTGGTTCATCCTTTGCCTTTTGTTGGTGTCATTCTGCGGACAACTCTGTCACAACAATGCCACATCGACTAAACGGGTGTGGGACACGAGTGCATGGTCTATATATAATATCTATGATGCAGTTGGTACAAGCTTCTGCTCAAGCAGTAATCGCGACGTGTATTAAGTTACGACCACTTAAGACCGCGATAAGTGATGTGGCAACTCCCACGGATAAATGCACTGGTCTAAATGAATTGTGTCAACGGGGGCAGAAATATACCGTGTTATTCATTGGTGCTTTGCATTTAGGACAATGATGATTGACAACCACCAGCACTGCCACCATAGAATTGCTGATAGGGAGTAAACGAGGCTATTGAGGTCATTCCATACCATGGAATAAGACGGCTGATTAATCGTTTGTATTATGACCATCGATCATCGTGGCCGTTTTGGTATATTGTTATTGTATCATTTCTACATGGCCTGCAGTACAGCTCTAATATGTCGCGTAGCCCATTAGCAGTAAATGTCAAACACGTAGTCTAACTGAATTCGAGTGTAGATTTCTTATCACAGACTGTATCTGTGACAAATCCCTATGAGCTATATATTGAGGAAGATGTAAAATGTCCCGATGAAAATTAAGACAAACCAGGTGAATTAACTGTGAAATTACAAGGAAACGCCTATCATTTGTAAATATATTCAATACTGTTTCTGCTGGTCCAGAAGGCAATTTTAGACTCAGTGTGAAATATTGGTGTGCCTATCTCAACATTACATCTTGTAATATATATCTCATAACTTGGTGTATTGTTGTCACTTCTAATCACTTTCATTTAATATAATTTGCATTCGGCTCAAATGTATTTGTGCATTCCTCAGTGGAATCCTTTACTCTATTGAGCCGCGTCTCTATATCGCATCGCAAGGCTAAGAACTAATTAGAGCATAGTTGCTATACATTGCGAGTCGTTCCCTAAGTGGCTCTGTTTGTAACATGTATATCAATCAGATATCATTGAAAGAGATATTGACATTCTATTCAACTTTGCTGTAAATATGCATCACTTATAATTAGTTCAGTATGTGCAGTTTAAATGCATTGCTTATGTCCGAGACACCCTATGCATTTCTCACTTGACTTCAAACCATGACATGCAGGTCGTACTGCATATGTGACAGGGCAAACATTGGTCATTCCGTCATTATTAATTAACAATATCAGTAACGACAGTGGTAGTACGATTGAGGATGGCAGGATAGGCAGGAGCTTATCAGGCTTAAGTGCCTCTGTCACTAGGATTTGGATGAAGGAGAAGGATGCACAGACGACGGGCAATTGATCCCCTGACTCGGCATTGTGGCATTAGTTCGTAATTGCGTGTTTAAAAGAATGCCTACCACTATTTATGCGAACGCCTACTACGCTATAGGACATAAAAGATAAGACAATATGGGGAGTGTATGGTTTGGTCTTTAACGTTTTAATGACCTTCCGACTTACAGACGGCTTCCTCGACATTATCGATGATTGAACGTTTTCTGCTGCTTGCCTAACTCAATCCCACTAGACCCACATCCGAATAGTATGGCTCTGTAAATAAACCAGATGTGTCATGACTTTTTTCATCTGATTTACCACCAATGTCCATCATAATAATCATTGAAGACACCAGAAAGTTGCGTTAAGGGTCACTTAAATATAGATGTAGAACAAAATAAAAACCTATTAATTTCCGCATTGAAAATACCTGAATGAGTGCGATGGTTTCTTTTCAAGCCTGATTTCCGTTATGACAGAGCACTGTGAATGAACAAAACAATGATAATAATCCATGCAGAGTTGTATGCCCATGCCTTCTCTCCCGTGAAATGATTGAGCAGGAACTATATTCGGTTCGTTCAAATGGTTGTACTGTAATACACGTCTCAGTATATGGGCGAACAAAATCACTGAATGAGTATACATGTCTCAATGGTGCCATGGTAACCTGGGATGGGGCGGGTCATGAAGGCATGACACGGTAGGCTGGTACTTGGCTTGTAGGACAGACTTAAGCATGTCAGAACACACTAGGGTCGAGCCGGCCGAGGTGGATCGAGGCAGACATTACAATTTGATAATAGTTAAGTAAATTCATACTGGGAATCATGCCGATGCCGAAAGTATTGAATAGTAGAAGAAACTATAAATATACAGTTTTATAATGTATAGTCGATAAGGTTGTGATGGCATTCTTACATTTTTACAAATGTCCTAGCTTATTCAAAGGAACCAATACACAAATCTGAGCATAGGTTGGCTAATTGACCGCTCTGCTGTACTGAATGCGGGATGTTTGTACAACACCTTACCTCTTGGCTCGTATGGCAAGATCGTATACTACTCAACATGTAAGAATATCACCAAGATATCAGGCCCATCAATGGTCATATATTTTAGGGTTCAGTTTCATTTACTCCCTAGTTGCGCAGGAACTAAAGTATTGTGTAAGATATACATAAATAATAAGGCCTTACAATCTGTCAGCAACGTTTGATGGTGCTTTCTGATTCCCCCGGGCACCGGGATCTGCTGTTAAAATATTATATCAACAGTTCTAAGCTCTCCGATGACCTAGGTTGATGCTCCATTACATGTCAATATATGCATCACATAACATGATGCCTACGGTTACATATCATGTACCTACTAACTCACATCCTTTCCCAACTTATGTACCTAACTTGTCAAATTTCATCACATCACATGTTTCCACATGTAATGATTCAAGCAATCGCTGACAGTTTAAAAAAGTCCCTACTGAAATCTTCGTATGTGGCTTATTGCACAATTTACATCATAGAAATGAGTCAATTATCATACGTACATACATACATACAATTATACGTCATACAACCAGACATTTATAGATACTTACATACTTATTTACATACATTCATATATACATTCAAACATACATACATACATACATACATACATACATACATACATACATACATACATACATACATACATACATACATACATACATACATACATACATACATACATACATACATACATACATACATACATACATACATACATACATACATACATACATACATACATACATACATACATACATACATACATACATACATACATACATACATACATACATACATACATACACATACATACATACATACATACATACATACATACACATACATACATACATACATACATACATACATACATACATACATACATACATACATACATACATACATACATACATACATACATACATACATACATACATACATACATGCATACATGCATACATGCATACATACACAGACAGACATACATACATACATACATACATACATACATACATACATACATACATACATACATACATACATACATACATACATACATACATACATACATACATACACATACATACATACATACATACATACATACATACATACATACATACATACATACATACATACATACATACATACATACATACATACATACATACATACATACATACATACATACATACATACATACATACATACATACATATACATACATACATACATACATACATACATACATACATACACATACATACATACATACATACATACATACATACATACATACATACATACATACATACATACATACCTACATACCTACATACCTTTATGGTTATTTTAGCCCAAAGAATCAAGAGAGTAATGAGAGAAGTCTTACATAACCATGAATAATTTATCAGGGCTCTTGAGTATACTCGCCTGTTGTTGCTCGTCTGCGTCTGGTCAATTCGATAACGTCTGCACTGCACACCAGGGGTCCATTCACCGATTGGTAAAATTGGACTACAGAGACATACTGGGAACAAAAACATAAAATGACGTCACGACTTTATTAGGAAAACTGCCCATAAACAGAGCCCTATATATACAGACTACATCCTGTGCCAAGCAAAGTGTCTTCCCACTCGTGAAGATCCCTCTACACATGACAGCAGCGAAAAGAAGGAGCAATCTCAATTATCCCTGAATTTTGACTTAATGGGTTAAGTGCGCATCATTGTGCTTCTGAAGTGATGCAATGCCACATGATAACTTCTCTGTATTTGTTTGATCGTAGCATAGAAATCACGGAGGATAAACTCATAATTATTACATAGGTAAATCATAGTTGATTTTACATAGAACGCATATGCTGTAATATTGTAGACTCTCCTCGTGCTGCTGTGCATCTTGATATATGACTTGTCGTCTGCCCTGCATCTTGACAAAAGTCTAGTCGTCTGCCTTGCATCTAGACATGTCTTGTTGTCTTCTCTGCTTCTAGACAAAGGTATTGTCGTCTACCCTGCATGTAGACAAGTCTTGTCATCTACCCCGCATCTTGACACAAGTCTCGTCGTCTACCCTGCATCTTGACAAATAATACGTATAAAGTCAATGAACTAGCAACAGGCGGACTACCAATGTTACTTTCCAATTTGGCAGAATATGTTGCTATGATTTAAAAGCATACTTTTACCCATGCATCGCATAAGAAGCGGAAGAACTACTTCTCTGAGGTGACATATCACCAAAGCGAGCACTTATCAACTGTTAGTGAAAGTTTCATTGCAACACAGACCAATTGGTAAGTGTCAGAGCCAGTAGTAGTAAAGTTCTTAATGAAGTTGATAGAAAACACTTTGCAAGTAAGAACATGCCACGGTCACATGAAACATATGAGCTGTCTATTGGCTGTCCGAGGGTCACGTACGGGAAAAAAACACTGCGAGCCTTCGTGAGCCCACACAGCATGTCGCACTGCCCAGTGCCTAACCTGTACGATTTTTGAAAATGTTTGGCCCGGCAAGGGGTCCGTACACCCAATAGCCATAGGTTGTTCATGCCTTATTTTCAGACATGGGCTCAATACGAGTTTAAGCACCTTATAGTAGACCCGTATGCAGTCATGCTGTTTGCTGGTCGCTTGGGTCCCCTTGACCCCGTACAAGCTTCCATGAGCCCTGAGCAAGTATCAAGCAAATATGTATATGCCCATTACAGGCTCCTTACAGGGTTTCGACACCTGTATGCGGCCATGCAGGGCCCAGTAAGTCTAATTACGGATATTGTTTTGCCTCCTTGAATATAATTGCCTCATGCTGCCTACGGCCCCTAGCAGCTGATCGTCCGGGTGTTCCCACCTTGTCATAACATCAATTAGATGTGTCTCAATCTCTCATATTAACAAATTAGTTTACCTCTTAGCAAGTTCTAAATCTCACCAGTAGCAAAGAGACAGATAATACAGTGAACAAAGAAAAGTAGCTCCGTTTTTGTCTGCTCTTGAGTGACCTTTTCGTCATTGATCGTCTTATTCAGTCAGCTGTTGAGATGAGCGATAAGCATTGGGATCCTCAAAATCGCATTTCTTCATCACTGTCTTTTTCACAAATGCATGGTATTAATTTTCTGTATCGTGTGTTAACAACGTATGTTTAAGTTAAAATAACCGTTATTAATTTTAATGGCGTGATCACAGTTTATGTGCAAAGATAATTTTGATGCTGGGTAATGGCATTATTATTGATACCAATGAACCAAACATGCTAATGCACAGTCAGCTTCATGTATTCCGATAATCCAGATCCCCATAATGCACTAATCAGTACAATATTATTCAGTATTGTGATCCATAAATCACTCGAGCCTCTATGCTGTCCTATCACTGTGTCCCTCGACACGTTAAATTGCGAAGTGAAAGTGGATGACAAGGGTCGTTATAGTTTTACGCACTAGTATTAATATGATTCACAAATGTGACGGTAAATGTCTTTTCTGCAGAACCTCTTTCGTATCGTCAAACTGTTTTTACTTACATTGGCTTACTATCGTGAACATGAGTCATTAGTTGGATGCTGCCACAGAATCATCGCTTCAATCCACATTGACATATATTTCAACATAGCAGTAGTAATCATAAAATGTCTGCGGAGATCACAACTGGGGTATGGTAAACAAGGTTTGGACATATGGGTGCCAATTCTAGGGCTGCCTGATTGTGTTCACTGTTTAGCACATCTCCAATCAATACTAACCTCGATTAACGTTAGCTGTCATTATGCTATATGAGGAAGATGGGATGGGGAAGAGCATGGTGCGTGTGGATGGAGATTATTAAAAAATTTACAACTATATTTTCTTGATATCGTGTGTTTCATAGTGAGAGTATGTAATAGCCTACGTTTCACAAGTATAAATGACTAAAGTGTGTTGACGAAAATCAAAATAATCCGGTTATGAAAGTATACATAGCTTACTGCAATACCTATTGGACATTGTCATCTTAGGACGTTCGACTTTTGGTTCTCATTAGGTTTATTTTATTAACAATGAACATATTTATTATGCGTTAAACTATTTCTGTTATTTCAACACAAAACCGCCAAAGAGAAATGCAAATATTAATAATGCCAAAAAACAGATGATTTATTTAGCAGCGATGAAGTAAGTAAGGGAACATACGCAGATTAATTATAACATACGCAGATTAATTATATGTACCATGTAAAGGCAGAGAAGTTCCGAGAAACAGTAGGTTAAACTCGATCGGCAATCGCCGAATGACCATTACCTTCAATACCTCACCGTTTTTGTATTTATACATAATCATGTTCAATCCAAACGATCCTTAAAAATCGTTTATAAAAACACTATTCGGTGCTTACTTTGATGAAGCAAGTTATGCGTTCACCATTGATATATCAGACTATATGTATCAATTTAACCGCTATTAGCTTCGTGATGGATAGTCACCTTCCGCAAAAAGTAAACCATTCAGTATTGCATGACCCAGCTAAGCTTTATGAGTTGACAGTAGTAATTCCTACAATTCATAATCTACTGTTAATGTACCCTTATTATACGCATAACCTAATTGATCTACTCTGTGAAAGCACTGTTCTACCGAATGGACCCAGGTTGCAAATATCTTAACTGCCACGAATAGTTTTGCAACCAATACAACTAACACCGTTCCACCAGAGATCCTGAATGGAATAAGGTACTTTATGGCAATCAACCATATCTTTCATTACGCATTTGATGCCAATGAATCATTGCACCCAGTCAACCTTGGAAACCATGTACAAAATGTAGTCAATTCTTGGATTGTATTATACATCCCTCGCGAGTGTAATCTATTTACCTTATCTGCTATTGTGAGATCCATCGCTCTCAGATGATCAAAAACATAATATAATATGTATGAATCCTTTAGAGGCTTAAATCAGACGATTTTTTTAATATAATATTACATATCTTAGATAATAAAGGACAAATGGATGAGAGCGGAATGTGCTTTTGGGAGCACTCATAAACATGTCAATGAAAGTAGACTTGTATAAATTCTAAACGCCAATATGACTAGCTTGCTACAGCTAAAGATAGTTCGATAAAAGCGTCGAACAAAGGGATACATACATTAAGAGCCATTAAGTAATGCAATAATGATTATTAATATTGGTGACGGATATGTAATAAACACAAATTGGTAGGCCCTGTACCACAAACCAACGACCCATCTGAATGTGATAATTGATTGTCATAATTTGTTGCAAAACTCTTGCTCCTGAAATGGTTTTTATGTGATGGTTATCATGGTGGTTTCTTGTTATCAATCCACATACACTTTTATGTAGCGACATAAGATATAATCTTCCAAAATGCGTCGCCAGGTTGTTGCTCATGAGCACGATTTGGATGCGTTCTTAGGGCGTAGAATTCGCAGCGGATCTGTCCAATTGAAGATCTTCACTGTCTTATATATTCAAATGTGTTGGTATCCGGTTAGTTGCATGATAAATTTCAATAATGTTGAGGTAGGCCAGAGCAGCGGGATATTTAGGGAATGGCGTAGAAGGATGTTAAAGCGTATTTTCACCGCACGCTTCCGCGCCGTGTGGCCTTATAGATAATACCTTTATACTCACTTTCATCAGCAGAATAAAACCATGGCAGACTGACACAGTGAGACTACAGAGACTTGCTGCTCAATGTTATACTCATCATCAAAGTCCTCTAAACTGAGCCGTATATCTCAACCAAAACATTGTGTAGCAGTGGCAATTAACGGTGATTTATTCAATCTTCATTCTATTCACTTTCATTAAGCTTTGCATCTCACCCTTACCTAGCTTGCTAATATTTATGCATTCAATGGTTTTTCGAAGGAGAAAGTTGATGTCTAATGACGAGCGGGAGGAGGAACAACTCGATCCACAGATGGACAGTTGACGTAAATGGATAGTTCATAAGTCGTAAAAATAATAAGGCCGACTGAATAAGTTGACGTATGTCAGTTTATCTGTTACACGTCTTGTCGTCTACACTGCAAAACTCGGCTTTCTTGAATGTAAAACAAAACCAGGTCGATTTATTCTACTTCACAAAAGTGTCATGTCATGAATTTATTTTCCAAACCCTTCATGTAACAAAACGACTCATGTACCTATCGTGTTTTTATCATAGTAGATTAAACAAATATGACTAGATTTGTGATATGATTCAGGCGCTTAAACTCATCATTAAGTGTTGACATGTATAAATTTCAGTTGAGTCATCTCGTCATCCCCCTGATATCAATTCCCTAATTTCTAAGGTATCATCGGATATTTACCAAAATCAAACTTCTGTGGATGTATTACGCCGCTTCCTTGCAATAATATCAGCAACTCGTTATCACACAGTAACGTTGATGAATCATCTCTTAATCCTCTGATGTGACTTACGCGATGATGATCCTAGAGGTTGTGCAGGTATTTGAAAAGTGTATTTGGGCTTCAGTGTAAACATTTAGACTATCAATGAATGATTGACTCAACAAATAATGAACGAAGTGATCATTCGCCAGCCGGAGCAGCGTCCTATGATTTCATCTTATATTCATTGGCCTCAAACCTGAAACTAGCATAGTTCTAAGAAAGCCGACTCTGATAGGTGAATTGCGCTGCTCTTTTCCTTTAAATCGGTAACAAATATTCATTGTGCATTGATAGTGAATAGAGATTTCCGTCACTCGAACAAAGAAAGAATTAAAACGCAACTTTCCATGAAACATACCCATTTCCGCAACGACATCGGGCGATCATAAACGACAAGAATTGTGCCATTAAAAGGCCCTTAGTGTAATCATTTTGCAATGATCTGTCCGATTTCGGATAACTTCGTTTTGATTCCAATGTTTATAAAGTTTCTATCTCTCTTTAATTAGAAAAGAAACATTGCATATCTCCGGCCATTATTCCGTTAATATATCGAATCAACTGGTAATCACGTATGAATGTATGTATGTATGTATGTATGTATGTATGTATGTATGTATGTATGTATGTATGTATGTATGTATGTATGTATGTATGTATGTATGTATGTATGTATGTATGTATGTATGTATGTATGTATGTATGTATGTATGTATGTATGTATGTATGTATGTATGTATGTATGTGTATGTATGTATGTATGTATATGTATGTATGTATGTATGTATGTATGTATGTATGTATGTATGTATGTATGTATGTATGTATGTATGTATGTATGTATGTATGTATGTATGTATGTATGTATGTATGTATGTATGTATGTATGTATGTATGTATGTATGTATGTATGTAAGTATGTGTGCTTGCATGTATGTGTGTACGTATGGATGTATGGATGTATGTATGTATGTATGCATGTATGTATGTATGTATGTATGTATGTATGTATGTATGTATGTATGTATGTATGTATGTATGTATGTATGTATGTATGTATGTATGTATGTATGTATGTATACATGTATGTAAGTATGTGTGCATGCATGTATGTGTGTACGTAAGTATGTATGTATGTATATATGTATGTATTTATGAATATATGTAAATATGTATGTATGTATGTATGTATGTATGTATGTATGTATGTATGTATGTATGTATGTGTGTGTGTATGTATGTATGTATGTATGTATGTATGTATGTATGTATGTATGTATGTATGTATGTATGTATGTATGTATGTATGTATGTTCATATGTATGTTTGTATGTATGTATGCATTGATGGATGGATGGATCGATGCATGGATGGATGGATGATGGATGGATGGATGGATGGATGGATGGATGGATGGATGGATGGATGGATGGATGGATGGATGGATGGATGGATGGATGGATGGATGGATGGATGGATGGATGGATGGATGGATGGATGGATGGATGGATGGATGGATGGATGGATGGATGGATGGATGGATGGATGGATGGATGGATTTTCGGCATTTACATTATAATGAATTTGTGAAAAAAGCATCCATGTTGAGTAGAATGTGTTATAACGATCAAGGGCGTACAGCGTGTATTTGTATGAACATTCATACATTGCTCCTCAAAACAAATGCTTACAGCAAAGCAACATATATTTTGAGAATGCATACATTAACGTATAGCCTTGTTGCCACCAGCTGTCTGCAATATAATGTCTCCGCCAGTATGCGATCGTGCCAGCCCTGGTGATCAATTGTTGCACGTCTGTTCTCACAATCCATGACCCGTCATACACAGATTATCAAGAATTTAACATAATAGGAGTAACTACATCCTTCTTATGGTATGCCATCTATCATCCAAATCTCCGTGACAGATTCCCCAAAGCCTTATTAGCCATGGCTCATGTCCTGTCACAGGTGCAGCACGATTTTGAACATGCCATGTTAAGATGTCATGTGAGAATTGTTTATGGTGTCGCAGACTTAACAGGTTTAGTTAATTTGTACATTCTATACCGTTATCACATATTTCCTGGCACATAATTTAACTACATACTTAAATTTTATCTTCCTTTTATACCTTAATCAAATCCTTCAGAATCCATACTTAGTGAACGACTCACAACATATAACAATAATGCTATCGGTAGCTATTAACCTAGAAATTTTAGATAGACCCGCGGTAAATTAATGGAGTAAGAGAATTGCAGGTTGCCCTCCACCGAGGAGTACATAAATCCATTCGAGCCGAATGCAAACGATATTATATCAAGGTGATTGAGAGTGTAACCAATAAAGCCAGTTATAATATCTCTTCTATGGTGGATGATCGAATGACATGACCGTTACATCATGATGTTTCTTTTGATGTTGCTTTTGGGGGGATAACAACTCTAATATTCAATATTTTGGCTCTTATTCTCAACCTAATCAGCAGAAATAGCACTGATCCAAACCACTGTTAGTGATTGGCGCCGAGGGCTGCTTTGTTTTATTTCACTGGGACGTTTTGAAACTTCCTAAACTACTGGGATTAGTACCAGTTACCGTCTATGTGTGAGAATTACTGTCAATTTGCTACGCAATAGATTGAGGTTGTACCGAGAGCAAATACTGCAATTATGTATAAATATTGTCACGACGTTTTGTTGTCATGTAGCAAACGACTAATCAGCTGCCTCATCACGTTGTATGGATTTACCTCAATTGCATCGTAAACTTTCTATCTTCAACTCTCAGTGATGTTTAATGAAAATCATCATCGTCTTTCATGCTCAAACAATGTCTCTTGCGTCATTAGAATTAAGACTGCGGGCTGTAAGTTTTGATTACGTTTTATATTACATGAGATGCAAAAGAGCGTTTACATATTTTGTCGAACGAAACAATCTTGAATCACAGTCACACTGCTCATGTTGGACACATCAAATTGCAGTCTGAATGATTACCAATATCCATGATTTCCGCGACGTACGCGACAAACACCTCAGTATTCACCACACTCCTCTCTGTGTCATTTATTAAAATGCCGGTACAATTATGACTTTTTTCCGTCGATGTAATGCTAACATGCACATGATCATATGTGAGTGAAATGCGGCACAACATCACAACCTGCGTTGCCACTGTTCGCGGTTTGAAGATGTTGCAATCCCTAAAAGTCACAATGTTCATGTATTGAATGCACTTTGTTGCGGGAAGCAGGAGTACTAACAAAGAGCCCTCACTCCTGGATGATTAAAGATTAAAAGTTTGTGATCAAAATAGTGCTAATATGCAGGCCATAAAATCTATTCAGGAAAAAACATTGGGCGATGAACAAAACTTCTGTCTATAAATATCTTTTCGAAAAATATCATGCTCATGGATAATGATTGGGGCATTTAGAGAGCAACTAACATCGTATTAGGCCCTTCTATCCTCCAGGCATTAATTATTTGAACTGCATATACTGTTAAGTGCGCATGAGAGGTTGCATATTGTCCAACGTAAATATACCAATGCATTATAAATAAATATTACATAAGTGCTTCCTTTATTCAAAATTGAATTGAAATAAGCTCAAACATTCCAATGCAAAATAGCGAGGATACAGAAAGAAAACTCTTTTTCACGTACCGGCTGGCTGTAGCCCGATTGCAAATATTTATCCCAATAACATGAGTTAGAGGATATTTAAGGATATAATTTGGCTACTATGGTACGATTTGAGCAGAGTTTGGTCGTTAACTAGACATGCTATGCATTGCCCTTTTACTAATGTGTGAATAATGATTTGTGTTATATGTACATACTTCATGTTGGAAATTTAGCTAAACCGTTAGCTCTCTCTCAGCTGACGAGCAAGTTAATGAATTAAACGAATTAAACAAACGAAGCTTGTTAACATATATGTGCTGATGCATTAAATATAATGTATCTACGACAAGTACATCACAGTAATGTTACCTTTTGTCGATAGAGGCAGTTTGAACAATTTGCGAAGCCATTTATGGCAGTGAAGATAAATGTAACGCAGTAACGAGTGCTTGGATAGGTAATTAACCTGTGATCAGATTGTTACATATTTTGTAAGCTGACATATGTGTGTACTGGAAGTGTATATTTATAAAGGATAATCA
Organism: Urechis unicinctus; assembly: GCA_034190875.2. Classification (NCBI taxonomy): domain Eukaryota; kingdom Metazoa; phylum Annelida; class Polychaeta; order Xenopneusta; family Urechidae; genus Urechis; species Urechis unicinctus. The sequence goes on along the minus strand of CM067351.1, from coordinate 54,485,119 downwards.
ATTGTTCGAGCTATAGTTGGCAAAGTGCAAAGGCTATCATTTGAACAATATAATCCCGTGCACCAGGTATCTAGCTCTAGTAGCTAAGCTTGTTGATCCAATAACGAAGTGCTTGCTACTGGCGGACGTGGACTTCACAACACTAAGCCGTTGATTAAATACCATAGTTTATTTATAGTTATTTTATTCGAAACCTGATGACAATATTTCTGTTAGGGAGATGCATTGATACGGAAAAATGCTTCCTTGTTAGATGAGTATTTGCTTTAATTTGATCGTTATATATAGTTTTCCAACGGGCAATCATTGTTGAATTATTCATTAAAAAACCGTTACTAAGGAACACTCCTGCAGGTTCTGTGCATAAATGGTCAATATACGGAGTATTTAAAGCTCACATGTGATAGCATAGAACATATTGTGCAAAGACATATGCATTGCAATACATAGATGTAATCTAAAACATTATAAACCATTATAAATTTTGATCTATTATAAGGGTTACTGCTTGGTTATGATTATCAATCACGATTATACATGCATACATACATACCCTTAAGTGGTATGTTTTCTTTTATTAAGGTTAAGCTTTTCTTGGCTGGCTATATCGCTGATAGAAACAGTTGCTTAAGTTTACATTTTACCGTTACAATAAATCGTTTAACGCAGAATCAATATTGATATTTATATCATTCTGCTGCGACACAAAAATAGCAATTGTCCGATCTATGCAGTGTCCAGAGAGCCTTGCAGTAGTCCATGAATTTTATAGTAACCGAATAAGTTGTTGAATCTAAGATAGTAGTTTGTCATAAAGACACACATGACCTCTCGACTGAATTTAATATTTGAGGGCAATCTTCTTCAATGGCAGTAAATGAACAACAATGGAAATATATATATATATGCACACACACACACATATATATATATTTGTATATAAATATATAAATATACATCGATTTCAAGCTTCTTTGCAGAATGTGGCGGATTATATCATGCAGTGATCGAACATGGAATATATGTCTCTATTTACACCGATATGTTATTTTTGTATTCATAGCATGCACATTTTCGTTTACGCTGGATGCTTTACACAACGACATGGGCTATCCCGCGAATATATTTGGTATTGTGCTGGTGTTTGATGCTGACATCCAATAAATCTATAAAGTAATTACTGTCGTAAAATAAGTCCATCGTTTTCCATCTGTACGGTCTAATAAACCCATTACTAACCAGAAGTAATTCTGACAATCTATCTGCTGGGTATGTTTCATGCATATACGTTATGTGTTGCCAGAAAATGGTTTTGGTTACAAATGTTAACTCATATAATTCCTGTCATTGTTTTCGATTAACTTATCTTGCAGAACTATCTTTGTGGCATAATAGTAGCAAATTAGATTTTCGCTGCACAAGACGTGTGATTGCCACATATGGTGACGGTCTGTCGCAAATCCAACGCAAAATCAGTTACCTGTTATAGAACCTGGTGAAATTAACTGTGGCATTTGACTAATATACTACTAGACAATTATTGCCGCTGTGATTGAGGTTGTTTTAATGCTGTTGTTACAGCTTGTTAACATGAAGCCAGATGCCAAAACGACATTACTTCAAAACATCTAATCGCCACCCAAAAACACATGCAATTTGTTCCTATAGTGAGCATTGTTTGAGGTGTGTGTTTGAATTGACTTGAAAGTGAGAGATAATGGGTGGGAACAGCAAAGCAATCTCCCATTTTTACCCATGCATCTTAAGTGGAAAATTGGGACCTAGAATACGACGAGAATTAACGAATGTCATCCTATCTTTTAAGTGCTTTATTAATGCATCTTACCAGCAGTTGAAATATGTTCTATTCAGTCGTCGTGGTGTTCTTTGTTAGGTCGCGAGCTATATAGAATCCATGATATATGGTCACGTGCGGGAAGGTGCATTTTTTACAGATATGAAACATCGGCATAAGAGGGCGCCACCATAATCATATAAAACTTCCGTTTACGGGTATATACTAGGTTTATGAAGGCACCATAAGAGCTTAATCAACTAACTCAGAAGTCAAGTATCAGGCGTGTTAACATAACGTCTGTTGTAAAATAAACCTTTTATCAATGTACATTACTGCAGAGATTAAGCTGTTTTCTAAGTTCATCTAATACGTTGCAGATACTAGGGTAAACTTAAACTGCCCAATTAGAAAAAATTCTAAAATGTAATTGCATGTGTATTAGTAAAGAAAGATCTCGAAATTTGGTTTGAAGGAGGCAGAAACCATTCAATATTACAGGATTTTTCATATTAGGCTTAAAATCTGTAAACGGATGGATGGGTTGACCAAAGAATAAACTATTCCGTATAACGAGAGTCTCAACATTAGACGTACAACGTAATAACCATGGCTTTAGTTGACCGTGTCAGAACCTATTCATACCAATTATTATTAAAACACTCACCCGATTAATGCATCTATGCTTCAATATAACACCATATGAGTTGAACATGGTTGGTGGTTGCAATTTTGACCATCGATTGAATTACATCAATATGGATCAACATCCCTACCGACATAACACGTGTTTTCGCAAAACATTAATGTTCGCTATATTGTCAATGCTCTACTGTGTAAGGTGCTGCTACCGTGTGGGAAGAATAACGCGTTTTAAACTTAACATGGAAAACAAAATAACAAAACTTAGTCTGTCATTGTTAAGTGGTTACGGTAAAGTCAAGAAAGAAGCCCACTATCACGTCCACTTGGATTTTTGCTGTTGTATGGATAGATCATATGCATGTGCAAAACAGCCGCTTTACACTTATCCAAAACAAAATCAAAGCTGTAAAGAAAGAGTGCGATATTTATAAATATGCATCGATATTGGTCAAAATTGAAAAGCCTTTTACGGCGAAAACTTACCATGAATGTTTTATGCGTTTGTAGGAGTTGGTTACAATGGAATCTTGGGTCAGTGCCTTGAGTAAAACGTTATCGAGCATTTAATTATCATGCTCCTCCCTACGTTATGGAGACAATAGATCTACGCTAGGTGCCAATCACGGTCACGACCAAGTACCTACGCCAGTTCAATTGAATCAAAGGGAGGGTAAGATGGTGTCGAATATAATTATGTCTCCACGGGGACATGTGAAAACGCAGGGTATATCTGTGAGGCACTAACAAATGTGACCAATGCTAAGAATAAAGCTGACTTTATTCAAGTACGTATTCATGCTAAATGGGCCGGGACGAAGGCCTGAGACGACGAGAAAAATATGATGATTGTACTTCTGACAGATAATGAATAACAAATCAACCCAAGTAACATGCTATGAATCGTCAAGTAGCCCAGAAATAGGAATTGTGCTGGAATTCTCATGTATTCATTGGGACACAGAGATGCCCTGACATAGGCAAGAAAATTGTCAATTATATGTGCCCCATATTGCTACAGTGTTCATCCATAGACGTCCTCTACCCGTCTATATCATACTCTCGATGTCAACAGCCGGGTGGTTGTCCACTGTATCTTATACAACAACGTCAACAGCCAGGTTGCTGTCCGCGGTATCATATACAACGACGTCAATGGCCAGGCGGTGGCCAGCAAAGTCACACACGCCATCAAACACATTCACACCCATGCGTACGTGCTTGCACAAACATACACCCCCTTCACACATACACAGACGCACCCACACATGCGGACACGTCGCAGAAAGTATCTTACAGACGTGTGTCAAGCAAATATTTGAGCCTAGGCGATCGTTTATTCGTATTTCAGACACGTTGTTACCTTGACAATCTTACAAACACGTCGTCGTACCACGGGGCTCGTTTGTATTTCATACGGTATTGAGTAGGAGCTTACTTTGACAACTTATAAGTAAATGCATATAATGACTTTGATTGATGGCGATGCTATTTAGGTTGATGAACTGATACATGCAACAATCCACTTTGTATGAATGTTAGCAAGTCCATGAAAAATCATTGCTGTGGGATTGAAAACATAGAGGTTAAGAATCAAATATAGCTAGCACATGAATGAGACAAACCCAACCAATACAAATAACGAGAAAGCTATCACAATAGGGATGCGGGTACAATGCATTCCTGCAAGTTGCATGTATTACGTTTGACGCTATATAGCGGCAAGTAGTGGTGGGATGAAACGAAGATCACACAGTCAGGCTCTAAGCATATTTCAATTGCATTATGCCACTATAAATATAAGCCTTGTTATGCTTGAATACTACCCAGGATATAACAGCATGTCACAGTGTTGTCTGCAACAATGACATAGATACAACGCAATACCTAGTTATTCAACATATGGTTGTATTTGATGCTACTGTTTAAGTTTTATTTTGAATATATAATACAGCACATCATTGTAACCTATGGAATGGTGTTATACGCTGATTATGATAATAATAGTAACGGCGCGGATAATTAGTAATAAGCATTCATTGTTCCGCTATTCATTGTGTAAAACGTCTAATGTCTAGTGACAATAGCTACAGCCCAATTGCCTCATCGCTACAAATTGCAAGCAAATAAAGATCGCGCTTTGAGTGACACAATAATGTTCATATTAACATAAATGAGTCGATCGATGCTATTTTGACGGCATAACCCATCTTTTTTCTCACTTTAAGATATTTGCATCCGATCATTACACATTACATTTGATGCGAGACACCACGTAGACCAATTGACGAGAAGTGACCTTCACCATCGACAGTCTTACGCTCTTCCCAAAATAACTAATCGCTCGATGCAAGTATGTATGTTTGTTATCATCCAGGTATTAAATAACAGGCAGAAAATCTGATAACTGCTGAAGCATACGCGAATCTCAGTCCATTAAAGCTTTTCGAACTCACAAAAACAAAAACTATTAATACATATTGTTGATTATTTCCAATAGCAGAAGACAGTCTACAACAAGGTAGTATATTTCTTTTATTGTGGATGATAATTGACTTGAGCGATATTTAAGATATATTATTTGACTTTGTTATTTTGGGGATCGCAGCACATATATTCCCTACTTTGGCTCATAATGCCAGTAGAAACAGCACTTAATATAAAACATTTTTGTAAATGCACGATTGATGAGTGATGTACTGCAGGTGATATAGGTATAACCCAGTAATATTATATCGACATGATTACGACGTTCCGTTGTCATACAGCAGAACATTCCAAAGCCGCATAATCCTTTAGTATGAAATGACCTCGATTGCATCGTAAACTTCCCATCAGCAGCTCTCACATGGCAGCGCCAGTTAATGGAAATCATCATTCCACTACTTGCAAAGCAAACATAGATAACATGGAATATCCCAGCCTCTGTTGACACAATTTATATGGAGCATCGTTATAATCCGTGGGAGCTCCGTCACCACATATCGCGGTCTTAACTGGTTTCTACTGAACCCCAAGCTGCCGTTACTGCTTGAGGAGAAGCATTATATAAAAAGATAATCATTTTACACTTTGCACTTATGTCAATCACCCGTGGCATCTATCTGACAAATGTGCGACAAAGTGATCTACAGAATGACATCAAAGTTGCAAAAAGATGTACCAGCACGGACAGGGTCAGAATTAACAACCAACCTAACATTCATTGAAATTGACCATTGGATTCATATGTTTACCCGACACATTTTATCCAAGTGACACTTAAGATGATGGAGACACCAAGCAATAAGGTCACCGCAATACTGTATGAAATTGTTAGCTTTAGTGGCGGCCCTGAGCATCTCGCCCTGTATTCTCTTCGGTCAGTAGTCGTTAATCCGATAATACATATTTGTCTGTGAAAACGATAAATTATGAAAAGGTTAGGAAATTAAAAACAGGGTTTAATCAGCGAGCCATATATTTGTGTTATATCGCACTTTTTGTTAGTTTCACATGTTGTATTTACTTACGTCATCAAACATTGTCCAAATGAAATGTGCATTTATTTGTAACACTCTGCTTAATATTTGCGTTGCGGGCGCGAGTCGCGAGCCTATTTTACACCTCTTATATGTGACATATCAGACAGGGCGCTAATTGTAACGATATCTGCGTAATATGATATGCTAACTTGGCCACAACTGTGAGTTATCTTACAAATGAAATTGGATGGCAATCACGGTTCTTAATTAATCAAATTACTTTTGCTTGTCAATGACTCATAATGACTGCTAATTCAAATTTTCCTTTGTTCGACGCATACATCGAAATATCTATGGTTATCCAAAGTCAGTCGTATGGGGGTGGACTATGTACTGTATTTTTCATGAATATACCCTACAGAAGCTATCATCCAATTGTCCCTTGTTCTCGTAGATATTAAGATTAAAGACCCGAAAGAGTTCACCAAGAGCAGTAATAACCCAGGTTAATACACTTCTATCGCGTGAGATGTATAAAGCATTACATTAGTGGACTTTGATCTTGGTTTCCGACGTAGGATGACTCGGTGCAATGATTCTCCTAGGTGATTATGCCGTCGTTGCTGCAGTATAGGATGAAAGTGCCTATATTTATTGAGAGCAGTTACGATGAACGAAACAATGTTCTATTCAGAGTTAATTAACTTGTGATCAAACGGCTACATGGTTGGTAAGTTAACATGATACGAAGCAAAGGAGATTGTGTAATAAAAAAGGGTTCAAAACTTTCTCCCGCTGCGACTAGCGGCGGCGCTTGCAAGTACATTAATTCAACTGCCGCCAATTTAGCCACGCGAGATACCGTATCCGCAGTCTCGTCAATCTTTTAAAGAAGCATTCAAACAATACTTTTGCTCACACTGCGCCCATATTTGTTCCTACTGATTCTAGAAAAACTAAGCCAACTAATTATAATAATAAAAAAGTTACTCTTCGCTCATACTTTTCTTTGCAAGGCGCAGTATGCGCGACCTTGAATGCTTTTTCCCAGCTGTACTCTGGTTCTTAGCCTCTGGGCAGATGTTGCAAAAAGCAGGGAGATCTTTATGAACCTTTGACGAGCGATTGTATATTTTGATTTATTACGGTTACGCCAATCTTTCTTCTTTTTTATATAAACTGTCAACCTAGTCGATATCATACATCTTATGTAACCAGAAACATAACAATTAATTGTTCCATTTATATATATATATTTTACAAGTATAAACAATGTTTCTATATTCACCTTGAATTAATCATTTGGCAATTATGAATCATCTGCTTTATACAAAGTGTGTTTGGAAAGCAACCACCGAAATGTAATAAACATAAATGTTTGAAAAGTCATCAAGGATTTAATTATCACTGACAGTTAACGAGGACATGTGAACATAACATCATTGGCTTGACATGTGTAGACATCTAAACATTCGGGCAACAAGTTACTACTATGAACATGATATTCGTGTGCTTGATAAGTGCACAGCATGTCAAAACGTCACATTAGAAACTGACATTTATCCAGGACAAGAACAGTACTCATAGAATGAACACAATAGGATAATAATTTGCACATACAAGTCACCACTAAACTAGTATGCTAATATACATCAATCAGTTCAATCTAGTCATAGGTATCAAGTGAGTTCCAAAGAAAATAGAAATTGGAAGAGATGAGAAAGAAATAACAATGATAGTTTGTGCTTCTTGTGGTATCACTCATCACATTAATGCAGTCAGCCAGAAAAATTGAACTGATCACGTTTAATTGAGACATTTGCAATTCTTATCATTTACGTATATCTTACTTGATACATTAGTCGAGCCTATGGTGCGTCATTACTTTTATAGCGCTTGAGCGGCGTAAAACCCCACCAATACCAATGTAAACTTGTAAAAGGGATTGGGGGTGGGGGGGATGTCTATTGTCAACTAGGGAGTATTTGAAACTGTACCAGGAAATATATGACCATTTGTGGGCTTGTTATCATGGTTGTATTTTCCTACAGGTTGGGCAGTATACGATCTTTTGAGACGAGCGAAAAGGAGATGTGCCTTACAAATCTCCGTGATTCCTTGCAGCAAAGTGGTCAATCTGCAAACATATACTCCGAACCTAATGGTAAATTTGTTCTTTTGAACAAGCTGTGATATTTGTGGAAATGTAAGAATGCCATCATAACCTTATCGATTATACATTACTGCCTATTTATAGTCTCTGCTACCATTCCATACTTTCGGCATTGGCATGATCTCTCAGTGTGAATTTACTCAATTATGATCAAACTTTACTGTCTGCTTCGCTCCAGCTCAGCCTGTGCTACTCTAGTCTGTCCTGACACGCTCAGGTCTATCCTGCTATGCCCAATAGTTTCGAGGAAACGAGGTCTATAAGTCGGTAGGCCATTACAATCTTAAAGACCACACCATGCAGTCTCCATATTTTATTGTCCTTGGTATTTTAATTAGATGTAAGCAGCAAAATATTCTTGCAATGAATGTTGCACTTCCGTCTTTTCTCACGAATTACTCGAAACTTTTAGAGATATGGATGAGGGATCAACGAATATCCCTGACAGCTGCACAGCGAATTGTCTTTGCTTTTGATCAGGCCATATTACTTGTAGTAAAGATGGATGCATTATACACCGTTCTTATTATTGGGGTTAGGTTCCTGTTGCCAAGCTTGCGAACGCCGAGCCATGCCTTACTCTGTCGGATTCAAGTACACTATCACACAAGGAGACCATAGGAAGCAGTTCAAACAGAAAATCATTTTTCCATTCACATTTGGAGCGCCATCGCGTGTATGCCATGGTTAGAAGTCAAGTGAGAAACGCATAGGGTGCCACGGATATAAGCAATGCATTAAAACTGCACATACTGAACTGATTATCAGTGATGCGTCGTTGATGCATATTTAAAGCACAGTTGAATAAAATATCAATACCACTTGTGTCAATGATATCTCCCTCATATACATGTAACAAACGGAACCGAAGCGTCACTTAGTGAACGACTCACTACATATAGCAAGTATGCCCCTAATAATGCCTAGCTTAGCCATACGAGATATAGACACGGCTCAATAATGGAGTAGAAGTATTCCACTGAGGACCGATTTCAAACGATTAATCAGCCGCCTAATTCCATTATATCGAATTACCTCATTAGGCATCGTTAACTGCCTATCCGCAATTCTCTGGTGGCAGTGCTAGTTGCTGTTAATCATCATTTTCCTGTATGCAACGCAACCATGAACAACATGGTATTATTCAGCTCCTGCTGACGGAATTCATTCAGGCCAGTCAATTTTCTGTGGGAGCTGCCGCATCACTGATCGCAGTTTATAGCGATCGTTACTGATTACAGGTTGTGCTTACTGCTTAAAGAGAAGCTTGTACTGACTGCATCAGGTAGATTATATATACACAATGAACTCGTGTCCCACCAAAAAATGCCAAATAATGTGCCCCAATGGGCATGGTTTCAATAAATAACGCGCTCACATGTATACCGAACACATTTTACATAAGTGACACTTATGACAATGATGACATTTCAATATTGATCAATAGGTTTACGTGTATACTGGACTCACCTCCAATAAATGACACTAATGATAATAGTGACATTACAGTATTGCTTCACGAATTTAAGGAGGTATCTTGATGATTATAGAATTTGCTTATTATTTTCTAGCGCTGTTTAGAGCCCCCTCTCCGTTACCATGATAAATTTTCTATCTGCTCTTCAAAGAAAAGCATTGGTGTCCTGTTTTATGTTTATCTAAACAAATGGCTTAACATTGTCGCTCTGGGAGAATGTCCGAGCGCATGAATTATACCCCAAATGATCAATGTGCCTCTACCGTCGTGTTATAGTTCCATTAACAAAACTTCAAACATTGGCAATCATGTGGTCCTTTAATTTAAGACTGCGGGGTGTGAGCTAACCTAAATTGCCAAGCTGTGTCATTTGTTTAAATGTTGCGTCATTTATTACCTTTTCCCGTCGAGGTAATGATGCCATGTACGTGATCATATGTCGCTGTTGGTGAAATGCGGCTTAAAATCTTAACCGTCTTTACCACAGTTCCCGGTCTCTAGATATGTTAAGCCATCAATGTCAAAGTGTGCATATGTTGATGATATTTCACCTGAAGGGACTAGTTCCAATAAGCGATCAAACAATCTAGCTAGCCTAGGTTAAATGCAATTGTGGCATTTAAAAGTATTTCATGCAATGAACCCATTTTTTATCTGTAATTGTTAAGTTACGTTGCATTTAGATAGCGACTGACATCAAATCCGGCCCTTCCATCCTCCCCGCAAAAATAGCGGTACCATGTGAAGTCCGTATGAGAGGTTACATACTTTGTTACTAAAATGTGCCAACACGTTCTGAATAAGCATTATGCAAATGCTACCATGATTGTATGTGCCAATTGAATTGAAAACAACCAAATCATTACAAATACAAGCGGGGGCACCGACAAGAAATATGTTTTTATGTCCGATTGCAAATATTTATCCAAATGTACAGAATAATGTCTGATATTTTCAAACTCTGTCATTTGTAGAGATATATTTACATGATCTGCAGTAATTGCATTAGCTGCATTTCGATAAATGACATTTTGAGCGGTGTTACATTTTGGTCGTTGTATCACCCTGGTCCCATTGCTTGACACCAGATGTGCTTGCTTCCCGACGCCAAGCTTCCATGAGCTGTGCTGATTCTGAGCTCTGGGGTTGTATCAAAACAGATAGAAGGCTGTGGAAATATGTTGTCTAACGTAAAGCGATCACCCTTGTATAGAGCAATAGTCCAATATCTCCATACAACCCATAATTAGCTGTATAGCTTTCATTTAAATGCTTCGTGGATAAAGTAATTAACCTCTTATTTAATCCAACATATATCCCATCGAACTGATATTGCCTTATTCAGTACGGGCACGGTGAATCTTTCATCAAAACTTTTTTATCAGCAGGGCACCTCAATTTGGGAGGTGGCGCATATTTCCAGATTCTTTGTTTCGATGACGCTCCCCGATGGCTTTTCTAGTAAATATATTATAAAAACACACGAATTGATACTTACACGAGGTCACTAGCAGGGAGAGGTGCCGTATTGCGGGAATGAGTTTCAAGAGGTAAACAGGGAGAGTAGTATTGCAGTTTTTCAAGTATTGAAAGTGTTTCTTATTGCATGAATAATCTGATGTACATAAATAGTCGGCGAAACTGTTGGATTGATTAATGTCTTGTCATAAGGCTTCGTTGTAATAAATATGTGTCTATTAATTCCGAAAGGACTACCCGCATTCAGTAGTCATAGCTAGCAACTTTTACCTGGTAGCTGTAAAAACTACATAAGATATGTAACAAGCAGGATTTTGCCTGCTGATTTCATGGTTTCCGTGGATATTAACATGGTATAGTGGATACGAACATATAATTTCAATCCCTTTTTGTATCAACTCGTAATTGCAGATATTGCAATCAAAATGGTACGTCCGATTATGTCACTAGAATCAACATTAATCAACATTAGCTCCTATCAGGAGGAGCTCAAGCGGGGACCCTCGAATAGACACGCCTATCCCATTTATTCAAGTAAAGAGACAACAAATTAAGAACACAACGGCGTGCAACTTCGTTTTTATCAGAACATCCACCAAGTAAACGTAACAATAAGTTTTTTATGTTTTAGGTTGCTTATTGGTAGCTTGGAGGTTGTTGTAAGTCTTTGATTTACATACCACAGAACGTAAAACGCTAGCTGACAAGTGATGTTATTGCAGGGATTAAGCTGATACCTGTGTCATTGGAAGCGTTCCGGACACAAGGATGAACTTAAACTGCCACTTGATTGAATTGTTAGCGAAACATGGATATATATATATACATTGATTCAGAAGTATTGGTATACTGTTCACAATGGTTAGTACTATACCAAAGAGCGTATACGATAAAAGATGACGCTTTAGGCTCTAACATTCTTCCCACTGTGACTAGCGGCGGGTGTTTGCAAGTAAATTAATTAAACTGCCGCCAAGTTAGTCCCGTTGCCGTGATCTCTTCAGTCCTTTTGAAGAAGCAACCATATAATACTTTCGCTCACGCCGGGTCTATATTTTTGTTTCTTCGGAATTATGCGAAACTGACCCTTGAGCCAACGAAACAAAATAAAACAGACATACAATTTACTATTCTTTCGAACTTTTCTAGGTCTTATCGACAGCAAACGCTACAGCTAGGATAGTCCTCTCCTTTTACTATTACGAATGATCGCTTGGTTTGCTGGCAGTGCTCCTTCCATCAAACTATAGCGTTGCATTGGGCACGATTTTTGTTATATGGAAATGACATGGAATTGTATGTGTACCAATTTTGTTTAAATATGAAGACTATCAGTTCCGATCAAATGCGAATTAGTATGGCGTTGACGACGAGAGTCCCGGCCTGGAAGGGGACGGATTTCAAAACAGATGGGCTACGTCTGGAGACCATAGGGGTTGTGTTTTTGTGCACAACGTAATATTATGTCGATGGTTTGAGAGAATCTATGCAACACATATGCGCGAACTTGAATGCGTGTTCAACCCAGACTTTATAGCAATTTACCTCACATCAACAGAAATGAGGTTTTAGTTTAAAGGTAGATGTTGTGGCAAGAAACGAAAAATTCAGGGAGATCTTTACGAACCTTGACAGCATTTGTATACCTTTGGTTTATTCGAGTTTCGCCGATTTTTCTTCTTTTAGATATGAGCTGCCAAACAAGTAGATACCAGATATCTAATGGACACTACCATTTCTATTTATTTCTCAAGTAAATACAATTAATCTCCCTTTGACATGAATTAATCATTCACAATGATGAATCATCTGGTCTGTACAGAGGATGTTTGGAACGCAATACGTTTGATACGATGATTCTTGCCATGCATCACAAGATGTAGTAAACATATATAAGACTAATGATAGCTTGATGCGTACGTGGTATTGAATTTAATAGAAAAAGGCGTCCACGGGTCGAGTGGAAAATTATTGAGCATTTAGTTATCATTGCTCTTCTCTGATGCTTGACTCTAGTCATGTAGGCCGATCGATTTGGGACAGCTGCGAGTCGCCGCCAGGAGTGAATACCAGCGCATGCTATATTAAATCAAAAGGATAGTCCGATGTTGTCACATATAATTCTGCTGTCACCATGGGTGATGCAGATTACATGTTATATACAAAAAAGTAATGATTTACGAGCACCAGTATAAAGGCACATGACGTCCCGAAACTAAGGTTTACCCATTACTTAACAAGTAAACAAACATCCTCTGTGTTCATGCTTATGACTTTTCGAGTACATGTTGATCACATGAATGAATAACAAGTGGCCGCGTATACATATGGGTCGGGGAAGCTGCTGGTCTTGACTGAGCTGAAGGATGCTGTTTTAGCAACGCAGCATTCGGATGATAAAGATCTTCATGGAATGACAACGTTCACACGCTCAGTGTACAATCATCAACATATTGCTGAAGTTCATTGAACAAAACTGAAGATCTCATTATTTATTGTGCTTTTATTGGTCATCTCACTCCATTTGAAGCTTTTTAGACACGTTTGCAAAATTAAGCTTTTCTTAATGATTACGACTGTCACATTGAGTAGGCCAGTCAATTAGGTTATATAGTGCATCTCATTATTCATTATTCTGTTAGTGGTCGTATCAGCTGGTCCGGGACAATGGCCTGACACGACAAGGAGCCTATTTATGATGAGCGTGCGTCTTACAGATAATGAATTAACAGTTAACGCAGCATCATGCTATGAATCATCAAGTAACCTAGAGATAGGGTTCTGCTGTAGATCTCATGTATTTATTGGGTCCTGGAGATGCCCTGACGTAGGCAAGAGAAATAGCATGTTATAACTCCCCATATTGCTATAGTAGTCATCCATGGAAATAACCTGCCCGTCTTTATCATTTTCACCGACGTTAACTGCCAAGTAATGGTCCGCTGTATCCTAATCACAAAACGTCCACAGACAACCGATTGTCAGCGCTATCATACTTCACAACGTTAGCAGCTACACACGCACAGACACACACATTCACACACATTCACATACACACGCACACACACACATACACACACATACATACATACATACATACATACATACATACATACATACATACATACATACATACATACATACATACATACATACATACATACATACATACATACATACATATACATACATACATACATGCATGCATGCATACATACATACATACATACATACATACATACATACATACATACATACATACATACATACATACATACATACACATACATACATACATACATACATACATACATACATACATACATACATACATACACATACATACATACATACATACATACATACATACATACATACATACATACATACATACATAC
>CM067351.1:54415691-54465691 GCA_034190875.2 Urechis unicinctus | reverse complement strand
TCATGTACTTTTTGAATAAGTCAACAATGATTTCCATGATATTTGCAATTTTTTATACTATGAAATAAACACAAATTAGAGCATATGTTGGTCATATAAGAGCATTTTGACATATAAGTGTATCTCCCTCACAAATATTCTATCAACAAGCTAAGCTTCTACAGCTGGATGCGGTGTACAATATCGTTTACGTGATTGTCTTGGCCCCATGACAATTATATTTCAAACAATGGAATATCCGTTATATAATATGCACTTACAATACACATATATGGCAACTGACCAAATGTGTAACAACCTGATCATAGGCTGATAAACTTTTTAAACACTTATACGTTTTGTGTATGTAGACTGCCATCAATGGCCTCGCAAAATTGTTTTAACTCTCATCTTTCCATCGGCAATAGGTAATTGTATTCGTGTTACGGCTGTCCAACTTTTCATCCATCATTACGGAATAGACGCCAGAATTCCTCTTTCCATCATACCTCAAAAATTAAGATCAAAGTTCAGTATATTCTCAATTTGCTATATACATCTCACACGAGAGTAATGTATTAACTGATTTGTAATTCTTTGCTCCCTTGCTCTGGGATGATCAATAACGCTATATGGTACTCCCTATGAACTCTTTCGGTGTTTCTTCCATCAGCATAGAGATGACAAGAATCGGAATTATATTATCAAATATCTAAGAACACAGGGGATAATTGGATAGGCGCTTGTGGTTCTGTCGAGAACATACGTAACTGAAAGGTAATTAATGTAGTCTTGTAGTTATAGTCAGCGCCACAACAACTTTGAATTTATATCTAACAGACCGAATTTGCAATCTACTTCTATTAGATATATTCTAACACAAAACCCTGGTTAATGAAGCATGAAAGCCGAATTAGTTGACCTTATATTTATGAATGTCTCCTTGCTTATATGTATTACGTAGGAAGGGCAAAAACCGGCTTGTGGCGCTTGTCCAATGCATAAAGCATATACTTAGTTCCCTCATTTGATTAAATAACTGTATAATGCATTTGGACATTGCTTTGATGAGTTAAGAAAATAAAAATAGGGGAACTAACAAAAAGGTTCGCTTTTAAAAAATAACACCATTATTACCTTGCCTATTAAATCCGGCATCCAACATCCTTTTCTGTTCATGAGGTATTTGTTACACAGCGGAATATGTACAGTGAGGATTACAAATGCTCTCCTAAGAGCTAAAAAAGGCGAGTTGCCCAGTACCGCCACTGAAGCTGATACCTCCCCATCCCCCTGATTATTTAGCTCTGTCATATTAAGGTTTCATTATTCCTTCAGCAAGTGAGGTCACAGGCACAGAAATGGCGTTATTGCTTAGTGCCAGTGCGGTTTACTTGCGTTGGAGTTTACTCTCTCCTCTCTGTTGCATCAAATAGTGTTTATGTCCCATGTGCATCATTCGGTGGTATCTCGGCCATCTGTGTTTGTATTAAAGATACGGTGCTCAATGGGGAGGTGCATATTTTTAAATATAATCGCAATGTATTTGTCGTAACTAACATTATATTAACGTACAATCACATAAATTTAGTAGCTTAACTAGTTCAATTCGTTTAAATCAAACACTTGCTCGTTCTGCGCAAATCAAACAAGAGCAGCAAAATTTTATTTGTAAGTTTTCATTCTCTAGTCAAATTGTCATGTATAGAGTTGCAATTATGCAATTCAGCTAGCTGTGCAAATATCAGAGTTGTAAAGATCAGATACAGATCTACATATTGGGATCAAACTTTGTAATCTTGCCACAGCCTACAGGGAGTAAAACTGTAGTTCCCTTCAGTGTAACCGCTATTATGTATTGTTATGTTTTAGCTTTTTCAATTAAATTGACTTATTAAATCATGACAGCATTTTTATAATACTTATTTATAATGTATTGGTATAAGAGTAAGTAGGTAAATATGCAACCTTTCACATGCACTTCACAGTATACCGCTGGTCAGATAATTAGTGCACCGAGGATGAAAAGGCTTATAATCGAACGGAATATTTATAGAAACAAGTGGTGTTCATTGCATTATGTTTGTTCCGGAACAGATTTGTTGGCCCTCATATTAACACATTTTAAATCGCAAGCTATTAACTTTTAATAGTCTACGAGTGAGAGTTCTTGGCTATTTCATGCTTGCTTCCCGCATAAAGTGCATTCAAAAGAAAAGAGAAACAATACATAGACATCGTGACTTAAAGGGATTACAACATCTTCAGACCGGGACCAGTGGTAACGCTGGTTGGCAAAATATGACCATGTAATGTCAACATTACAAAAAGGTAATAACTGTCCTAGTATTTTAATAAATGACACAGAGAGGTAAGTGAAGTGAATATTGAGCTCTTTGTCGCGTACGTCGCGGAAATCATGGATATTGGTAATCATCCAGACTCTATGTTGATGTGTCCAACATGAGCAGCGTGACTGTGATTCAAAATTGGTCATTCGACAAAAAATGTAAACGCTCTGTTGCATCTCATGTAATATAAAACGAAATCAACATTTGCAGTCCGCCGTCTTAATTCTGAAGACGCAAGAGCCGTTATTTGAGCATGAAGTACGATGATGATTTTCATTAAACAGCACTGAGAGTTGCTGAAGGGGAGTTTACGATGTAATTGAGGTAATTCTATTCAACGTGATGAGGCAGCTGATTACTTGTTTGCTGCATGACAACAACCATTTGAGACAATTTTTATATATTATTGCAGTATCTGTTCGCAGCATAACCCTACTCGCATGCGTATCATGTTGACAAAAGTTATTAGAATATAAGTTTTTATGTTTAATTCAAGCACTATATTGATATAAAGGGAGTGTTTGTTTAGTTATTGGGGCTTCCCTGATATAAAACATGATGATCGAACGTTTTTTGCTGCTTGCCTAACTAAATCGCACGTGACCCACTCCCGGATAACACTACTATATAGTTTAAATGGTTAGTTGTGAGTTGTGTATTATGCAGTATTTGTGTAAACTACTGTCTATGTACATAATAATGATCCTTTGAACATGTCAGAACGACGGGGATAGCTCACATAATGGTCAGATGTATTTCTCAAACAGTACAATATTCACTTGAAAAAATCCTGAAAAGACATGATACAACTGTGGCGATCATCTGTTGTGTGAATATTTTAACGCGAGATGTTCTGTATGCATATGTATTTTGAGATGTCCGACTCGCTTTACGCCTTACATTATTTTGGTTGATGTAATATGGCTTAGTATATGGGAACAGAAATTTGCCTAATGAGTATAAACTTGCATCAGCAGCATGTCTCTGTGGTCTCATTGTATCCATTAATCTGTAATATAGACCTATGGTGCGCAGTGTAGGCGTTATCAGCATGACCAGATGCAGACGAGCGAAAACAGGTAGTTATACTAACTCAAGAACCTGGACATGGCAGGCTCGGTGTTGCGGGTCATGTGGAGATTAACAGGAAGGCTATAGCGTTGTGGAGCTAGGTAGACTGGAGCATTGCAAGAAAGACCGGGGCATGTTGAGGCAGATTTCGGTGAGTTGGGGCAGGGTGGGCCATTCCAGCCTGGGGCCTGGCTTGATTGTATTTTATTTTTTTTGTATTTGACCGGAATATTTTTACTGCTCTAATAATTTTCGATCATATCAGCTGCACAGCAATCACATTGAACTGTCCACTGTTTTTTACTTATTGAATATGTGCGGTGCTAGCGTTTAAGACATTTTGTCACATCTCATAATTCCTTCTGTCACATCTCACGTGCTTACCTTGTAAAAATTAATTTGCCTAACGTGGTACATTTTTTCACATCTCTTGTGCCTGGTGTGTCCCAATTATGGTCGGGCATGCTTCTTTGCATTTAGATATGCATACGTGCATGTATGTATGTAGTTATGTATGTATGTATGTATGTATGTATGTATGTATGTATGTATGTATATGTATGTATGTATGTATGTATGTATGTATGTGTATGTATGTATGTATGTATGTATGTATGTATGTATGTATGTATGTATGTGTATGTATGTATGTATGTATGTATGTGTATGTATGTATGTATGTATGTATGTATGTATGTATGTATGTATGTATGTATGTATGTATGTATGTATGCTTGTATGTTTGTATGTTCATATGTATGTATGTATTATGTATGTGTGTATGTGTATGTATGTATATGTATGTATGTATGTATGCATGTATGTATACTTGTATGTTTGTATGTCGTATGTATGTATGTTTGTATGTTTGTATGTATGTATGGATGTATGTATGTATGCATGTATGTATGTATGTATGTATGTATGTATGTATGTATGTATGTATGTATGTATGTATGTATGTATGTATGTATGTATGTATGTATGTATGTATGTATGTATGTATGTATGTATGTATGTATGTATGTATGTATGTATGTATGTATGTATGTATGTATGTATGTATGTATGTATGTATGTATGTATGTATGTATGTATGTATGTATGTATGTATGTATGTATGTATGTATGTATGTATGCATGTAAATATGTATGTAAGACTCCTAGAGGAATGATAAGGTAGTACGAGGTAGCAGTGGGTATTCATAACATCGACCATTATTTTGATGTTGATAGTGCCTGTTGTTGGCTATATCCTATCCGGTGTTGGTAGAAAGATTTAACTCTTGACAAAATCTCCATCGATGTATCCTCCAGTATCGCAATTACCATGCGTGTGCAGAACTAAACATCATACTTATCCTCTTACGTGGTAACCAAAACAAAGACCATTTGCACTTATTTCCCACGCGTCAGCAGGTGTTTACTAACCATTTGCGCGAACAGCGTTTATCTTTAATTTGTCAGTGTAAAACTTTGCTAATGATGACTTACTTATACCGAGTATGACAATATTGAACAATCCAAGTGTTACATTGGATCTATAATCCACTGAAAAGGCAGGATGAACCTGTATGTGCGTGAAGATATTGGTTTTCATTCATTATCTTCATTGAAAGGCCTTCCGGAGCGTCACCGCTGGTATATGTGAATGATCCATGCACGCACACATGTTGACAGACGGATATTTCGTGATCAACGCACTGGGGTATCAGCCACTAAGACAGGACTGTTAGATGTTTTGGATAAAAGCAAGTTAATGTACTGCTCAACCAATGCAAACGCACCCGACTGTTTCTTTATAAGGGGTTCTCTGTTACTCAGCTATGGCATTGTAAAAACTCGTGGCAAAGCATACCTAACTCGGCCACCGCATATTATTTTAGTTTTCTCCTTACGGTCTTTATCCTAATCAATTTACTCTTATTAATTTTAATCATTGTATTGCAGCCCCTACAGAAGTAACCTTGCTTTGTTTCATATATGATTCGTATTATTCAAGAATCTAATCCCTACGCATTGAGTTATTCATGCTCTGTTACATTTAGGTGGATTTGTGCTCTTCTAAGCATCAGCCCTAGGGCGCTGAATTCTCACTGCGATAGCATGGTAGTAAAGTGATGTAAAAATCATTTCCATAGTTTTGCTGTTTTGGGGGGCATGTAATATAGGAAACTATTAGCAAACTTGAATTACGATTCTTTCTTTTAATGGTTATTTTGCTGTTCTGCTAAGCCACGCCATGTTCTACGTCCAATTAAAATAGTTTGACTTACCTCAGTATCAAAACGTTCATTCTTAATTGTCATCACATTGGTATCTTTGCAACCATATATGTTTTATACTAACCTAGTTTTAAATACGCCTGTCTCGTTGCCCATTTTCAATGACAGGTTTGAAATACTGATTGATTTTCAATGCTTACTGATATATCTAAAATGAGTCTATACGATCGCTCAAGTAACGACATGTTAGAAAGGCGTATGAACCGTCGCCAATGGTTTAGGAAAGGGTTTTGACAAAAACAACTGTACAATGACTAAAATGCTGGTACGATCTACCATGTTGCAATTGTATTGAAATAGGAAAGAGCATTATGGTACGTTCGTAAGATAGCTAACGTTACAACGTGTCTGAAATACGGAAGAACGATCGCCTAATCTCCACGATAGGCTTGAAATACGTCCATAAGATCGCCTATATTTCACGACGTGTACGTGTGTGTGTGTGTGTATGTGTGTGTGTGTGTGTGATAACCTACACAGCGTGGCATTTATTAAGGGCAGCTTAATTTTGCCCAAGCTTCTGAAATGCATCCTATGAACATAAATAGCCAATAAAACACAACGAATAATTAGGTCTACAGTTTTGTTCAACAAACCTCAGCAGCAAATGATTGATACCCGCTCAGTATAAGTATGTGACTTCTGTTATAACATGAACATCCGAACCATCCAGGACTAATCTGCCCCGGATACTGCTCATGGAGAACTGCAGCCCACAGCTCAGTTAATAGCAGCAGCAGCATCCCACACTCAGCGCATACGTAGTAACTTGCTATTCATTCCTTATAAAGACACTAGTTACATTTGCTGCGGTCAAAATAATATCCTGATACATGATGACTACCAGAGTACTGTACAACAGTGATTGACTCCCGCCATACGCAATCATGGGTTTATATGAACTACAGATAGTGTTGCTGTCAAAATAATGCCCCCTTCAAACATTGCCAACGTCTTTTCTCCTTCTTGAGGAACTATTTTATCTCTGCAATAATGTATATTAATAACGGTTCATTTTACAGCAGTCGCTGAGTAGACACGCCTGATAATACTCCCAGTTAGTTGATAAGGCTCTGATGGTTTCTTCAGAAACCTAGTATAAACCCATCGACATTAGTTTTAATATAAGTATGATGGCGCCCTCTCGACTTATGCCGATGATTCGTATCTGTAAAATACTGCACCTTCCCACAAGTGGCCATCTGCCATGGATTCTACGTAACCCGCGAGTTAACAAAGAACACCAAGACGATTGAATAGAAAATGTTTCAACTGCTGCTGAGTCACCTCAATAAAACATTTCAATATTCAAAGCTGACATGTTGAGCCAGCCCAAACACACAAAGCAGCACTAGAATCGATTAGATAAGATGACATTCAACAGCTCGTGTTTGTATAATAGGTTTTTAACAAGCTGTAACAACAGTATTGAAACAACCTCAATCGCAGTGGTTACACATAAAGAGTAACATTGGAACAACCAATATGAATACTATTTAGGTGTTGACTGTGCCTTATAAGCCCTGTAAGGAGGCAGTAAATGTACTGTAGTTTATCCGTCAAAGGCCATACCGACCATCTTACATCCAATCATGCGCTGTGTAGCAGTTAAAATAACATAATCGGACTCATCACATTTCATTGCTCGACACAAGGCAAAGTCTCTAGTCCATATTCAGATATTAATTGCGCATGTTAATGCATGAGCTATACTATTCGAACTCGGGAGGGGGTTACTCATGCAAACGTCGTGCTTGCGTCATATATGAATAGCAGATGACTCAGAAAATGACTAATTATTAATATTTATGCCATCGCTGAGTGGAGGGTTTATAATGAAAACGGTTGTGTATATGGACATAAATGTCTGACCGATAACAATGATAACTGATTGTAGTAAGTCTTTCTCTATACAGTCCTTCTCTTTAATTCAAATAAATCAAGGCATTCTCCCAAACTTACAAAACTTATCATGAAATAGATCAAAATAACCAGCTGAATCAATCGAGTTGATAAAACACATATCGTGAAATGGAACAAAACAACCAGCTGAATCAATCGAATCAGTCATGAAGCATCTTTACCATGAGCATATGTATATAGCGCCGCTAAGTAGGTCATTTGAACCTAAGTGGGTAAAAGTAAAATGGCTGTCCCAATAATAGCAAGGTTATGTGACGTATTACCCATATCATTCGAGCATCCGCCATTAAGGAGATCTCTTACCTTACTTGAGGCAACCTGCTGCTCTCAGAGATGGTATGCAAATATTTGATCGATTCAAATCTGTCCGAGCGTAAATAGGTCCAGATTTATTATCTGTTGTCTTAATACCTTTATCATGCCAATGGTTATTGAGCGTTTAGTTTTTCCTTAAGCAGTGGCAATTAAATGCATAATTATACAAACAATTTGAACCCAAAAAATCGGACAGGACGGTGAAACATGATTCTTGTCGTTTATGATCGACCAAAGACGTTGCGGAAATAGGTAAGTTGCATGGAAATGCAGCGAATGAATTGTTTTTTAATGTTGTGTTTTCATTCTGGCCTTGTTCGAGTGACTGTCGATGCACAGTAAATATTTATTACCTAATAAAAGGAAGGGAGCCGTGCAGTTCATCCTTTAGAATCGGTTTTCTAAGAACGATGCGGGCTTCAGGTTTGATTTGTTAAGCTCATAAATATTAGATAATATCAAAGGACGCTGCTCCCGTTGGTGAATGATTAATGCATACATTATCTGGTGTCAATGGTGAGTCAATAAGTCAATGATAGCATAAATGTATACGCTGAAGCCCAAATACACTTTTCAAATACCTGCACAATCTCAATGATTCATACCATCATCACGTAAGTCACATCAGAGGATTAAGAGATGATTCATCATCGTCATTATATGATAACGAGTTGCTACAATTTATATATATTTTGGATATTAGGACATGTCCTAATGCCGCCATAGTTTTATTCTCCTGATCTGGCACACACGGCCCGCCTCACCATTATTAAAATTCATCGAGGAACATACAGGATGCAAACACTTTTCAATATACAAGACAACAAAGATCTACAATTGGACAGATCCGCGGCAAATTATACGCCCTAAGAACACCTCCACATCGTGCGCATTGTTGAACATCATGTATTACATGGAACTTTCACTATATAAAAGTGTATGTGGATTGGTACCTAGAAACCAGCACATAAATCATTCGGGCGCAAGGGTTTTGCAACAAACTAAGACAATCAATTATCACATTCAGTTAGATCGGTGGTCGGTGATTGGTACAGGGCTTACCAACTTTTGTTTATAACATATTCCTCACCAATCTAAAAAATCATTAATGCATTCCGATCGTCGGCAGCTGTGTGGTTATAATCACCCTCTCAAAGCTCTAGGGTGATAAGCATAGTACGTGGGACGTGCAAACTCAGCACGCTGCCGATGCCAAAGTTTCTGAGCGCCGAATAACGTCTATGTAGACTCGGCGCTCGGACGCAAGGCGCCATGAGCAGAGCGCCAGAACCATGTGTATGTTCCCCGAACCCGAACCACCAAGTGTGATATCACTTAACTTCAATGGCACTGGTTGAAGAAACAAATCCTGTATCAGCAGTCGGGTGGGACACGAGGTCGATCTTGGATCGGACGTCCACTTTGACCTGCGTCTATCGGCAGTCTCGTTGCGCCTTGTTTGAAAGAAAACTTGTCCAAGCAATGAACACATCTTGTATCTAAAATATTCAGGTAAATAATATGGATGCTCATAGATAACGAGTGATGCATTTAGAGATATACTGACATCGTATCCGGCCCTTCCATCCTACGTCCACTTATTATTTTAACAGCGGTATGATAGATTTTATCATGAAAGCTAGTATGTCTTTGTTGGAAATAATAAGTAACTGTTTGCCGGCTATAACAGGCAACTTAACCGTTTGTTCAAGAGGTGTCGACCATCATTGTTCAATGCTTAAACAAAATAAAACATCAACTGTATGTGTAAATGTGACACATGCAGATGCTGACCCAGGTAACGTCACAACATTTACCTGGGTTGAAATCATTTGACGTATTCTAGGTTACTCGAACATTATTTGTTGGAAAACGTTATTTACTTGATAGCAAGTGGAACCTATGTGACGGAATTTCTAATGCATCAGTTCCTTTCCTTATTTTATATTGCATAGCACCGATGATCCCGAAACATTTCCTCTTTGGAAGGAAGCGCCTAAACATTCGTATTGTAATGAGATAAAGACATTTGGTTTGGACCTACTCACGTGAAGTGCTGTCTGATCTTATGTTTACAGGTTTTTTTTGCATGCACCTTCATTCAAGCGACAATTGCTTATATTGATATGATCTTGATTAATGGTACTACTGATCAACGGTACAATTGAATGAATCGAACGATGTACATCACAGGGGTTTGAAATCGCTACCCACAGGAACGTTAGTAGAGTGGTACTCGTCAACGGTAGTTAAATTACATTCCATAGCGATTAATATACATATATACCACGACCCCGGGTTAAAAAGTAGAAGAGACCACAGAGTGGTACACATGAGACACATGTCATATTGTGTTCCGTAAGTTGATATTTGGTGCAATATAGGTAGGTCTGTGCACTGTTGATTGGAGCTTATTTGTTGAGGAATAATGAAGTATAAATATGAGTAAGCCAAATAATCTGTGAGATCGCTTGTTGGCGATATATTTGTGTTACTTGTGCTATGCAAATGGCACCGCTTCGTTATGGTTTTGTTGGCTTTATTTACTTACCTCATTAGCGTAATGTACAAGAGTATATGCGTTATGTGTCAAGCGCCAGGAGCCGTTGTTGCGCTTCTAACAAATGTGCATTTCAGACATGGGAAAACGATTGCGGCTTATATTTTATGCTACAGTAACCACGTTCTCGAGTAAGATTACATCTCACAAGTATGACGTTATGGCAATATCGCCCCCTGAGATATGCAGTCATTGCTCCTGATAAGAGCAAGTCATCTATTCCAAAGGCACCTAATATGTGCATCTCTTTTACGGCGTTTTTATCGAACTATCTTTGACTGTCAC
Organism: Urechis unicinctus; assembly: GCA_034190875.2. Lineage (NCBI taxonomy): Eukaryota > Metazoa > Annelida > Polychaeta > Xenopneusta > Urechidae > Urechis > Urechis unicinctus. The sequence continues at coordinate 54,454,922 of CM067351.1, read as the reverse complement.
AGGTTGGTCATATTGGCGTTTGGAATTTATACTATCCTGCCTTAATTGCCATTTTTATGGGTGCTCCCGACAGCACTTTAAACTCTCTAAGATATCTAGTAATATAAATCGTATTTCGTGCTGATTTACACCCCGAAAGGATTCATACAGATTTTATTTCAGTGTTATTGATCATCCGAGAGCGAGAATAATAAAACAAATCAAGGTAGGATATATAATGCAGCCCAAGACGAAGTTAATGGGTGCAATGATTCCCAGCAGAGATTCTGGCGTCTATGTCGTAATGAAAGATGCGTTTGATTGCCATAAAGCACCTTACTTTCACACAGGATCTCCGGTGGAATCGTGTTAGTTTATATTGGTTACAAAACCATTCATGGCAATTTGGATTTCTGTAACCTGGGTCCAATCGGTGGAACAGTACATTTACATATTGTAGCATAGTTGATCGGTTGGATTATTGGAAGGGTACATAAATAGTAAATGCGCAATGTTTGAGTTATTATTCCCAAGGTACAAGAGGCAAAATCATGGATCTGTATCAACTAGTCTGCAAGTTTTTAACTCTAATAGTTAAGCTGGTTGATGCGATATTAATGGGATAGCTTTTGGCGGAAGGTGACTGTCCATCACGAAACAAATGAAAAGCAGTTTAATTGTTCAATATAGTCTCATGTATCGATGTTAAACACATAATTGGCACAGAATATTTGTTTCTGAATGGTTTTGTTTGGATTAGACATGACTATATATAAATTCAATTACGGTGAAGGACTGGGTGTCATTGCTATTCTGTGATCGCCGATTGAGTTGTACCCTACTAATTCTCGGAACTCTTTCTTAACACTGACAAATAAAACATCTATTCCATTGCATCATTGATATTTGCATTGCACTTTGGTGATTTCGTGTATATGTTGAAACAGAAACAGTTTTTATATTTATAAAAACCTAATGCGAACATAAAGTTAACAATGTCCATAAGACTGGCAGTAGTTTATGATCAATTCATTACCGAATCAATTAGCTGTGGAAACCCACATAACCTCTGGATTTGAGGACTTTCTTCTACAATAGCAGTAAGTAAACCAACAATGGAACGATATATATTCATGGCTTTACAGTATCAAGTGCTTTATAATATGCGGTACATATCCGCATTGACCAAGCATGCCGTATATATGTCTTCATTTACACATTTTTGATAATCATGGCACGCACATTTTCGTTTAAGCTGGGATACTTAACAAAATGTCATGATCAATCCCGCATATGTATTTGCTATTGAGCTAGTGATAGAATATCAAGTCCTTACCGTAAGGCCATACATTTGATCATATCAATCTATGAAGGCATAACTGTCGTACAATACAACCATACATTCCCACCTTTAGCAAAACCATAACTAGCCTAATGTAGTTGGGATAATCTCTCTGCTGCGATTTTGTATGTATTGAAGCATGTACATTGTAAATATCCAGATAATGGCTTCATTTGATTAACTTACCTAGATCATATTAGGAGTGCATCTTGTGAAAGCAAAATCAGTTGGATGCGGCTTTGTGCGGTAAGTTAGTTAGTTTTAGTTAGCTGGTTGGTTCTAGTTATCAGAGTATAAGGTTGTTTTTGGCGAACAAGGAGGGCCCAGCCTAGCGCGTGATTGCCATATATAGTGACATTCTGTTGACCTCCTCTACGCTAAATATTGCACTGGCCGCATTTTCCATGAACTCAACAGAAAACCTGATGTCCCGGATTTTTTGTGAATATACTCTACCTTGTCGGCCGATATAAATCATTTATACTTCTGAAACGTAGGCTATTACATACTCTCACCACGAAACGCCCGATATCAATTGAATATATAGTGATTAATTTTAAATGCTGCGATGAGCTCCAGCCACCAACCCATTCTAAGACTAATGGCAGCTAATGTTAATCGAGGTTAATATGGGTTGGAGATGTGCTGAGCAGTGAACACAATCAGACAGCCATAGCAATGGTGCTCGTAGCCCCTAACGTCTAGTTTACCCTTTCCCAATCGTGACCTTTGCAGACCTGTCGTGATTATTACTTATATGTTGAAACCACTGTGGCGTTAAGCGGTATTTCTGAGGCAGCAACAAACCAGTGACTCATCAAGATGGAGAGAAGCTTATGATAGTGAGATAATGTTATCAAAATCAGTTTGATGATACCAAAGTAGTTCTGCCGAAAAGAAATTGTACCGTCCCTTTTGTGAAGCATATTGATACAAGTGTGTAAAATTACAAGGACAATTATCATTCACTTTTACCTTGCAATTAAAAATGTCGAAATGACAGCCTAGAGGATGAGTGTCTTATGGATCACAATACCGAATAACGAATGTGACGGACCAATGACAGCCTAGAGGATGAGTGTCTTATGGATCACAATACCGAATAACGAATGTGACGGACCAATGACAGCCTAGAGTGTGAGTGACTTATGGATCACAATACCGAATAACGAATGTGACGGACCAATGACTCATGGTATAAACCACGGTGTTTTTTTCTGGGTCATTTTTTAATGAAATCCGGATTATCGGAAAACATGAAGCTTTATGCCCGTGCATTTGCATGTTTTGTTTATCTGATAACGATAACAGTTCCTTTTCTAAGCATCAAAGTTATATATGCACATAAACTTTCATGATTGCACATTAAAAGCAACCATAGAATAGACACACAAAATACTCTAAGAACCTCTCGTGAAAATAGTGACTATAAAACGTACCTGAGCGGTATTTGACTACATGAGTACAATCCCTAAAGCAGCTTTGTAAACTGACACCGAGATACGCAGAAAGCTGACAGACGCACACACGGATACATCTCAAACATATACCACTTCGGTACAAAAGCAGTTTACTTTTGATGCAGCATTGTTTTTCAGTGCTTCATTCAGAGATATTCATAGCATCAAAACTTTCCAAACTTATACAGCTCATAAGCTGAATTAGATGAGCCATTGAATCGTACAACGCACAATAACATACCTCCGATAATAGCTAACGTCAATTAAATCCGCGAGTACGTTGGGCTTTTTTCCTGACACTTGTCCGTTTCGTTAACGCTACTGAACAACAAAAAGGTACTCATATCGAGCAGCATATGTGCAGTTAATGATTACGGGTAGAAAAAAAATTACATCAGGAAACATGGTGTGATTTTAATTATTGCTAATAGATGCAGAATAAAAAAGGACGTTTAGGCCATCTTGTTTTGCTTTTGATGTCATTTAGAGAGCCTGTCCTTTAGAAGCACGTGTTGCCGATCCACTTCTGCACATATCACCTCTAATAACCATTCAATGTGAACAGAAAAATACTTAACTCGTATCATGGCGTAGTAAACTGTGTGCGTCTTTACTGGGCAGATAATATATACCAATCAAATATAATGCATAGGGAGCCTACATATCCTACAGAAGTAAATAAACACAATCGAACACTGCAGAGTTAACAAAATTATTCAGGAGCCACGACTGCAAATTCGTCCAGGAGGCTGATCACACACAATTAAGGGATGTTGAAGTACATCATGGACTTATTTTCGCAGATTTAACGACTACATAGGATAACCACAGGTCTGGATCACGCCATTACAATATAAAACGCTTATTTCAGCTTAAACTTTTCCAAAATAACGTGGCATTTGACGCTATAACATATTAATAACAATTGTGGACGCGGCAATGTTACGACTAGAGGCTGCGATTCTATCAGCAATAGTGCTAGTATCTCCTACGCCACTATAGTGAAAGATTGGTTATTAACACGCGATATGTATAATCTTGTAAGAAAGCCAGCTATGAACAAATGCGATTTTGAGTATCACAATGCTTATCGCACCTCGCAACTAATAGAATCAGACGAGCTATGACGAAAAGGTCACTTAATTTTTCACATGGCCTGTAGAAACCTGAGAAGGGGACCCAAGCGGCCTGCGGACCCGTAGAGCACCAGTCAGTAAACTGCATGACTGTCTACGGACCTTCAATGGGCTTGAACCCGTATGGAGCCTGTGTCTGAAAGTAGTGCATGCTCAACCTATGACCATGGGGTCTTGTGGCCACTTGCGGGGCCAAACATTTTCAAGAGATCGTACAGGGTACGCACCGGGCAGTTCAACCCACTGTGCGGGCCCGCATGGGCTAGCAGTGTTGTCGCCCGTACGTGGCCCTCAGAGAGCCAATATTCAGCCCATAAGTCTCATGTGACCAAGGCGTAAGTTTATACTTGCAAGATGTTGGACAATATCGAACAATAAGAATGCTGTCTTTTCTATCAACTTCGTTGAGAACTTTACTACTACTTGCTCTTACATTGTACAATTGGTCTGCATCGCAAAGATGCTTTCACTAACAGTTGATATTGCTATCTTTGGTGGTATGACCCTCAGAGAATTAGTTCTTCTACTACTTAGGCGGTGAATGGATGAACTATGCCTCTAAATCGCTGCAGGATTTTCTGCCAGATAGGAAAATAACATTGGTAGTCCGCCTGCTGTTAGTTCATCGACTGTATGCGTATTATTTGTCAAGATGCAGGGTAGACGACAAGACTTTTATCGCGATGCAGGGTAGATGACATAACTTTTGTCAAGATGCAGGGTAGATGACGAGACTTTTGTCAAGAAGCAGAGTAGACGACAAACTTTTGTCTACATGCAGGGAAGACGAAAATATCTTTGTCTTGAAGCAGGGAAGACAACAAGACTTTTGTTTAGATGCAAGGCAGGCGACAAGACTTTCGTCAAAATGCAGCACAGACGATAAGTCGTATATCTAGATGCAGAGCAGACGACGAGACTTCTCTCAAGCAGACAGCCGACGACGGGATTCTCTGTAAGGTTACAATATTTCTGCGTTGATACTTGGCCTGACTTGGTTAATGGCCTACAATATGACAGCAAATGTATTATATGTGATATCAACTATGATTTTGTACTGAATTTTTCTCCGTGATTTCTATGCTGCGATCAGAGAATACAGAGAAGTTACCATATGTTATTGCATCACTTCAGAAGCACAATGATACGCACTTAACCCATTGAATCAACATTCAGTGAGAATCGAGATTGGTCCTTCTTTTCTCTGTTTTCATTTGAAGAGAGATCTTCACACGAGGGAAGCCACTTTGCTTGGCACAGAATGTTCAAGTCTTGATATAGGGCTCTACTTGTGTAGAGAGTCGTGACGTCATTGTATGTTTTTGCTCCCGGCGTTTCTCTTTAGTCCCATTTTACCAACGGGTAAATGGAATCCTGGTGTGTGGTGCAGACGTTATCGGCGTGACCAGACGCAGACGATCAACAACAGGCGAGTATACTCACGAACCCGGATATTTTAGACATGGGTATCCTAGATTTCATTCATTCATTCATGCGCTAAATTGCTACTTGGGACGTTAGGCTTAGTCCAGCGAGGCTTTAATCCCGAATCGTGTTGAGTCAGGTTGGGGCCTGGCGAGGCAGGGTGATGTGTGGCATGGCAGGCTAGGCATGTGCCTAGGTACACAAAAAAGCGTAGCACGGCATGTATGTATGTATGTATGTATGTATGTATGTATGTATGTATGTATGTATGTATGTATGTATGTATGTATGTATGTATGTATGTATGTATGTATGTATGTATGTATGTATGTATGTATGTATGTATGTATGTATGTATGTTTGTATGTATTATTGCATGTATAAATATTTGTATACATGAATGTGAGTATCCATTTATGGATGTATGAATGTATGTATGTTCGTGTGTATGTACGCATGTAATTATACATGTATGTATGTATGTATGTATGTATGTATGTATGTATGTATGTATGTATGTATGTATGTCTGTGTGTATGTATGTATGTATGTATGTATGTATGTATGTATGTATGTATGTATGTATGTATGTGTATGTATTTGTATGTATGTATGTATGTATGTATGTAAGTATGAATGTACATGTATGTTCGTTTGTATACAAGTATGTGAGTATCCATTTTTGGAAGTATGAATGTATGTATGTTCGTGTGTATGTACGCATGTAAGTATGTATGTTTGTACATGCGTATGTATGTATGCATGTATGTATGTATGTATGTATGTATGTATGTATGTATGTATGTATGTATGTATGTATGTATGTATGTATGTATGTATGTATGTATGTATGTAAATATGTATGAATGTACGTATGTTCATATGTATGTATGTTTGTATGTATGCATGCATGAATGTATGCATGTATGCATGTATGTATGAATTTATGTGTGTATGTATGTATGGAAATATGTATGTATCTATGTATGTGTGTTTGAATGTATGCATTTATGTGTGTATATATGTATGTATGGGAATTGATGATTCCTATGGTGTAAATTGTGCAATTGGCCAATAAGAAGATTACAGTTGGAATTGTTGTCAAATTGTCAGCGATTGTTTGAATCAATAAATGCGCGATATTCTAGCCAGGGTTTACATCTGATTTCCTGTGGAAGAATATTCTAGTTTACACAGGTATAGCACCCGGTGAATATTGTCGTCCAACCTTTGGTGTGACGTAGGAGCTGAGTTGATTGTCAATAAGCCTGTGTAGCTCCAGAACATGCTAATGAAATCTCATAAGCCATCTCTAACACCCCGCACCAACTCAGAATTACCCATGTATTCGAGCGCCTGAATTGGAAATTATAAGCAAGTTTGCGATTTAGCCGAATGCCATATGCACGCATGTACCGATTGAATCTAAAACTTTATGTTGGTCAAACTTACATAAAGTTTTGACTGATTACCAGACGCCGTGATTACGCCGCCTCTTTGAGGCGGAGTCTATTGGAACAATTAGGTTATATTTCACACTTACGGGAAATTTACGCTATGAAAGATAATTGATGCACCACTTGTCAGCCCTCCGTATCATTTTGAATTGCCTCACAAATCACTACTCTGCACTTATTTGTCTGAATAACCTAGTCACTTTCAACTTCCATCGATATACTCTGAATAAAGGATTTCAAATCCTACTGAAGTTGTGTGTTTTCGAAGTCATGCGTGCAACCTTGGCCGTATGTCAATTAACTTTAACTGAATTTTCTGATAGTACAAGCAGGGCTCTGGTTATCAACGACTGTCAGGATAAGTTACACAACAATCATTAGAGGACAAGAACCCAGGCCATTCATGTGACCGATGAGGATAATCATTTCAGCTGCCATCGCAAATATCGAGGTTAATAATAAAGAGTTTCCTTATTACTCCCACCATGCAATAGTACACTGGTCCGCATAAATATCGTATTGATTCCTGTGCATAGCACATCAACAATCCACTCCGACTATTACTACCAGATCTTTGCACTCTGACCGTCTGCTGGTTCAGCAGTCAGCCTAAAACATCGCACTCGTCACGGTTGCACGATGTTAAACAGCGGTGAGCCGATGAAGCATAATAAGCTGTTGCAAGTTTCGTGAAGTTTTCTATACCATTTCCGGTTTGCTAATCATGCATAAAGGTACTGGAAAATATGTTCCTCTTTGCTCTTGATACGATAGGTTTGTAATTCAACGGCAACCACACTTTCCGCTGAGTAATTTAAGCGGCCTAAACTGCGTTGGTAATGTTCATGAAACCCTGGATGGACCTGTTGTATATTTTATTGGTATTGCATCGCATCATATCGAAATATGCATTAAACACTACAAATATCTGTAAAGATACTGCAATATGTATTTTGTATTCCTTTTATTTCAAGATATCGCAATTGATCCGTATTCAATTTCATATTGAGTGCATGATCAAGGCTAGGAACATGAGAAGAAATAGGATGAAGCATCATACGTTTTGTTCATTTACAGGTGAAAGTCGCCCAGGAGGATTTTATATTGTTGGTGGTCATCTATCATGCTGCGGATAACATGTACATTTAACAGCCTGCGCTTGCTGTTCACACTGTGTATGTATGTATGTATGTATGTATGTATGTATGTATGTATGTATGTATGTATGTATGTATGTATGTATGTATGTATGTATGTATGTATGTATGTATGTATGTATGTATGTATGTATGTATGTATGTATGTATGTATGTATGTATGTATGTATGTATGTATATAACACACCTAGACGACTTATAAGGTAATACGAGGTAGCAGAGTTTATAGCTTCGCTAAGAGAGCTCACGCAAAGCTTCCGTCCAAGGAAATATGTGAAGACGCCGCCTGTTAGCCGAAGCGTTATTGTCATAGCGACATGTCATGGCGTCTCTTAAAACCGTATGGAATGCTCTGTTTACTTTGAAGGTGTAGTCGCCTCAACCAATCAGATCATGACAGATATCTTTAATGGCCGCCGAGCCCCGAAACGTTGGATCATCAGCCCATGGTATCGTTCCCCGATGTCAGGGGTGTCTTTCGGGTTATTTCGTAATCGTCATGCAGTTCAGCGTAGCTATTAACTCTTCGCTCGAGACCTTCACATCCCCCTGACATACCAACAATGTTTATGTCGACACAAAGCCAAGTTTCCTCGCTTCAGACATTTATTGACAATCTAAAACTACCATCCAAATTGCGGACATGAAAGATCGAGGATCGTAAACTGCGCGGACGCTGTTAGAGGCGAATTGTTTTCCATAATTTATCAAGTTTACATTTAATTAGTAGAGTACTTGCTATTTTCGCTATTCATTAACCTTTTGTGTGACATGTTTTGGCAGTGGCAAGGCTCTCAACAATCCCAGTGACGTCAGCACAGTATTCCCATGTGCTTTTGTTTGTGTCACGGTTGCGCCATCTTACATTGCAATGTATTGTAATTAGGAAAGCGATCACCGCAGAGCCACTCGAAGTAAGCCCTCTTAGCGTAGCTAGTAAATCTTTGGTAGCAGTAAGTATTCGTAACATCGCACATTATTTGGCTGGAATAAATAAACGTCGGACATTGAGCAGCGCGTGATTATGCCTGCTGTAGACGATAGCCAATGACGTCCTTTGAAATGGCACTGCTTTTAACGATATGAATAAAGGTTAGAGTCAAGATGTGCTGTAAATATTATCAGTTTTGGAATGACATTTGCACCAGTATTGTTGCGAATATTTTATAAGATTCAATCTCTCAAAAATTGCTGGCAGTCTGTAAGTACCTGGTATTGTCATTGTACATTTACTAACAAAGCTTCTCAGCATAATTAAGAGAAATCTCGCATGCATGCACATCAATGATTAATTCAGCTCATCTATGGGTCATAATGCTGTGTTAAACTGATCCATGTGTATAGCAGCCCCTGTACAATCTCTTACAGTCCCAGCTCCCACAGCCCCTATCCTCTATCGCAGCCACCCCCTCTTCTTACATTGCTCTAACTCTGTCCAGAAATGCCGTGTCAGCTTCTTAAACCTAATTAATCATTAACATAGCTTGATATCGGGGGCTGCATTGCTTAAGTCTCAATTAAACATGATCAATTCGTTTGCAGTAATCCTATTATACTGGCTGACTTTGTGAATGATGAGTGATGGGTTCATCGTGGCATGAAAGGAATTTACGTCTTAAGAGTTCCTTACAACGTTTTTGTCCCGTGAACAACGACAATTTGTCATCATACGTTACGAGGTGGCGTTTGATCATAATGTACTGCGTTCTACTATGTCAGATCGTTTTTCAAATGACGATTGTTTTATTAACCCATTTTAAATCCATGTATCGCTAATAATTCAATTAAGTGGCAGTTTATGTTAAGCCTTTGTGTCCGGGACGCTTCCAGGATCTCAGGTATGTGCTTAATCCCTTCAATAACGTCTTTAGCTAAACAAATACTTATATAGCTATGATGACGCCCTCTCGACTAATGCCAATGTTTCATGTCTGTGACAACTGTAGCTATCCACCAGCGGCCATTATTCATTGATTCTAGTCGTGAACTAAAAGGAAACCCCATGACGGTTGTAATATGCCCGAATAATACACGTGGATGATTGATTTGGACCAGTTTGGCGGGCACCAAACAGCATCAGATGCCCACATATTTGCATAATTCATCAGACAAATTGACAATTCACCACTAACAGGCTTCAATGTTGCAACTGCAATGTAAATGTCAATAAATAAGGCATTGCCAAATTATGTCTCTCTCTGTGCCAAATGTGGATACAAAGCACGCATGGACTTCATGCACCTTAAACAAAGCTCACTACAGAAAAATTTGCATTGGTTGTAATATTTGGGGGAGAGAAATTGTGTTGAAATGATATCGTTTTTGCATCTAGCTGTATGTCAACAAGCCGTCACAACAGCATTGAAATAATGTCAAACTCTCCGATTATGTTGATAGAGTTACGGTGAAAGTTTCAAGGAGAATTGTGCTATGTTGGCGATTGCCCATGAAAAGACTGGTCAGGTAGCGATTGACGTTGTGTGGTATGTAAATCAAAGGTTCATAACACCCTCCAAGCTCCCAATCAGCAACCTAAAACATAGCAAACTAATTGAAATGTTTACTTGGTGGTTGTACTGATCTAAACGGCGTTGCACACCGTTGTGTTCTTCAATTTTGTTCTCGTTACTTGAATATAGGGGTTAGGCGTGTCAATGCAAAGGTGCCCGCTTGAACTTCCCCCGATATGTCAATTTGTCTATAGATCTTATTTTCTCTCAGTTCTTGTCAATAACCTGTCTTTTAAAACTGACCTGCTATACGCATCCGTCATGTGGATGTCACCCTCACGCTATCTTAGTCATATATGACAACCATCAAATTTGAACTCTTTATAACATACATCCCAAATAAAAACACCGTCATATATTTTCATTCATTGATTACACAATCTGTTAATTACACATATTTCAATATCTGACTCCACCAAATCTAACCAATATATCCTATAGTCTACACGCAACCATTTGCTACATTCCAACCACGAGGGACGAGGGTCAATTAAAGCTATTCTCGATTCCAATAATCTTGTCACATACAGTTCATCAACACGTTCGAGGTCGTCCGCCATACACATCCGAACTTGTTCCTCAGGTTTTGCCATCAAATAAAGATCATGCTTTAGCTGACTCGGGTGGTCTATCTGACATCCATTGCATTTTGCTGTAATTAGGGTTTATATTAAGCCGACAAGCGTGTCTGTGTACACCACCATCAAACATTCCTCCATCAATTTTGCTCTGTACACGTGGGTTCCGTTAAGCTGTTTTAATTCGTTCCACGCTTCTACAAACATATGCAATGCGTAACCATCCAATCGCATTGTCACGTGCCCCTTCTTGATCAGCGCCATAGGGACCGGGTATCGCACATTCAATGTCACATCTGTGCCAATTGATTCCTCAACCTGACTCTCGTCTCCCGCTTCTACCTGTTTCAAAGTTTCTGTGACAGCAGCCATTTCATATCCACAGTCCAATAAACAGTTCATCCCCCACTGTATGTGACATATCATGAATTTTTTTTTTTCAAAAATACCACATCTTTACTCCAAACCACCATGGAATACTGTGCAAAGTAGCGAGTGTTTAGCGGTTTCACTTGCTCCAGTTCAATTTGTTCCACCGCTTTTAACAAGTCTGTATCTCTCATCAGTCTACTGCGTTTGCTCACATTATTAAAAACTTCCAGTTGTCGTTTGTCAGCCATGGTAAATGATCAACTGAGACCACCCTCTCGAGTTTATATACAATCTCAATGTATTGACAAGAGGTATTTCTTAACTTACAGCAAAAATCACCGCCTCCGCATTGAGGGCCCCAAAGGGTCCCCATGCAATCGGAAGGGGTCCCCCACGTTATCCCCATAAAAAACGGGGCTCGAAGGGGTACGTACTCCTACTACTATCGACTAATGTATCAGGTAAGATATACATAAATGATAAGATGGGTCATGCAATCTGTCAGCAACGGTTGATGGTGCTCTCTGGCTCTCCCAGACGGCGGTGGTGAATTAACTAGCGGATAAGCCCCTGGGAAACATCTCGAAATACGCGAGCATCATGCTAACTGAATAAAGGCAAACCCGAATGTAAAATGTTACATTTATAGATCTAAGCCGCCAGCTGAGCCACTGTGATGCCTCGTTATATGTCAATAATATGCATTACATAACATGATACCTACGGTTACATCTCATCTTCATGTGCGTACTATATCAAGTGTTATGCGTGTGTAAGCATGTATCTATATATGTATGTATATATGTATGTATGTATGTATGTATGTATGTATGTATGTATGTATGTATGTATGTAAGTATGTATGTATGTATGTATGTATGTATGTATGTATGTATGTATGTATGTTTGTATGTTTTTTTTTTTGTATGTATGTATGTATGTATGTATGTACGTATGTACGTATGTATGTATGTATGCATGTATGTATGTATGTATGTATGTATGTATGTATGTATGTATGTATGTATGTATGTATGTATGTATGTATGTATGTATGTATGTTTGTTGTATGTATGTATGTATGTATGTCTGTATGAAGATATGACGGTTGATGGGGTTTTACGAGGAAGCAATGAGCGTTGATAACATATTTAATCTTTGGCCAGAATTAATAAACGTTTGATTTCTAACATTGATCTGCGCTTTATTGTGTCTGCTGTGGGCGATAGCAAATACGCTGCCAATAATAACATACCGCTTGTATATATTGGTCGCTTGCCAAGTTATGTATAGATTTGACAGTATTAATGTGCGGTAACAAATTTCGTAATGAAGGCTGTATCAGTATTACTGTGAATATTTGGTAGGATTTAATTGCGCAAACGTGGTTGGCAGTCTCCAAAAATGAAGTGTTGTCAGCGTACGCTAGCTAACAATGCTTCATCATGGTAAAAACTGAAGACTTTATGATGGACTTAACTTAGCCATTTATCATAATGCCCAACTTACCAATGTGCATAGCACTGCTGAGTGTCGATTTCAATTCTTTGTTCCTCTATTACAGCCCTCTTACCATTTCTTGCCGCTCCTGTCCCGATCCCGCAGCCGCCTTTTTCCATTTACACCAATACTACATACGCATGCAACCCCTTTTCAGTCTGATATTAATTCTTATTTGCAAAATGCATATTGAGATATTTGATTGTTCCAATTTTGTTGAGTGCACAGAAACTGTATTGCACATGCGCATGGTCGATTCATGCAACAATGAGAGTCTAAAGCGACTTGATAGCTAATAGAACTTGGCGTTGCCTTTACCGTAAACACTTAACTGTTAAACACGGAGTATCATGAACAAAACTATACCTGACTTTCAATCCACCTTGGAGAACCCTGTTCGACTGTTTAAAAGGTAGTGTGGAGCTGTCACACAACTTGGCTAAAGTGAAGTCATAGTTATGGTGGGTACTTTGGCACGGAAATTCCCAAACGTGGTCAATGTTTTAAAGTGTAACTTGATGGAAATGAAATTTGAATTGGATTTGTCTTCTGTCTGCGGTTGAAGCTTTTACAGAGAATCATATTAACGTTTCCTCCGAATATAATGGATACTGTTTGTCCAGCCTTACAATGGTTTGACATTACCTCATATGAGTAAGTCCAGTGTAACCGTAAAGAGGAAATGTTACGCGAAGCAGCTTGTAGTAACATAACAAAATCTTTGACCAATGCAGACCCATGCAGGCGGTATGCTACCAAGACCACCAGATTTCAAACTGAACTAATGTAGGAATTTGTTCTTTGAAAGTATATGATATGTTCGTGGTGTTGAACCGGTCTGGTTTGGAGTCTGATGTGCCTGATATGTCTCAGTATTGTTGGTCCCATGTTGAGCAAAACAAAATTATGATAATGTACAAGATTCAATGACCCATAAAAAGCACAAAACTCTCATTGTTATTTCTTTCTCATCTCTTTCAATATTCCAATTCTACCACTTTCTATCGTCTTTGGAACTCACTTGATACCTATGGCAAGCATAAGCTGATTGTGGCACATGAGCAAACTAGTTTGTTAGTGACTGGTATGTTCAAATTAATATAATATTGTGTTCACTCTATTGATGTCATTCTTGTCCTGGACAGGTGTCAGTTTTCTTATGTGACTTTTTGACATGTTGTGCTCTTATAAGGCACATGAACATCATGTTCATATTTTGAATGTTCGGTGATGCCAATGTAGGAACTTGTTGCCCTGATATTCAGATGTCTTCACATTTCATGCCATCAATGTAATGTGCCATCAGTGCTACGTCTACCAAGGTATATAATGTTCTCCCTGTTTCTTGCAACAACATCTTCCCCTACACTTAGTACTAAGGACTACAGCTGATGTGAGGTAAATTTCTGTAAAGTGGGAACAGGCGTTGATGGCCGCCCATATGTCGCCGTGCACGAAACCTCTCACACAATCGCATAATATCACATTGTGCACAAGTCGTTGCCCATCCGTTTCGAAATCTGTCCCGTCCAAGGCAAAGACTCTCGTAGTTAATGCCACGATAGTTCGCATTTCTCTTTTCGTTTAGCGGAACGGATAGCATTCATCTTTGGCTTAGATTGTTACAGAGAGTATTCCCAATTTTCAAACAGCAACAATGTGGATAAAAAGTAACTTGAACGAGCCGAAATCGAGCCCACCGCATTAAGATCTATCGATGGAATGTTCGTTGCCAACAAACAACACGACCAATCGTAGTAATAAAAGGGTAAGACTTTAAGACCCCGAACAGTTCGAGCGAAGAGAGAAAAAGGGACAATTGGATGATAGCTTCTGTAGGGAACATTCATCGAAAATACAGTAATTGATGTGTATTTGTATATATTATCAAGCCAAATATAACTAACATTTGACAACCTTAGATATTTCGATGAATGCGTCGAATAAGGAACACGTTACCAGTGACAAGCCAATGTAGCTCGATGACTGTGTCGAACACAGAAATACTCCAATAAGGGGACATAGATTACTGGGTCTTATGATAGACGAATGCATATCTAAAGAACCGTTATTGCCATCAAATGTTATTTTTTTTTAGATATGACTGACTTCATGACTTAATTAATAAATTAAGCTATATATATATATATATATATATATATATATATATATATATATATATATATATATATATATATATATATATATATATATATATATATATATATATATATATATATATATAGCTTAATTTACTTCCAGCATGAAGTCCTGATATACGCTGCAAAATTATATTCATGAGGGATATCCAATTAAGCACCATTCAGCACTTCACTGGATACCGCTGGTCAAACAATTGGTGCGGGGAGGATAGAAGTGCCGGATATGACGACAGTAGATCTCTAAATGCCACATTTGATATCCATAAACATGCGTATAATTTAAACTGAATATTTATAGACACAGGATGTGCGTCATTGTGTCATGTTTCACCTGACTTTTGATCACATGTAAGTTGTCTATGACTCACAAAAGTTCCCGGATTCAATCAGACTTAGAATGAGAGATGTCTGTTTTTACATCCCGCATATATAGACCACACGGATGAAAGAGACACAATATGGGCATACATTCACATCTAGGGCATAAAATATCTACAGACCGGGACCAGCGGTAAGAGGTTGAAGTTTGTATGCTGCGTTTCACTTATGATGTCCCTGGTGACTTATGATCACATACAATAACATGCCAACATTACATCGACGGGAAAGGTAATAACTGACATAACATTTAAATATATGTATGTATGTATGTATATATATATATGTATTATGTATGTATGTATGTATGTATGTATGTATGTCGCATGTATGTATGCATGTATGTATGTATGTATGTATGTTAATCGATGTATGTATGTCTGTATGTATGTCTAAGCTGCATATCTGACTGTATGTATGTATGTATGTATGAATGTATGTATGTGTGAATGTGTATGTATGTATGTATGTATGTATGTATGTATGCTGAGTTGGATGTATGTATGAATATAGAGTTATACGAGGTAGCAGAGAATGCTGATAACATCGCAACATAATATGTTGTTCATGCAATAGCCAATGACATAGAGCCGCCTTTAATAGCGTAAACGCTATAACATACCGCTTTTATGTATTGGTCACCTACCAAGATTTGACTAGAGTAAAAATGCTCGGTAGATATGATCAATTTTGGAATGACGGTTGCACCAATATTGCTGCGAACGTTTAAGCGGATTCATGCACTTTATTCATCACAGAAGAATCACGCGAATTGTTCCGAATTCAACATGCCATGCATCAGTATGGTGTTGTACTGCATAGGTTCAGCCATGTCATGTCATGCTAACAGCCGCAACCATCGAGTAATCCTTTTCATATTGATAATTTTCTTTTCTATATCAACGAGCTATCGTTATGAGGAGTAGAATGTTTGCAGGAAATGTTTTTGACTCATAACAGTCTATCCGCGTTCGGGCTGCGACGCCGACAAAAAAATGCTATTTAACATCTGCGTGTCCATGCAGCCATTGATTTACTTAATGTATAGTAATATAGCATAGCCCACATAAGATCTATACTCCGCTATAAATGGGAGAAGGGTCATGATATAAATTAATTATATTCTTTGTTGACAGGCCATTGGTTGTATAATCAATGCAGGCACATTCATATGCGGGCAGAGCGAGATTGAGCGATCAATGTACCATGATTTCAGGCTATAAAAAATGAACCTTTAAATGTTTTGGGTGAAAACAAGTTCATCTGTTGCTCAATCACTGAAAACCCACGCGACTCTGCTTCTATATTATGAGTTCTTCCCAATATTAGCAATTCTTCTGACTTGCTATTGCTGTTCATGGCAAAACATGTGTTCACTTGGCCGCCACATGTTATCTTTGTTAACTTCTTCTAACTCTTGTCTTTATCACTGTACTCCTAATTAGAGTAAGTTTTATCATTGTTAAATAACCCGTCGGTGCTGATGTGTTCTTGCTTTGGTGCATTTATGATTCGTACGGTTGACGAATCTAACTCCTGCGTAATGAATAATTTATGCTCCGTTACATTTATGAACCGTGCTGTTCTAAAGTGCAATTACTAGGTCCTTAATTGTCACTGTCTTGCCTTTAGCTTTTTGGCCGTCGTTGGATTAAATTTTTGCTGCAGGCTCATGATTAAGTAATGTAGAAATTGATTCCACATCTTCGTCGTTCAAAAGTTTTCATTGGCACGAATGCAGAAAAAAATATACAAATTTTTAAAGCATACTTAGATTATGATGCGTCCTTGAGGTACTAAACAATGCAGCCATTATCAGCTGAATGGGGCTATTTAGTAATAGATACAAATATATTCAAGTCACCACTGGATGTGATGAAAAGGGTGGGAAAGTATGAATACAATATCGTGATATAAATACTGTAATACAACAGCCGTACTGACACATTATGAGCACTAGAGTACTGCAGACCAGTGATTGACACCCGCCATACGCATTCATGCGCTCCTTTATTCTACAGAAAGTGTTGCTATCACAATAATGCCCCTTCAAAAAAATTCTTATAGGCTTTATTGAAGCAACATCCCTCTTATCTCAGAATAGACCTCAGTGTTGTATGAGTCTATGAGGGTGATCCATGCAATTCATAAGAGAACAATCATTCGACACGCCAATTCATCAAGGCCTAAATATTACCTCAGTTAATATGCTTGGTACAATATATTCGTTTTATTGTGATGCGAAAATCAAGGTTGTGGTTTATGAAGACTGCCAAGGTCATAGATATCTTGTACTGTAAGTAGCCATTCAGTCGGCCGTCACATTTGTTAAATATATATAACGGTGATGCGACAACTCGATGGTGGATATAAGCATGGCTGTCGTGATAATTGAATTGTTTTTGCCGCAGTCAACTAAAGCATTCGTTTATTGATTTTAAGGGGTTATGTATGCAGACTTATGTAAATTTTAAGGCCATATGTGGAGAATACGGAATATTGGCTGCCTCAGTCAAGCAAACCATTTCCTGATATCCATGTACTAATTACAATTCAATATATTTTGCTAATGCGGCAGTTTAAGTTGACCTTAGGGTCAGCAATGCATCAGATGAACAATAGCTTGATATCCGCATTTATGTTCATTGTTTATTTTACAACAGTCGTTAGTAAACAAGCCTGATACTGCCCTCCTACGTTTGTTGATGAGGCTCTGATAATGCCCCAATAAACCTAGTATATACACGTCAAAGTACCCTTTTGGTGGCGCCCTCTTGAATAATGCTGATGTTTCATATCTGCCAAAACTGCACCTTCTCAAACGAAGGCCATCATGGATTGTATATAACTCATGAGCTACGACGCCACGACGACTGAATAGAAAATGCTGGTGAGTCATGTTTATAAAACACTTCTTTGATCAATGCTTGCATGTTGGGCCAGCATACAGCGCAGGAGTAGAATTGGTCAGATATGAGAACATAGAACCGTTCTAGTCGATTTTTAGGTTTCTATATTGCACCTAGGATGCTTGTGTAACAGTTGAGGGGACATTCGGTTATATCAGTATATGCGTTAATTACGGACGCTTTAATGCGGTCATACTATCCGCTGTAAGAGGGACATCGCTGATTGCCAGGCATCCACACAATATGACATACATATGGCCTCCAGGTTTACCGTCTTTTATCCCAAAACAAAAATGAGAATCTTTTTAGCATAGTTAACGTTCTTGCTTACGCGTTGCACTCCAATGTGCATCAAATGAAGTCACCACATGGGCCATATATTTCCAATGTCTCAATTCAAATCCAGTTTGATTGAGCAATTGAATGGCTGTTCATGGGACATATAAGCCAGCGTTGATGTAAATGCACCACTGGTGCCTTGTACTGACGAGAAGCGAACGTTGAATGAAGTGGTGGCCTAAATAAATGGCATCATATATTATAACTAAAGCAACAATTTAACCATCAGCACGACAATAGATGTCATGGTAATAGATGCTAAAGTTTACAATATCCCAATGTTACTGGTTTCAATCATTATTGAATGACAAGGTCTTGTCTTGAGAATGAAGGAGAGGGAGCTTATTTGTTATTAGTATTTAATACGGCGTTTCATATTTGACTGTACCGCGCCAAGTCTAAGTTATTCATCTATTGATGCTGCATCCAACCCTAAAGCTAATAGCCCAGACTTGACCAAACGTTTATATAAATGACACAACGAGGTGATTGTCCGTTGTGTAGAATTAAGTGTTTGCGCTTACGTTGTAGACATCCTGGGCATTGGTACATACAAATGACCAACCTAGCAGTAATTAATTAGCTGGTAATTTGATGTGTTAAACTGTGGTAGCATATTTATAATTTAACATCAATACTGCTGACGACTTCTTAAGATAGAACGCAACATCTGAAATTGTGAAATCGACAGGTGCTCGGTTTGCGACTACCAGCTGCCACGCACCCACGCAATTATCATACCAGATCTATTTTTGGCACTCTAAACAGCAGGAGACAGAGTTTTCATTCCCTGAAGCGTTAGAAAATCTTGGGTCATTGGTATATAAGCTATCGTGCGTGTTCCTGATCAATTTACATGTTTTATGTCATCCACATTGCTATAACATGTGTGTACTCTCCCAGACGGTGTATATAAATATATATTGGTGTGGTTCATTGCATCTATCAATTAACAGCAACCGTTCATTGGCTTTGGTGGCAAGGGATTTGATTGCACAACTGACTGTAGTCGGCTGCAGTAACATGTCGATCTATGTTTCGCTTTATCTAAATTTTTCATATCCCTATGAAGTCCAAGCCTAAGGTGTAATATATTTATCAATAAATGGCTATTAACATATTTGTTCGGAATATTGTCATAAGATATGCAATGTTTCTTTGTTTATAAGATTGAGGGATACAATGTTGAAGATCACGAGTGCCAGATAATGTAAATTGCAATTTCCAGACTTATTCCTCTCCCTCTCTCTGTCTGATGGAGCGCAGTATAGCCTGGTAGAACAGTGCATTGCACTTACCTATTGACGGGAACATTATGAGCTTCATATTAGAATGGCTAATGGACCGCATCGGTTATACTATGAACATTCTCACAGAGCGCCAATGGTGGTCCAACTGTTTTTGATAAACGTACAACGGAACACAAATATTACCCTTAATGGGATAATTAAAAAATAAATTATGCTACATGAGTGATGCAAAAGTGCCAAGAAAACTATGAGCCAGATTATGAATCATCTTAAAACCTCATGAACTTCAAAGAGAAATTTCAGCATTGAAAAGCCACCGATATCATTAGTCACTATTTGAGGGTGTTAATGTATACATGTCAAACCCTAGGTCATTAGCGATTCTGCTGATATAGAGAGCACATAAACACGAGCTGCTTTACCATAAATCCAATCCTGGACATGCATTTGCCATTGTCGGTATCACATTGGACTGAACTGTTACGTATCGACCGTACCCTGTTTCATTTAATCAATGTTACCATGCTTTGTCTGTATTGAACATTCATTTCTCCCAGATACTAGTGATATATGGACGTGAATTGCCTTTTTGTGGCAGTGCCATATAGATTGATGGTTAGTTATGTGCAATCAATGGTCAGCATTAATGGACCCTGTGAGTGCTAGCGCATCTGTTTTGCATGCTTTATGTTATTCTGTTATTCACTCTGCCACGATAATGTCACAGAGATACCACGTGTCGTGACATGAGTTATGGTCAATAAATGTCTTCCTATACCATGCAGCTGGCACTAGCTTCTTCGCGAGAAGTTACCGCAGGTTGAATTCAACAACAAGATAAGCCCGCTTACAGTGATGATGCAGATTAACAGAGAAATGAATTGTATGAACATGAGCTGGAATAAAACGTGACGTTTGTGGCTCTCTAGATAGTCGGATAATGATGATTGTCAAAAGTCAGCACTGTCTCCAGAGAAATGCTACAGGGGATTTTACGATGACATCGAGATATTACAATACAAATGAATTGGGGCGGCGAATTAAATGTTTGATATATGTTAGTCGAACATCGTGACCATATTGAGATATAGTAATTGTTTGATTTCTACGGGGCAAGCAGCACAGCGTCAGTCATTTGTTGTAAGTCAACTGGTATTCGCACACGTGTAGGCAGACGCACGAGCGTAAAATGCAGCCAAACCATTATGAACAGAAACGTCAGAACAGCTGAATCAATCAAGTTGATAAAAAAAGACAAAACAACCAGCTGAATCAATCGAGTTGATACAAACAGTAGCATGATATAGAACAAAACAACTGGCTGAATCTATCGAGTAGATAACAAAAGTGTTAAGATGATACTATAGGACTCGGCTCCCGATGATGAATGATTGGCCAGCGGTATGCTGTGAAGTACATATGATAGGTAATTGGATCCCATAACATAGAATCTAGTATGCCTTTGGTGGAAATAATAAGCAAGTTACTGTTTTCCAGCTATAACAGGCAACTTAACCGTTAGTTCAAGAGGACTGTGACGACCCTCATTGTTCAATGTCTAAACAAGAACTTTATATGTGTATGTGACACATGCAGATGCTGACCCAGGTAACGCCACACAAATTACCTCAGGTGAACTTACTTGACGTATTTTAGTTTAATCGAACATGATCTGTTGAAAAGATCGAAAGTGGAACCGGAGTGACGGAATTCTTAGTGGGTCGGTTCCTTTTCAGTTGTTTATATTGCATAGCACCGATAATCACGAAACATTTCCTCTTACGGAGGAAGGGCCTCAACCTTCGTATTGTAATGAGATAAAGACATTTGATTTGGACATTCTCAAGTGAATTTCTCTCTTGTCTTATTGTTTACAGTTCTCGTTTGCATGCACCCTCATTCAAGCGATGATAACAGTATCCATTATTGAACATGAGCACTATTGATTAAAGGAACTATTGGTTAATAGATCGGTATTTTTCAATGGTAATTAAATTACATTCAAAAGCGATTTATATATAGATATACCACGACCCCAGGTAAGAAGGTTGAACATACCAAAGAGGGGTACACAAGGGACACATGCCATCTTGTGTTCCATAACTTATGGAAGCTCATTTGTTGAAGGAATAATCAAGCCAAATAATCAGTGAGATCACTTATTGGCGATATATTGGTGTTACTTGTTCTAAGCAAATCGCACAGCTTCGTTATGGTTTTGATGGCTTTTCGTTACTTACGTCATCAACGTAATATCTAAGGGTATATGCTTTATGGGTCGGGCGCAATAAGCCGATGTTGCGCCACTTACAATTGGAGACATAAAAAGGGGACAACGGTTTCTGCATAATATTTTATGCAACATTAACTACGGTTTGGGGCAAAATTACATCTGACAAGTAACATGTAATGCAATATCGGCCCCCGAGATATACATTGCTTTTAATAAGAGCATGAAATATATCTCCATAGGCTCCTAATGTGTGTATCCCTTTGTTCGACGCTTTTATCGAACAATCTTTTGCTGTCGCAAGTTGGTCGTATTGGCGTTTAGAATTGCCATTTTACGGGTGCTTTACATCTTTATGCTGACCAAAACCTCGGATTCATACACATTATATTTCGGTGTTATTGATCATCCTAGAGTGAGAAATCTAACAAAACCAAATCAGGTTAATGATTTACTCTCGCGTGGAATAATAATGCGGCCCAAGAATAGACAGAACTTTGGGCTGGGTTTCCTAGACAAGATAACCGGGGGCAATGGTTCTCCGCGGAGATTTTGGCATCAAAGTCGTAATGAAAGATGAGTTTGATTGCCATACAGTATCTTGTTTCATACAGAATCTCTGGTGAAAACGTGTTAGTTTACATTGGTTACAAAACCATTCATGGCAGTTAACATATTTGTAACCTGGGTCCATTCAGTAGAACAGAACATATGGTAACATAGTTGATCAGTTGGTTTTTGTGTATTGGAAGGGTACATTATAGTAAATAATGCAATGGTTGAGTAACTATTATCAAGATTTCAACTCTAATATTAAAGCTGGTTGATGCGATATTAATGGGATAGCTTTTGGCGGAAGGTAAATGTCGATCACGAAACAAATAACACAGCGTTTTAATTGTTCAATACAGCCAGTCATATGTATCGATGTTAACCACATAATTTGCACAGATTTGATTTGTTACGGCTCGTTTGGATTAGACATGATTATATATAAATATAAATACAGTGAAGGACTTCCGTGATCGCCAATAGACTTGTTCCTTATTGACTCTCGGAACGTAGTTATTATCAATCTGTGTATGTTCCCTTACTAACTTCATCACTGATAAATAAAACATATATTTAATTGCTACTAATAAATATTTGCATTTATCTTTGGTGATTGGGTGTATATGTTGAAACATTTAATTGCATTAACCGAAATAGTTTTATTCATAATAAATATGTGCATTTATATTTATATCAACCTAATGCAAACCAAACGTAGGACACGTCCTTAGCTTACAATGTCCATAAAGATTTTATGTATTACTTCATTATAGACTCTATTTGCTGTGGAAACCCAGACAACCCCTGGGTTTGAGGACAATCATCTACAACGGCGGTACGTGAACCAACAATGAAACGATATATATTCGTAGCTTTACCGTATAAAGTGCTTAATGATATATAATATATTTTTGAGCAGAAAGACGGCTCAACCTAGCGCGTGATTGCCACAACAGGTGAAAGTCTCTTGACCTCCTCTACGCAAAAAATTGCACTGGCCTCATTTTGCATGAACACAACAGAAAACCTGATGTCCCTGGCTATTTTGTCAATATACTCTACCTTGTCGGCCAATATGAACATTCCTCACTTAAGTCATTTCTACTTCCGAATCGTAGACTATAACATACACTCACCATGCAACAAACGATATCAATTGAATATAAAGTGATTGATTTTAAATGCTCGCCCACTTTCACTTATCAATTTATCGTTTGAAAATGACAGCCTAGAGGATGAGTGATTATGGATCACAATACCGAATAACAAATGTGACGGGCCACAGGCTCATGCTGTTAAGCCACGGTGTGTTTCTCTGGTGTATACTTTAGTGGAATCTGGATTATCGGAATACATGAAGCTTTATGATTGTGCATTAGCATGTTTGGTTTATCGATAACAATAACAATGCCCAAAAGCATCAAAATTATATATGCACATAAACTTTCATTATTGCACATAAAAGCATCCATAGAATAGACACGCAAACTACTTTAAGAACCTCTCGTGAAAATAGCGGCAATAAAACGTACCTAAGCACTATTTGACTACATGAGTGCAATCCCTAAAACAGCCTTTTCAACTTACATCAAGATGCGCAACAAGCAGTGATGCACACACGCATATATCTTAAACATATACTAGTTCGGTTCAACACCAGTTTACTTTCGATGCAGCATTGGTTTTCATTGCTCCATTCAATTTGCATCACAACTTTCCCAAGTTATACAGCTCCAATTAGAATATCCATTGAATCGTATTCCGATAATATCTAGACCGCCGAGGACATCAATTAAGTCCACGAGTACTGGGCAATGTAAACAGAACCATACTAAACTCGTATCGTAGCGAAACAAACTGAGTACGTATTTACTG
Source organism: Urechis unicinctus (assembly GCA_034190875.2). Taxonomy (NCBI): domain Eukaryota; kingdom Metazoa; phylum Annelida; class Polychaeta; order Xenopneusta; family Urechidae; genus Urechis; species Urechis unicinctus. The sequence continues at coordinate 54,430,311 of CM067351.1, read as the reverse complement.
GGATGTTATCGCCTTTTGTTTTTGGACAGATAATATATACCAATTACATATAATGCATAGGGAGCCTACATATCCTACAGAGATAAATAAACACAATCGAACACTACAAGTAATTAGAGCCACCACATAATTAATGATGCAAGTTTAGTCCAGGAGGCTGATCAGTCTCAACTAAGCGATGTGGAAGCACATCATCGACATATTTCGCCGATTGAACAACTACATGGGATAACCACTGACCACTCTATCTGGATCACGACATTACAGTATAAAACGCTTATTTCAGCTTTAACATTTCCAAATTAATGTGGTATTTGACGCTATAACATATCAATACCACGGCAAGGTTCCGACTAGAGGCTGTGATTCAATCAGCAATATTGCAAGTCTCCCTAGCGCCACTATCGAGAGATATAGGTTTTTAAAATACGATATTGAAAATTAATACCATGCACTTATGAAAAATTAAGTGATGACAAAATGCGATGTTGAGCACACCAATGCTGAAAGAATCCGACGATCAATGACGAAAAGGTCATCTAATGTTAAACAGGGCCCGTAGAAGCCTATAATGGGTCAAGGGGACCCAAGCGACCTGTGGACCCGTAGTGCAACTGTCAGAAAACTGACTACGGGCCTTCTACGGGCTGTAGCCGTATGGAGACCGTGTCTGAAAGTTGTGCATGCGCAACCTATGGTTATGGGGTCTACGGGCCCTTTGCGGGCCAAACATTTTTTTAAAAATCGTACTGATTACGAACCTGGTAGTGCGACACGCTATGTGGGCCCGCACGGGCTGTCTGGATACAGGGCTCTGTTCACGGGAAGAGTAGCTTCCCGAATGAATAGAAAAGACATGACGTCATTTTACGACCAGACGCAGACGAGCAATAACTTATGAGTATACTCAAGAACCCGGATATTTTAGATATGGTTTTGTTAGACTTCTTTCGTTACTGTCTTGATTCTTTGGGCTAAAGTTACCATAAATGCTATCTACGAGGCCACACAACACAGGAACGTGTGATGATAATGATAAATAAGCTAAATATATATCACAAGATGATACCGGTGTAAGTGGCATTTCAAGAGACACTTGAGAGCTACTAACTGTAAGTATGTATCACTTTAGCCGTACAAATGTACGTGTAGTCGTACAAATATACGTGTAATTCATCGATGTATCATACTTTTAGGAACTGTATCCAGGATGCAGCGAAATCTTTTTATTTCGCTTCTTTCACTTGTGACGTTGATAAGCTTGTTTCTGTGAGGCTATGTAGTCATAATCGTGTTTAAGCAGGTTTATGCGGAGCGAAGAAGGGTTATGGGTGGGTGGGCAGATTAGACATGACAATGCAAACTTGTTCGTGGCATGGCATGTATGTATGTATGTATGTATGTATGTATGTATGTATGTATGTATGTATGTATGTATGTATGTATGTATGTATGTATGTATGTATGTATGTATGTATGTATGTATGTATGTATGTATGTATGTATGTATGTATGTATGTATGTATGTATGTATGTATGTATGTATGTATGTATGTATGTATGTATGTATGTATGTATGTATGTATGTATGTATGTATGTATGTATGTATGTATGTATGTATGTATGTATGTATGTATGTATGTATGCATGTGTATGTATGTATGTATGTATGCATGTATGTATGTATGTATGAATGTATATATATGTATGTATGTATGTATGTATGTATGTATGTATGTATGTATGTATGTATGTATGTATGTATGTATGTATGTATGTATGTATGTATGTATGTATGTATGTATGTATGTATGTATGTATGTATGTATGTATGTATGCATGTATGTATGTATGTATGTATGTATGTGTGTATGTATGTATATGTATGTATATGTATGTATGTATGTATGTATGTATGTATGTATGTATGTATGTATGTATGTATGTATGTATGTATGTATGTATGTATGTATGTATGTATGTATGTATGTATGTATGTATGTATGTATGTATGTATGTATGTATGTATGTATGTATGTATGTATGTATGTATGTATGTATGTATGTATGTATGTATGTATGTATGCATGGATGCATGTAAGTAAGTATGTATGTAAATATGCATGTATGTATGTATGCATGTATGTATGCATGTATGTATATATGTATTCAATGCATGTAAATTGATACATTCCTATGGATTAAATGGGGCAATTGGCCCAACAATTAGAATACAACTTTTTTCAAACTGTCAACGATTGCCTGAATCAATATATGCGAGTTATTCTAGCCATGGTTTACATCTGATTTCCCGTAGAAGTCTATCGTGTTTAGCAACCTGTGAATATTATCGATCAACCTTGGTGTGACACAGGTGCTGAATGAAAATTTCCCATGTATTCGAGCAAGATTGCCATTAAGCCGAATGCCGGATGCACTTATGTACCGGTTGAACTTAAACCGTTATGTTCGTCAAACTTCCATAAGTTTTTGATTGATCACAGGGCGCCGTGATTACCCCGCACGTTAGTTGTGGAGCCTATTGGAACAATTAGGTTATATTTTGCACTTACACGCAGATAAACGCCATGAAAGATAATTCATGCACCACTTGTCTGCTTCGCGCTCTTCGTATTATATCTGAATTGCCTCGCAAATCATTACTTGACCATTCTAGTACATTGTGTTGGATGTACTTTGGCTGAATAATTTTCTTTGCGTCAGTCTATTTACTCTGAATAGAGGAGTTGCAAGCCTGGACGTATTCCAATTACCTTCCTACACTGATTGAATTTTCTGATTGAACAACCGGGGCTCCGGTTAACAACGATTTTCCAGATAAATTGATAAGCAAAGGTGACGTTTAAACCTGTTCCAAAGGCTTTATTACACAGCAATCACTGTACGAGAAGTAGCCAAGCCAATATCATCATGTGGTCGAAGAGGATAATTATTCAGCTGCCATCGCAAATATCGAGGTTATCAATTACTCCCACGTTGCAATAGTACACTGGTCCACATAAAAATCGCATTGACCCCTGGGCAATCGGTACACTATTGACCTTTCGCCATGCTCCGCCCACCTTAGTTACTGTTGCTATGTGGAGACAAGCTACAGCGGAAAATATCGACTTGCATGTATTTAGATAGGAGTTTTGTGAAAGTTTGTGAGGCCGTCGTGAATTAAATAAGTGGTGTCGTACAATACAAACCAGGCAGATATTTATAACAAACTATGCTTTAGTGGTGAAAGATAATTAAAGACCATATTAAACCGTAGCATAATGCGATTTCGGCGATTTTTTCGAGGCCGTGTAGGAACTTCAAGAAGCTGGTCCCACACCGCACACGCGGGCGCGGCTTCGCAACCAGTCAGAATCGAAATACTAAGGTGTGTTTGTCACAGTAAATATCTGGCATGAGCTCCTCAACTTACCAAGTAAATAATAAAATAAGATCTATTCAAACAAACTTTCTTTTCTAATACACATCTAAGTAGCATCATGTACAACCGAGCACGCGCTGCAACGAAAGAAGACGCAGCATCCTTCGGCGGGAGCCACCATGGGCGAGGAGTCGGTTATGTGATTTACCTCGCCGCGTCATTGATACCTGAATCTCATTACTGTGGTGAATAGAGTTATCGGATTAAAATAGCAAACTATGTCGATTCCCGTGAGTTTGTCGGCATTGTTGTTGTTTTTGGCAATATCGTTGAACAATGAGGCTCTTTTATTTTGATATTTGGGGCATGTGATCATGAAATGCGTTTCGTCTTCTGTAGCTTGCATTGCGCAACACTGACATATTCTATCATTCGGATTGGAGATGGTTCCCCTCATTGATTCCATTGGGAGCTCATGCGTAGTTGTGATACTGCAGTTCCGTGGTTGGTATTGTCTATATTTAGTAAGTATTCCTCGAGTACAAAGTGTTGTTTGAAAAGTTTGTAGGTTCTCAGTTTATTTCCCCCTTGTCTCTTCCAGATAGGTTGTTAGTGTTATTAAGTTTGTTGCGCCATAATTTTTCATAGAGGGTGTTCATAGCACCTTCAGTTCTTTTCGCAAATATCTTTATTTTGTTCCCAGGCACGTTAATGTTGTTGTATTGTAGAAGTATGTGCTCCAATATTGATGTTAATTTTTCAAACCATGACTTTTTCGTTTTAAGATGTTCATTTTGACATTCTATTAGTGCTTCCTTGGCCAGGCTGCCTCCAGATTTTAATTTGATAGAAAGAAAGAACTTTATTGAATTAGTTATGACATGAAGACTAAGTGGGTGTCTGCCCAGTTCACTCCTGATTCCTATAATAGAGGTGTCGCTTTACGTGTAGTATTCTCCTGTAGAATTTTAATTCTAACTGAGAACGTTTATTATTATCCTGATTTTGTTCAAATGCATTTGGGGATCGTGACTGGGTCAGTCCAATATCATCTACTCTCCACGCTTCAGAACCACACAGTAGTACGGGCTTAATGGTATGATCGAAGATATGCATCCTGGTGCATATATTATAGTTATGACCCAGGAGTTTGTTTAGTTTGTATAGGGCCTTAAGGCTTTTATGGTAAAGGGTATCAACAGTTTACCATTAGTGGTGAAGTTTATTCCAAGATAAGGGTAATTATCCACACACTCAAGTTGTGTTCCTTTTTGTAGAAAGATTAGTACCAGATTTCAAAACCATGTCCGAAATATTAGGAACCCTGGCCCACATCTATGTGACTGATGTGCACACATATCTACAAGAACCTAAGTCGTTTGCTTAGTAGTTTGCTGTGTTATGATCAGTGTAGGCGACCGCATCGTTTTATCCACTCTCGACAACTAGCATCGTTTCATTTCGGGCGTGGGAATGGAATAAATCCTATCGGCTTGCCGTCAGATGATTGAAGCCGCTCAGGATACCGACTATCACTGTTGCATGTGCCCCATGCACACCGCTTAACCATTGTTAAGCTATATTATAACGATACGCTACAAACAAAGGTATTATCAGCGACAGCTTTCCGTGGCTAACAGCGTTCGCTTGTCTCCAAGATGGCGGCGGGTTGGTTGCTAAGGTGTGTTCTGAGCGCTGATTGGTGGATCAGTTGGCGGGAGGGAAAAGTCAATTGCGTTTGCGTTACTTCCGATAATAACCAGACATCAGGTCCGCGAGAATATTCAGCTAATTCGGTGATACATGTCTTGGTTGCTTAACTAACTCAGCAACAATGGCTCTCCTTTCTGACTGATGGGCAAATTACTGTTATATGGTTTATAATACCATGTATTGCTAATGCACGTAGGATAATAAAAATCACCTTTGAAAGATTTGTTGCCTAACATATCATTAGAAATCACTTAATTCACTAGACTGCCTCATCTTAAATTATGATTACAAAGCACCATAGGGAAAATGCTTATCAAACGAATAAACCAAGTTAGGACTGCATCTACATCCACTATCGATCAAAAGCGTGCCAGAGTTGTTTGGAAAATATGTCCGATCTACAAATGCTCGCCATCATTTTGCTGCTTGTGAAAGGCAATTGTTTTTTTAATGAGCAGCATTATTATTTTGTTGAATCAATAGAGGTCGAAATCCAATTCTTTCAGCTGTCTTCGCGTTTTATCTTAGTGGAAGCTATATAGCTATTCGGTAGTATCTGTAACATGGTTTCTGGTACATCTTGCGTATTGATTGTCATCGTGAGATTGACGATGGTTGATGTGCCAGAAACTCTTCATTGTATACTTCTCATCGATTCATGTGGTGTAATTAGATTATTATTCATGTGCTCTGCTGGTCTGGTGTCACGGTTAAAGCAGCCCCATTAAGAAATAACAGGATTCTATGATCCTCGCCATATTTTATCTTCACAACCGGGCTCTAGAAATGGTTAGGGCGCTCTTGCATTAATAAACACGACAAAGGGCAGGATATTCTCTAACATATCGGATAGCTTAGAGATAATATATTAAATAACATGAATAATCTCTTTTAGTGGATCAGTACATTTGGTCTTAATCACAATCTTCATGTTGTTATTTCATCTCGTTCAACGTCTGTTTAACTGTATTTGATATTGAGGCATACAGTCCTTTGTATTTACTGTTGAATAAAGGGAATGATGCAATTCATTCCGCTGTCAATTCATCTCCCTCCAAACGCTCTACCCAGGGGAGTTAGAACGTGATATCATTCAAGTACAGATACACTGCTTGACACCAGAAACTATTAATAAAACTATAAGCATTCTGTTTGTGACGCATACCTAACCTAGTGTTAGATCACAACCCATAGAAATACCCTAGACTAAGACGCTCGAAACTGCAACCATGTATTTTTACAGCTGCAGAATTCATATTTTATTTTTAAGGGAGATAAGTGGGGGAGCATGAATTGTGCGCTTGTGGGCGCAATAAGGCTATAGACCTAACTCGTGCCAAATTGCAAGAGAATCACGTATATGAAAAATAAGGCATTAGTTATGCCTCTGGAAATCAATTGCAAGTTGAAATATAGATATCATTAACTAAATCGAGCAAAGCTGGGTCAATACTTTGCCTATTGTCACTATTACGTGGTCAGGTGAATTACAGGTTAACGTAATCATTTTAAGAAGCCATGCAAGGTTCGACTAAGCGTCATCGGTTCCATAGTGAATTCGGCAATAGGTGTAACCAAATGTCAGGCAATGTGCAGAAAACGTTTGTCAGGAAATGGAGTAAGCGAAGAATATATTGAAATTGTTGTGTCATTATAATGTCAGTTTTGGCATATAGGTTGAGTATTATATCACACATGCAGTCACGCATAATCATATTGATTTTTATTCATCCCGGTCATTGATATCTGAGATTCGAGTCAATCTATCAACTGCCTGTTGACGCAATACAAAGTTACATAATAGCGTTTGACTGATGTACTCATTAAAACGCTATCAATGTCCGGCAATGACATTAGGGATCAAAACAGTAAATCTACAGCGACTGCTAAGCCTACTAAATAATCTAAACCTAGTCTAATATGCATTGATCAGCAGTTTTGTTCCTGTTAATATGCATAGGAATTCTGTTATATTTTCCGCCCCAAGCGTTATTATTTGTAAGAACTCACACTCATTCCAGAAAGAAACTTTAATTGCAAATGATAGATGATGTATCAAATCATCTCAGCGACGCATTCAATAATTTTGACAAACCTCCCTTTTATACGGTAAGGGCTATGTTGTATCGTGTTCATAGCCTCGTATTCATGCACATATTTAAAAACGAGCCATTGATTAGATAAACCTCCTCGGACTAATGGACAATGATGTTGTCTTGAAAGTGGCCCAATATATGCATAAAATCGAGAAATACATTGATACATTGCAACAACAATTATAGCCATGCGCACTAATCGCATAAATAGTGAATAACTGACATCATACTCTTGTTTTCCTTTTACCTTGGTTGATACTTTGTACTGCCGTGCTGGTGCTGCAAGTGGATGGCATTTCTTATGTTGCAATTGCCATCAGTCCCCACGTTGCACATCAGGATATATTACATGGGCTAATGATTCATATCGATTACTTTTCCTTACACAATTGTTTGTGGTCAAGGCCCCCGAAGTACCACGGTTTTGCCCCTGGTTGTCGTTGGACGCTTCCGCATATTGCTCCTGTGTAATGTAGGATTGTCCAATTTCACTGGAAGGCAGCCGACTCTTGACACATCAACCATAGCCGTTATTAGGGTAACATTTGTGAAACACTAAGTATTGAGGAGCAGCGGGTTCCTTAGTCTAAGTGCAGATGGACTGTAAAGTATTAAATATATCGATGTCTTGAATCTGCGTCTGTTTGCAAAGAAACTAAATCCGGAGTTGAGCAAGTTAATTATAGATAGGTAGATGCGACATAGTTGATAGGAATCCTCTCTTCAGACACACGATCGTCACTTAACATGTGTTGAAGAACAGTTAATAACGCAGGGGCATGTGCGCATTATCTCTGGCAACTAGAATGGTGAACAAACGCTGAGTAGCTACACCATGTGTAATAGCCAAGGGTTGAAAAGCCTATTATTTGATACATTTGACACATAGCGAGTTTAATAATAAAAATGATCGTCTCGAAATAGGGACTTTTAAGTCACATAAGTGCTTAAGATCAAGGAGAGTTACAATATCTAAACCAGTTTATAATGCTTGGATTGTACAAGGTTGCACCGTTGGGGAGACCTATATTAAGACATTTATTGGTGGCTCTCCCTCAAATTCACAACTGTGCGAATTCAAATTAAAAGTTAATCTGATCTACCTAGGAAAATAACTTTGTACTCGTGTAGCTTGACTCGGCAGAGTTAGTTCCTCTTTTAACATTTGCTAACGGGTATGAATGGCTTTCATTTGTATATCGAACAGCTTATTTAAAAATATTGTTGGGCGTAGAACATGTGAAGCTACTGGTTGCGTTGATTTATAATCGGTTGTCTGATTACCTAAAGCATGCCAATAGTTATTGAGCGTGATAAATGACGTACAATCAGAAGGATGACACGTTGTCTTTACTTGTCTTGTGTTTAACTCCTTGATATTCTCTGTATGATGAATCGTAATAACATAATGTAATGTCTCATTCACATAATGTACAAGGAAACCTCGCGGTAAAATGCGAACAGCTGCTATTATTGGAGGAAATATGTACTCAGGATGGCATGAATAACCAATGTACGCCATACATACAGGAATACATACATACATATATACATACATACATACATACATACATACATACATACATACATACATACATACATACATACATACATACATACATACATACATACATACATACATACATACATACATACATACACATACAGACATACATACATACATACATACATACATACATACATACATACATACATACATACATACATACATACATACATACATACATACATACATACATACATACATACACATACATACATACATATACACATACATACATACATACATACATACATACATACATACATACATACATACATACATACATACATACATACATACATACATACATACACATACATACATACATACATACATACATACATACATACATACATACATACATACACATACAGACATACATACATACATACACACATACATACATACATACATACATACATACATACATATACATACATACACATACATACATACATACATACATACACATACATACATACATACATACATACATACATACATACATACATACATACATACATACATACATACATACATACATACATACATATACATACATACATACATACATACATACATACATACATACATACATACATACATACATACATACATACATACATACATACATACATACATACAAACATGCATGCGTCAAATAAAAGCAGGGATATAAACTTTATAAAAATTTGAACCCAAAAATCGGACAGGACAGTGAAAAATGTTTCTTGCCGTTTAAAATCACCTGAAGACGTTGCGCAAATAAGTTAGCTTCATGGAAATGCAGCGAATGAATTATTTTTGAATGTTGTGTTTTTGTCCTGTCCTTGTTCGAGGGACTCTCACTTGCATGCACCTGCATTCAAGTGACAATAGCAGCATCCATTGCTGAATACGAGTACTATTTACTAACGGTACTTTTGGTTATTAGTACAATTGATTAACGATACTATCAATCGACGGTACCATTGATCATCTAAACGAATCGCTACCTACAAGAACGTAAGTAGATCGGTACTCGTCACCGCTAATTAAATTACATTCCATAGCGATTATTACATAGATATACAACGACAAAGACCCCAGGTTTAAAAGTTGAAGATACAAAAGAGGGGTACCGATGGGACACATACCATTTTGTACTCCATAAGTTGATATTTGGTGCAATACAATAACGTCACTGCACTGTAGCTTGGGAGTTCATTTGTTGAAGGAATTATAAAGCAAATAATTTAAATAAGCAGAAAAATAATCAGTGAGATTGTTGGCAATATATTTGTTTTACTTGTGCTGTGCAAATCGCACCGCCTCGTCTGGGTTTGGTTGGCTTTTATTTACATACAACATCAACGTAATGCCCGATGGGTTATTGGTCAAGCCCCACGAGCCGGATTGCGCCTCTTACAAATGTGTATATCAGACATTGGACAACGATTACTGTATAATATTTTATGCTACATTAACTACGATTATGTGTAAGATCATATATGACAATACACATTTTATGGCAATATCGCCCCTGAGATATGCGGTCATCGATTTTCATAACAGCAAGTAATCTATCCCCAAAGGATCCTAATTTGTAAAACCCTTTGTTCAACGCTTTTATCGAACTATCTTTGGCTGTAGCATATTGGCGTTTAGAATTCATACTCGTCTACTTTAATTCCCATTTTTATGGGTGCTCAATAACATACATTTGGTAATAGCATGATCGCCGTTGACATCAATTAAATCAACGAGTACGTTTGGCTATTTTCTTGACACTAGTCCGTTTCGTTAACGCTACTGAACCACAAAAAGGTACTCATATCGAGTGGCAAATTGGCAGTTAATGATGACTGATGGAAAAATAATCTGGAAAATAGTATAATTCCAATTATTACTAATGGAGGCAGGATGAAAAAAGAAGGTTTAGGACATCTTGTTTTGCTTTAATGATGTCATATCCCATTAAGCCTGTCTTTTTGAAGCACGTGCAGCCGATCCACTGCTGCACATTTCATCCATAATTATCACTCATTGTCCGTGGAAGCCTGTAGGGGGTCATGGGGATTCAAACAATCAGCAAACTACATGACTGTCTATAGGCCTTCTACGGGCTTAAACCCGCATGGAGCCCGTGTCTGAAAGTAGTGCAGGTTCAGTGAGGTCTACGGGGCCAAACATTTTCAAAAAATCGTACAAGTAACGCACCGGGCAGTGCGATACGCTGTGTGGGCCTGCGCGGGCTCACAATGTTTTCGCCGTACGAGGCCATCAGACGGCCGGCCCATTGACAGCCAATATGTCTCATGTGACCGAGGCATAAGCTTGTTGGAAAATATCGAACTATAAGAATTGGTTTTCGTGCCATCATTTCTTTCAACTTCGTTATGAACCTTACTGTTACTTGCTCCAACTCTGTACAATTTGTCTGCATTGCAATGAAACTAATCAGGTGGTTAATGGACGAAATATGCTTCTAAATCGCAGAAAGATATTCGGCACGATTGGAAAATCACATGGGTAGTTCATTGATTGTATGCGTATTATTTGTCAAGATGCAGGGTGAACGGTAAGACTTGTTTCTAGAAGCAGGGTAGACGACAAGACTTTTGTCTGCATGCAGGGTAGACGACAATACTTATGTCTTTAAGCAGGGTAAATGACAAGATTTTTGTCAAGATGCAGGGTAGACGACCAGATTTTTATCTAGATGCAGGGTGGACAAGAATTGTGTCAATATGCAGGGTAGACAAGGCGACAAGACTTCTGCGTGGACACTTTGCCTGGCTAGGTAAATAGCCTACAGTTTGACAGCATGTGTGTTTGTCTGAGTTCAACATTCAGTGAGAATCGAGATTGCTCCTTGTTTTCTCTGTTTTTATTTTTAGAGGGATCTTCACTTTGATTGGCACAGTATGTTAAAGTCATGATATAGGACTCTGTTTATGGGGAGATCAGCTTTCCTAATGAATCGAGAAGTCATGACGTCATTTTATGTTATTGTCCCCGGCGTGTGTATGTAGTCCCATTTTACCAATCGGTGAATGGACCTCTGGTATGCAGTGCAGACGTGATCGGCAAGACTAGACGCAGACGAGCAACAACAGGTGGGTATACTCAAGAACCCGAATATTTTAGACATGGTTATGTTAGACTTCTCTTGTTTCTGTTTTTTTTCTTTGGGCTAAACCAACTATATATGCTATCTACGAGGCCACACAACACAGAAACGAGCGGCGATTATGATGAGTCAGCTAGATATATATATCACCAGAAGCGTCTGGTGTAAGGGGCATTTCTAGAGAAACTTGAGAGCTGCTTTCTGGAAGTATATCTTAGTTTGGTCGTACCAATATACGTGTAAATTCATCGATGTATCAAACATTAAGGAACTGCTACTTGGGACGCCGAGAAGCTTGATCCGGTGAGGCTATGTAGTCACAACGGGGACGATGTAGGTTTGGGGAAGGCGAGAGAGGTTGATGTGTGGAAGGGCAGGTTAGGCATGACAAGGCAAACTTGCTCGTGGCACGGCATGGATGTATGTATGTATGTATGTATGTATGTATGTATGTATGTATGTATGTATGTATGTATGTATGTATGTATGTATGTATGTATGTATGTATGTATGTATGTATGTATGTATGTATGTATGTATGTATGTATGTATGTATGTATGTATGTATGTATGTATGTATGTATGTATGTATGTATGTATGTATGTATGTATGTATGTATGTATGTATGTATGTATGTATGTATGTATGTATGTATGTATGTATGTATGTATGTATGTATGTATGTATGTATGTATGTATGTATGTATGTATGTATGTATGTATGTATGTATGTATGTATGTATGTATGTATGTATGTATGTATGTAAGTATGTAAGTATGAACTTTACCCATGCATTCGAGCGTCTGAATTAAAGTACCGGCATTTTTTTGCGATTTAGCCGAATGCCAGATGCACGCATGTACCGGTTGAACTTAAAACGTTGCGTTGGTCAAACTTCCATAAGGTTTTGATTGATCATCAGGCGCCTTCTTTGCAGCGGAGTCGCCCAATCTGTCACATTTAACTTCCGTCTATTTACTCCGAATAATGATTTCAAATCCCACCGAAGTGCAACCCTGGTGTATTCCAATCAACTTTCTACATTGAGCAAATTTTCTGATTGAACAAACAGGGATCTGGTTAACAACGATTTGCAGGATAAATTGATAAGCCAAAGTGACGTTTAAACATGTGCCATCGGCATTATTATACAACAATCACTGGACGAGAAGAAGCAAAGCCAATCTAATAATGTGGCTGATGAGAATAATCTTTTCAGCCGCCATTACAAATATCGAGGTAATCAATAAATCATTTCTTTATAACTCCCACGTTGCAATAGTACACTGGTCCACACCAATATCGCATTAACTCCTGTTCATAGCACTTCAATATTTCAATCTTACTACTACCGCTAGATCTTTGCACTTTGGCCGTCTGCTGGTTCAGCTGTCAAATATATGTGTGAATATTTGGCATTAAAACTATCAGCTTTTTGGGGGGAGGAAAAGGAGAAGGGGAAGATTATCTATTAAAATTGTCATTACATCATTATGATTTGCTTGAAGTCGGATGTATGAGGCAATTACTTGACAAAACGCAAAAATCGTTTGCGTCACTATCGTGTTATCATCAAGCATCAATGAGTCCTAACGCCCATCACGTGTTTCCGTCAAGTTTCAGTAACTTGTCGCGGTCCGTAGAGGAACGTAATGACGTATATTTGTAATAGGTTTTTTACCGTTTCAGATATGGTATATCTTGATCTTATGGTTTGTTTCCTTTTTCTGACATGCCTGATAGTAGCATGTATCATCTACTTCTTGGCAGTTATTCAAAGATGACCTAAAACTTGGAGGTGTTTAAATGTCCATTAGGTTTGATTGGTTGCCAAGCGCCATGATTACATTGCACATTTGTCAAGCGGCCTATCGGAATAATATATGTCATATTTCACTAAATTATGAAGACGATCGCTATCAAGAAGCTATCTGTATTATATGTAAGACTCTCAATCACGCAAATAGGCTAATACAACGCGTATAATCACCCCTATTTTACGTAAGAGTGGCTATACTTAATCCCCAAGATCGACTTCCTTGCCATGAAGTTACTCAATCTATCACTTTTAATTAAAAGTTGACGATTTCAAATCTCTTGGGAGGTTCTCCAAGTCATCACGATACCCTGAGCAATGTTTCATAAAGTTTCCACTTTCAGGACAAGGGCAGGCGCAATGTAATCTTGTTGTAGAAAGCGTTAATGCAGTCTAATTTGTAATATCAAGATTAGAAATACAATGTCGTATTATACAGCACACTGCCACATGAAATCACGCAAGTCTTTATTGCTGATATCTGACTCTGGTGTGTTTGATGATACAGGCCAATATCTAAGCTAAAAGATGTTATCCTTATTTGTATATAATCTGATTATTATGCACACAGTAGTCAACCTGTAGGTTTGTATTGAATAGACAATGTCGTTACCGACACCACCAATTTTGTACATGTTATCATCCATTATGAAAATACATATGTTGTCGAACTTGGAAAATTGATGCTTCGTAAAATACCGGTATTGGCGTTTAAAGGTGACAACGACTTTCGTTGGTTTGTGGTGAGTGTTCTGATTGTATACACTGCGCATTATTAAATCACAACGATTAGAAGAAAGATACACGCGCGTGTGTTTTCACGTCGCTAACAAATGAATTTATTGGCTGAAGCACAAAGGATATCCTTGTACATTGATGGATTTCGTCACTGATATACACGCGTCAAATAGTTATAGTAATCGCATACGCA